>PVIW01000170.1:318199-718036 GCA_004026585.1 Noctilio leporinus | reverse complement strand
ACACCCCCACCTTTGTCCCGGTGCATCTGGACCTCAGGTGCTCTCAGAGCAGCTGCACAGCAGGAAGCCTGGGCTTTGGCCTGCTGCACCAAATCGTTCAACTTTGTTCCCTCCTCAGGCTTAATGTTTTGACTTGTGTTTTCTGAACTTACCCTCCGGCTCTGAGCTGGAGCTCAGCTGGAGCTCAGCCTTCGCCTGCTTGGCGCCCTGGCCGCGCAGCCGACGGGCAGAGTCCCCTTAGTCACCCACTTCAAGCCTAGTTCCCAAGCTTGCTGTAGCTGTTCCTGCGTTTCCAGATTCCGGGAAATCTCAGATTAAGGACAAAAGTTGAAACTAAGGGAAAGAGGGTAACAAGAGAGCAAATCATCTCAACAGATTTGCCCTGTGAGTGCTGGGTGAGGGATTGCTGAGAGGAAGATCTTGCATTACCACCGACAAGATAAGGCTTGGTGACAGAGTGAGATGAATATTCACTGGAAGCAGGATAAACCTGAATTGAAAGATCATCTTTTTCATCTGGCTCCTGTCATAGAGGAGAAAATAGAGGACCAAAATTTTAACTGACTCAGCCAGTATCACTCAGGTTGGAAAGGAGCAAAGTTGGAACCAGAATCTTGCTTCCTGCCTAAACATAGTATTCTTTACCTTCATATGTTCAATAAGCATTCACTGACTGTCTACTCTAGGCTACATCATTACAATTTAACAATCCCTGGGTATATAAGAGGTGTATATAGATATAAAACAAATATAACAAAGGTAGCTGTTTTAAGGGATGTTGATGTGATAAAAATAACAAATAAACATATATTAAATATTTAAAAATAATCCAAGGTTATTTGTGCTTGTATGGTAGTAGAAGTCCGTAATAAAAATTTTCATGGGAAGGCAGAAATAAGAACTATCAAGTTGGTCTATGATTCTTTTTTTTTTTAAAGATTTATTTATTTTAGAGAGAGGGGAAGGGAGGGAAAAAGGGAGAGAAACATTAATGTGTGGTTGCCTCTTGAGTGCCCCATGCTGAGTACCTGGCCCGCAACCAAGGCATGCGCCTTGGCTGGGAAATGAACCATCGACCCCTTGGTTTGCAGGTTGGTGCTTAATTCACTGAGCCACACCAGCCACCATGTCAGGCTGATTCTTGAAGAAGACTTGTGATGGGTGATACAGAAATTAAACTGGAAGACAAAGTAAGATTTAGATAAGTTAAAAGGAACAAGAAGGGTTTTTAAGTGGGAGAAACTAAAGTTTTTTGTTGGGGATTTAAAAGAGAAAGTGTAGTTTTTGTGGGGACAAAGTATAGAAAGCCTTGGGGAAAAGAAACTTAAAAGTGTCCATTAGGCACTGGGAAGCCATTGAGGAAACAAGGCTTTGGGAAAAGTGATCCAGTAATGCTAGACTGACAGGCAGTAGGAATGGAGCAAGGCAGTGAGAAGCTAGAATTGGGAACACAAGTTCTGGGACATTAAAACAACCCTCAGTGGTAGAAGATTTTAAAGGAAAGTTAAGTATGTGATTTCTAAGTATTTAAAATAATATTACATCAGGATTAAAACAGAACTGTTGACTTCAGTTCTGACAAATCAGCTGTAGTAAACAGTTTAGGTTGTGTGTTGCTACCATGAGGTTCTTATAGAAATGAATGGAGGTAATGCTTAAAAATAATGTTTTCAGGTTAAGCAAACCATGTACTCCCCTAGAAAACTTCTTTTTTATGTATAATTTGTAACATCTTTTTCACAGCTGGTACAAAATTAAATAAGACTGGTTTATGCTCACATAATTAAAAATTTGCCATGAGTGTAGTCTAGGTTAATAAGCATTTGTTACTGTATGAGTAATTTAAAAATACAGATAGCATTAATAACAATAGTAAGAAATTTAAAAAAAAAAAGAAATTCACTCGCGATTCTAGTGCTCCAACACCACTGTTTTTCCTTTTCCAGTGTTCTTTTTTCCAGGCTTTGATCATATGTCTTTTTTTTTTTTTTTTTTTTTGATGGTGGAACTGTTTAGCCATAGCATAACAATAATTATCCTACTATTGTTAAATGATAACTGCTGTTTGCTATATAGATGGCAATATGAAGTAGATGAACAATTGGCTTCCCTGCCTCTGAGCTCTTCAAAGTAAAGATCACACTATGGGGTAACTCTTGCAGAATGTTTAATTAAACCCAGCAAAGGGGTCTGCAGTTAACTGTCTTCTGCTCCAACCAGCTGACTAAATGATAAAGGGCAACAGCTGCAGTACTTTCTCTGCCTGTGTGCTTGTGTGTCTGTGCTTTCATTGAGAGGCTGGACACCAAATCTCTCTAGAGAGCTGAACATTGAGTAGGTTAGTATGTCTTATACAAAAAATAACCTATACCTCTGCGTATGAAATTAAAAAAATTATTAAACCCTGGCTATTTATTACTAATATGTTTCTGAGATTTAGTCATCCTTATTAGAAGGAAATGTTTTAATATTTACCCCATTAATACTTAAATACAATTACATTCAGACTCTAGTTCTATGGACTACACATAATGGTTCACTTATCACTGATGAAGTCATTATTCCTGGTGAACTAAATTTGCCTGCCCAGAGGCAATTTTCAAGGGTGTACTGAATTCATTCAGAGGTTTTTGGTTTGCTGATTTTAATAGCCCTTGTTAACAAAACCTGAAACTTAAAAGTTGTTCACATCCACTGACAGAATGTAGCAAAAGTTTCAATTTGATGATGATAGTATAAAAAGGTCTGAATTCCCAATGATCTTCTGCATCTTGATTTATGTAAATTTGTATATGCACCGTAATCTTTATCATGAGTTACAGAAGCTGAATCAAAGTTAGGTAATATGGCTTTTAGCAATTGAATACATGCTATAAAAATAAAACCAAATTCCATAAAAAAGCAAAACTTTAAAAATGCTTGATATAATTCTATCCTAGCCAAGTTCTAATACCATTATGTCTGCCATAAAGTTTCTTCCACTGTAAGAAATGACTTTTGTGATACTTTTATGAAATGAACATTTCTTTTCATAGGTCTGCCTTTTGTTCCATTAAGTATTCTATATGATGATTATTCGGCAAGAGACAAACCAAAAATTTTCTGTGCCGGAAGATATTATTGTAATAATCATGCACTCCACTAAGGACTAAAGTGCTTACTATTTTATGTAAAGTTTTATGAGAAAATCAGCATTTTCTATAAAAACTTATTTTGCTACAAATTAATTTTTGTTGCTCTTTCCTTTTAAAATTAAACACTATAACTATGAAAATTGTTTCTCAATAAATACTGTAAATGGTAATAATAAAATACATTTATATTGGGGCATTTTCCACGAAGGCTATTTCAGTATTTTCTCTTAAAATCTTATGTGGTAGCAATTATTGCTTTATTTTTTGATGGGTCAGAACATTGAAGGCCAGATGAATTTTAAAGTCTTTTAAATTCTTATAACAAGTTAATGAAAAAACTCATAATTTGAGTTCATGGTTGGTTTCCCAGTACATTATTCTTTTCAGCAGCCTGTATTTCCTGTGTTGATTGCAATGGAGTAATGATTGAAAGTCCCCCAAAAGGTCACCTTAAAAGTGTTTTCTTGCTTCAGCCAACATATTTTGTCGTAGTCAAATGTGGTGATTTGTGTTCACGTGCTTACTCTGCATTGGGCCACCAGCAGCTTTGCTTGGCCCAGTTTGAAAGCCCTTGCTTAGTAAGTGGAAACATGTGCCCTCTCTCATCTCCTGTATCTGCTCTCACCTCATCCAGCATCTTCCTTCTCACCCGGACAACTGCCGTGTCTAATAAGCATACAATTATTTTTAAACTTCTTTCCGTGAAGTGGTATCTGCATACCAGCTGGGGGAGAGAATGTAATCCACCCTGCCGAAGTTAAACCATGGGTCATATGAAGAGCTAGAAGTAGTAAGAAGATATTTAATGCTGCTCTCCATGGAAATGTCACTCAATGTCATATGTCTAGATGACCCCAGATATTAGAGTTGATAATGTTTGTGATAGAACCAATCAGTGAGATCAGTTCTAGTCCAGAGAAAAATGTCTCTCAGATTAACAAAGAAATAAGGAATGAGAGGAAGATAGAAAGAGAGGGTGAGAGAGAAAAGACATGGAGACATGGAGAGGAATGAAGACAGGGAGGAAGCAAAAGGCAAAAAAGTAAAGCTGAGGAGAAAGAAGAGAAACAGAAAACGGTGACAGAGATTTTTGTGCATGCATGCTTTCTGTTCTTAAAAATATAATAAAATATGAACTAATTTATTTGGCCAGTAAAATGGTTTTGGTTGGAGAATCGATCAATTTCATCAGGCTGGGGGCCTGAATTAATAAATTCCTATCAGAGGCTATTAATGGATGAATAGTGATATGATCAAAGAACTAGACGTTACCCATGGACATGAACTAAAGAAGATGGACTTGCTAGCACTGGGTGAAGGGAAGCAAAGGGAAAACAAATTGGGACAAAAGTAACAGCATAATCAACATAAATGAATGGATGGATGGATGAATGAATGAATATGGAAAAACTAGACAAAAATGTAGTATACTTTTGTTGAAAAACAATAAAATCCATGTGAAAGAGCAACTTGGGTAACCATTGAGCACCCCCCAGGTGGGAGCAGCTGGCCTGCAGGTGCGTTAGGTGTATCCAGGGTAAGGAGCTCGCTCCTCTGACATCCCCATCTTGGTAAGCCCCACCACCAAGCCCAGGACCCAGCAGTGCTTCACACTTTATCTTAACATCAGCAAAGAAGATAAGAAAAAGAAACCTCATTCTGACTAATTGGAAGGTGGGTGGGTACGCCAGCTCAGTCGTCTCCACCTCTCTCATCTTTCTTCGCTGCAGCTGTGTTACTTGAGGCACTCATTATGTTTTACCAGTATAATTACAACAGCAGCTTGACTCTTCATTTCGCCCTGATCCTGCAGCCATGGCCTTTCCAAAGCACACATATGTTACAGTTCCTTTGCTTAAGGAGCTTGAAGTCCTTGAACGCCCTGCCTTTGCCTTAGGATAAAATTCAGAGACCTTATCCAAGCTTACAGGACCTTTTATGAGTCAGCCTCTGTTTAATTTTTCAGTCTTCATTTTTCATGCCTTCACTAGTGGAACTGGATCTGCCCATAGAACAAAAGTACAGCCAGTTCCAGAAAAAGCCAATCTGTCATGACACCATGTGTCTGCATGGGCTGCTCCTGGAGGATTACCCTCCCGCCCCATTATATCACCTGGTTGGCTGGGGGAGCCTCATCTCTCTCAAGCAGTCTTGCCTGCCCCAGCTTGCTTCCACGTCCCTTAATTGGTTTCAGATAACCCTCTGGAGGGAGGCTCACTCCCATCTCACACTGTACTTCCCTTTGTCCATGGTACACGTCAGACGTGTTTACTTTTCTGTCTCTGAACTAGACTTTGAACTCCTTCTTAGCAGGCATCTAACACATTCCTGACACAGATAAGTGCACAGTACAGTAAATCCTTCTGTGATTTAAAGAACTAATAAACTAACAAACAACATGGTAGCTTAAAAGAGTCCAAGAGAACTGAGTTCTAGTCTAAGTTTGACCCTCCACTGCTTTTTAATTCCCCTTTTCTTCTGGAAATACTTAAGTTTATTTTATTTTATAGAGATAAACTTGACATGTAAGTCTATTTTATCAGTGTTGTCTTTTTTTTTAAGGTTTTATTTATTATTTTTAGAGAGCAGGGAAGGGAGAGAGGCAGAGAGGGAAAGAGACACCAATGTATGATTGCCTTTCATGTGCCTCCAGCTACAGACCTGGCTGGAGACCTGTCTTGCAATCTGGTTATGTGCCCTAGCTGGGAATCAAACCTGCAACCTTTGGGTTCACAGGCTGGCTCCTTATCCACTGAGTCACCAACCAGGGCAGTATCAGTGTTATCTTTTATAATTAGTGCTTTCAGTGAACTATTTAAGAAATCTTTGATTAACTCAATATGGCACACATTTTTTCCTATGCTGTTATCTATGAGTTTTGTTACTCTTATATTGGGAACTATGATTCACTTTGAGTCTATTTTTGCTTATAGATCTGAGATAAGTTTAAGGTTAAATCTTTTAAGCCTTAGAGATATACAATTGTTTCAGCACATTTGTTTAAAGAATATGCCCACATTGAAATACTGTGCCACTTTTGCTGAAAAATAATTGATTATGTAAGGATTGCATTACTTCTGGATGCTGTCCCACTGATCTAATTGTACCTCTTTACATCATTTAACCTGACTACTATAGCTTATAGTAAATTTTGAAATTTGGTAATGTACGTCCTCCAAACTTGTTCTTTATTTTCAAAATCATTATTGCTACTCAATGTCTCTGCTTCTCCTTGTAACTTTCAGAAGTATACAATTAATTTCTTCAAGCAAGCTTATTAGGATTTGGATTGTGCTACACTGAATGCATAAATCAATTTAGGGAGAATTTCCATCTTAACAATATTGGATCTCCTAATCCATTGGCATATATATTTCTCCACTTATTTGTTTATTTTTACTCCTCATAGCAAGAATTTGTAGTTTTCAGTACAGTGGTCTTACTCATCTTCTAATAAATTTACCCCTAAGTATTCTTATGCTATTATAATTAAAAGTTTAAAAATTTTCTAATTATTCAGTTATTTTATAAAAGTATAATTGATTTGGTTTATCGATAAATATGACTGATTTGGTTTTCATGATACATCATATTTTATCCATTCATTTTCAATCTATTTCTGTCTTTATGTTTGAAGTGTCTCTCTCATAGATAGATTACAGGAGTAGGCAAAAGAAAGTTTATAATTGTAATACAACATATGTTTGTAATACAAATAAATAACACAACATTTAATAAATAGTAACACAAGAATAAACTGTATTTTGCATACTCACAACTGTAACCCTACTCTTGCCAACCCCTGCTTATTTGGGTCATGTTTCTTTATCCATTCAAACTGTATATATATATATATATTTTTTTTTTTTTTTTAAGAGTTTATTTATTATTTCCAGAGAGAGAGGAAGGGAGAGAGGCAGAGAGAGAAACAGGGAAACATCAATGTATGGTTGCCTTTCACCTGCCTCTAGCCACAGACCTGGCTGGAGACCTGGCTTGCAACCTGGTTATGTGCCCTGGCTGGGGAATTGAACCAGCGACCTTTGGGTTCGCAGGCCAGCACCTTATCCACTGTGCTACCAGCCAGGGCTCCAAACTGTATATTTTAATTGGAGTGTTTAGACTATTAGTGCATTAATTAATGTGCTTGTGATTGGTTCTGCCATTTTATTATTTATTTTTTTGGTCCTTTCTACATTTTGCTCCTCCTTTCCTTTCCTTACATTTCAAAATTACATTTTTTAGCTCTCTAACTATACTTTTTTGCATTATTTATGCAAAAAATTATATATATATGAAACACATCTATGTATTGTGACTTCACATAAAATGTAGAAAACTTGCAACTGCATAAGTCCATATTGACTTCTTACAATTCTTTATCCTATAGTTATATGTATTATAGCTGAGTATGTTACAAATCCCCCAAGATGTTAATTTTGCTTTAAGCAGTCATATTGATTATAAAGGAATTAGGATGAAAAGCAAAAATAAGTCTTTCCTATTTATGCAGTTACCATTTCTGATGCTCTTCATTCTTAATTGTAGATGTGTTTCCATTTATTATCATTTCTCTTCAGCCTCAAGAACTAACTATAGCATTTCTTGTAGCATAAATCGGCTTGCACCAAATTCTCTTAGTTTTCTTTCATCTGAGAATATCTTTATTTCTTCTCATCCCTGAAGAATAGAGAATTCTGGCATTGGCAATTTCCTTTTTTCTTTCAGAGCTTTAAAGATGTCGTTCTACTCTGCTGATTTCAATAGATAACAGCTATTAGTTGAAATATTGTTCTTCCACATGAAATGTATTTTTCTCTTGCCACTTTCTGGATTTGTTCTTTATTTTTGGCTTTCAACACTTATTGATGATACCTGTTTCTACAAGATTGGCTTTGGAAAGAAACACAACTTTATGCTAAATAAATAATAGCATCATCAATTTCTTTAGTAGCAAGAAACAAAACATAAAGTGTCAAGTTTCAAAGGAGAATTTTATTAAACTTTTAAAGAGAAGAAAAGTTAAACACCATTGAGACTGTCCAAACCAAAATTCTTTGTATGAATAAATGTAACACTCAAACAAAATTTGATTACAAATTTACATTAAAAAATACTATGGAGGTTAATTAGGCTTGTGGTGATTGCTTGGCAACATATACAAATATTACATTGTTACATGATGCACCTGAAATTATTATAATGTTATATATCATTTTTCCAAAGTAAAAAAGTAAATAAAAACTACAACTTAATTTTACATATGACTATAAACAGAATCCAGCAACACACCATAACCGAGTGAGGTTTACTTCATTAATTTAAGAATACTGGACATTAGAAAATCCATTAATATGATTTGTCAAATCAAAGGGGATTTAAGAGAAAAGTTCACAAATCATCTCTGTAAATTAAAAATCTATTGATATAACACCCCTTCTTGATTTTTAAAATGTAATAAAATGAATCTTGATAAATATTTTTTAACATGGAAAAATACATTTATATACATATAAAGCCGAGAATAGCAAAAAGATGTCTATCATACCACTACTATTCAATATTTCATTGAGGTATTAAGTTATATCACTAGATGAGAGAAAAAAGCAGAGCATACAAATGGAAAATAAAAAAGTAAAAATAATTATCTGTTTGTAAATGACCTATTGTATATAATTGTTGTCTTGTAAAACATATGTGAATTAATTTTAAAAACTACTACAATTTAAAATAATATTAGTAAGGTAGCAGGATTTAAATTACTATACAGAGAACAGCAGCTTTCACATTTGCAAAAAAATTTTATCGTATTTACTGTTGTTTCAATAGTAAAAGAAAAAATACCTAGGAATAAACTTAACATGAAATGGGCAAAACCTATATGAGGAAAATTTTAAAATTTTTGATGGAATAAAAAATGTACATTTAAATGAAAATATTTATCACATTCCTTGATAAAAAAGACTAAAAAATTGTCATATTTGTTCTTGCTAATAAACTTAACAAGCTCCAAGCAAGAATAGCCAAGAAAACCTGGAAACTTCCATAGTTAAAACATAATATAATACTTCATTGTTTAAAAACACTATAGCAAGCTCTGGCTGGTGTGGCTCAGTGGATTGGCACCAGAGTGTGAACCTAAGGGTCACTGGTTCAATTTTTATGACTAGGTTGTAAGCCAGGACTCCAGCCAGCTCCCCAGCTGGAGGTAGGTGAAAGGCAACCATACATTGATGTTTCTCTCCCTTTCTTCCTTTTCTTCCTCCCTCCTTGCTCTATTCTCTAAAAATAATGAATAATAAGTCTAAAATTTTATTTTATTAAAAAAAATAAAATGAAACACTGTAGCATTGACTTATGAATAGGCGGGCCAGTGAGACAGAGTAGAAATTTCTCAAATAGGCACAAAAACATGTAACGATTTGAATTGGTAAAAATGGCACCTCAAATTATTTTGAATAAATGGAATACTATCTACTAGGTAAAAGGTAATGCATAGTTTATATGATACTTCAGGATAAAGGACAAATGGATTGAAAGTTTAAATGTTAAAAAAATTCAAGTAAGTACTGCAAGAAGATATAGGTGAATTTATTTATGAGACTCTAGTGGGGAAGACTCTTCTGCCTGTGATTCTGATCGAAGAACCTAAAAAAATAATAATGCAATCAAATAAATAAAAATTGAACATTTAAGTATGGTCAAAACTTCAAAAAGAAAAAAAAATTACAAGCAAAATTTAAAGATAAAAGAAAAATTGGTCAACATATTAAAAATAGTAAGCAAGGGGAACCCACCTCACTATTTAACTGTGAAAATCAAAAAGATAAATGGTTATGCCCCCTATCTATATAAAATACTGAATTCACCCAATCCTGGCCTATTGTTTCTACCCTAACAAATAATATATAGGGTATAGGAAAGGGGTATTTCTGTTGGGAAGGTTAGAGGATTCTTCGGTTATACTAAGTGACTTTTATTTTAATAACACCAAGTTTATGGTAAATACTATTGGAATATGGTGTGATACTAATATTATAGGCAAAATAACTTTACCTGAGGTTAATAAAACCTATGATAATATTGACATTGGAAATCCAATATCTTGCAAAATTGAACTTAATCTTCCTCATGAAGTCATTTCTGTGGAAACTAACTGGCCACAAGGAAAAAATAGAGCTCCTGGATAATGAAATATTAGGAAGTCTTCATTTGCCTGGCCAAACATATCATAAGGTACAAATAACAGTGGTTGAAGGAAGAAAACATATTATTAGCTTAATAAAAAAAAATTATGATGGTACATGTAAAAGGGTTTTTGATGGCTGGGATGCTTGTTTCCCTTAGACTCTTCCTTTCCTAGTATTAGACATTTGCTGCTCCTAATCAGTGTTACTGGATTAATGCTGTTACTCCTATTCCTAATGTGTAAATGTTATACTAGATGCAGAAAAACAAAACTTAAGTAGCAAGAAGACTCAGACCATGGTAGCTCAAAATTTTTTTATATGATCCAGAATATTTTTAACAAGGACAAATAGGATCTGACTGCCTCTCATTCACCAGCTTTCAAAAAATTATAACAATTCGACCTTAAATGCCACCTAAGTTTATGGTCTTGCCCCATTCCCAGGGGGCTGCCCTGTTCAGAAAGACAAACACTGACTCTGAGACATCCTAGGAATGAGCCTTCCTAGCACTGGGCAACCTCATTATCCAACTAAACAGTTGGTCATCAATGCATCCATCCTTTGAATTGATTTATAGACAATCCAAGTTAAGAAAGTTTTCTTTCATTATTTTTTCAAGTAGGTTTCTAATATTTTGCTTTTTCTCTTCTCCTCCCATCAGCCCTATGATGCAAATGTGGGTATGCTCAAAGTTTTTGCAGAGGCTCCTTAACACTATCCTCATTTTAGTTTTTGGATTCTTTTTTCTTTTTGCTGTTCTGATTGGTTGTTTTCGTTTTTGGTTTTGTTTTTTCACTTCGTTATGGTCTGAATCACTGATTTGATTCTTGGCTTCATCCACTCTACTGCTGATTTTCTGAAAGCTGTTTATTTCAATTAATGTATCCTTTATTTCTGACTGGATCTTTTTTTGGCTGTTGAGGTCCTCACTCAGTTCCTTGAGCATCCTTATAACCAGCGTTTTGAACTCTGCTTCTGATAGATTGCTTATCTCCATTTTGTTTAGTTTTTTTCTGGAGTTTTGATTTGTTCTTTCATTTGGGCAATACTTCTTTGGTCTTGTTTTGGCAGCTTCCCTGTGTTTGTGTCTATGTATTAGGTAGAGCTACTACATCTCTCAGGTTTGATGGAGGGCCTTAATGTAGTAGATGTCCTGTAGGATCCATTGGCTAAGCCTCCCTTTTCACTCAAGCTGGGTACTAAAGGTGCATAGACTATGTGGGCTATATACACCCACCTCTTACAGTAAAGCCTTGATTGCTCTTGGCATGCCCAAGGTCAGCCACCACCTGTGTTCTGTCTGAGGTCGCACAATATTAGCTACAAAGCAATTTGCAGATGGCTATGACTTTTGCTGGATTTGGATATGCCCAGGAGAGGCCAAGCTGTTAACCAAGCCTGGCTGATGCCAATACCAGACCTGAGGTAACAATGAGGAGGAGGGGCCTAGGATTTGCTGAAGCGAGAGGCTTCTTCTTTTTTCGTGAGAGAATGTAGGAAAATATGAAGTGTGGGCCAAGACACACCATTCAAATATGTGTGTCTACTGGAAACAGGTTGGATGGGCCTGAGAGTTGGATGGAGAAGAGCATAATGGAACCACCAGAATGATTCAAACAGTACCAGCCAGTTTGATGGAGACTCAGATATGGTACCTGCCTGCTGTCTCTGTGTGGGGAGGGCCCAGGAAAGGAACAATGGCCTCTGCCATCACTTCTGTTTGGGAGTAAGCTGCCCCCAGCTGTCTCCCTGATGCCAGACATTTCAGCTTCTCCCTGTATGTCTCTGCTGTCCCTGTATGTCTTTCAATCTGCTATCCCAGCACTGGATCTCAGAGGGAGTGAGTCAGAGTAAGTCCATGTGTGGGTACTTTAAGAGAAATTTCTTGGGAATCCAGAAGTTTCTGTCTTCCATTGCTTCAACCCTCACTGTTTTTTGCAGCCAGAAGTTATGGAAACATTTTTCTGGCCCTGGAATCCTGGGTTGGGGGACTCAGTGTGGGAACCCTCAATCCTGCAATATCACTCCCAATTTTTATCCAGCTCATGTGGGTGTGGATAAAATGACTAGAACAGCTCATTCCAGTCACTGTTCCTTCTGCAATCTCAACGTGGTTTCTTCTTTTATTCCATAGGACTTCCATTCAGCTCAATTTCTGATAGTTCTGAATGATGCTTGTTCTATGGTTTAGTTGTCATTTTAATGTAAGGAGGCAAGCCATGTTTATTTACACTGTCATCTTGACTGGAAGTCCCCAAATATTTTTTAAAGGTATAACAATATGTCATCATACTCATGGTAAGAGATTACAAACTAAAATCTCACTAAGGTAACATTTGTCCTCTATTGAATTGGCTAAATTTTGGAGTTTGAAATGCACTCCCTTGACAAAGTTGTAGAGAAAGTTACTTTGGTAGTTACTGAAGGAAACTGAAACATTACAATGCTTAGGAAGGAAGACAGGTGATATCTATTAACATTACAGATGCATTTTTCTTAAGCCACCAAAACCTAGTCACAAAAATCTAGCCTTTAGTTACACCTGTACACAAAATAGCACCTACGAAAGGATGCTTCTTGCAGCTTGTTTCAATAGGAGAAACTGGAAGCTACTCAAGAGTCCAGAAACTAGGAGACTGGTTGAGTAAAATCTAATGTATTTACATATTGGAATACTATCCAGCTGTCAAAAGTGAGGGAATCTATATTAAATGAAAAAAAGCAAAGTGTAGAAGAGTAAGGCCTACTTTTGT
This sequence comes from Noctilio leporinus, assembly GCA_004026585.1. NCBI lineage: Eukaryota > Metazoa > Chordata > Mammalia > Chiroptera > Noctilionidae > Noctilio > Noctilio leporinus. The sequence continues at coordinate 704,959 of PVIW01000170.1, read as the reverse complement.
ATAAGAAATAGTGGCATAAAAACATGTTCATATGTGAACATGAGATAATATAAAATGAACAGAAATTAAGTAACTTAGTATAGGTAAAGGGCAGAGGTGAATGGAAACAGAGGAGTACAGTACTGCTCGTGTACCTTCTTGTGTAGTTTTGATTTTGAGCTGCGTTGAAAAAAATGTTTTAAAGAAAATAAACTCAAGAAGATCCAGAGAAATACTATAAGAAATGCTGTGATCTAGTAAGATGCACAGGCTCCTGTCCTGCTAAATGTAGTTGTGTGAGATGGTAGGTGGAGGAAATGTCACCTGTCAGGAAGTTGGGGCAAGGGCTGGAAGGTCCCTGTTCACATGGATGGCCAGGTATCAAGCATTTCACAATAGTCTGGACCCCACACATGGCCTAACATCGTCTTGACTCACTATAGTGATTACTCGGTCATGGAGTTGTCTTGGGTAAAGAAGTAATAGGTTAACCAGATGAGCTTCATCTCCCTGTACTATGTCTCTGTGAAGATTTCAAGGACGTGTTAGCCAGTTTTTCCACCAATTTTCTTTGACAGGCCTTTCTATAATGACCTTTTCTCACTCAGGATGATAGATAGCTCCATGGCACCTGATCTAAATTAAGGTTTCTCAATCCCATTGCATTTCTTATGAAAATGGTGTGGACAATGCAAATAATCATTCTCTTTGCTGATATTTCCGGGAGGCAAAGATTCTTAAGCAATTCGTCTAACCAGAGCTACAGCTGGAAACAGATGCACAGCCTCAAGCAGGTCCCTCAGTAAACTCAGAAGCGTGGAGCAGAGAGTTCACCTGTGTCACTTGCTTAGGCAGGACCAAAGAATCACTAGTGTTTCAGGTCTGGCCACAGGTCACCTTTCAGTAAGCCAACTGCTCTACTACTCACAGCAGTGCAGCGCAGCATTGATGTGGACAAAAGGTACAGCTAATTGTCTCAGGAATAGAAAGCAAACGCCCCTGGGGACAAATAAACATGCCCCCTGCCTGTACCTGAACTGTGCAGCAGAGAGAAGAGGGACTCCAAAGGAAAGCCACCCTTCTTTCCCTCCTCTCTCAGTGCCAGTGGTTCAAGAGAAACCATGAATAATCTACTTATGTTCTCTGGGCAAGTCTGGAGGGAATTGGTTTAAGGTGCTTTGAGCGTGACAGGCAGAGAGGCCAGGAGCATTATCTTTATGAATGTTCCCTCAGAACATATGACCACAGGAATGGAGGTTCTTCTCTAAGCAACTGGACACGAGACCAAGAGACTAAACAGGGAAGGGCAATGAAAATCCTTGCATGTAACTCAGGTGTATGGGGTCCCTCTGCTTCCCAGTCAGTGTGGCCTCTACTCTGTACTACTGAAGTGTGGTCTGTAGACCAGCAGCACCTGCATCACCAGGGAGCTTGTTAGAAACTCCCTACTCCAGATCAGGTAAATTGTAATCTACATTTTAACAAGATCCTTGGTGAGTCACATGCACATTAAAGCTCCAGAAATGCTGCTCTAATTCACAGATGCTAGCAGAAGGGCATTTCACTCTCACCTGAGCTCTCCCTTCAGCTTCCCCCTACCCCCTTATTGTACTGTAGACACCTCCCAGGCTTGGGGTCTTAGTCTACTCAGTAGGTGTATGTCCCTTCATGGACACCACCAAAGTGGTGGAATGGGACAGACCGCCCGCCCTGCCTTTCCATCCTGTCCACTTAGTTGACATAAAGCAAAACCACCAGTGAGCCATTCAAAGTGAGCATCTTTATTTTAAAAATCAAATACAATTTTAGATGTACCACCTAAAACAGAAGAGGGAAAGTTGAAACTCACGCTCTCTTGAACTGCACCCCTCTCAAGATTCCCCCTCCACAATTCCATCCACCTCCAGGCTCCCCTTACTCAGTGAGAGGGTCTTACTCCTCACACCATCCTCCGCTCCCCTTTGCAATGAGCCAAGTTTGTGATATGTTTTTCTGAAGTTGTAGGTTTCAGCTGACCAGGGAGTAATGCTGGCAACTCTAGTTCACTTGGCTGGTAGTGAAGATGATGCTTTCTGCTCCAATTTGCAGCTCCACTTTCCCTCCAATATGAGCTGCAAACAGATGGGTTCTCTAACTAGGGGCCTTATTAAAATAGTGCCTCACGGAGGAGGTAGTTCAGTGTGATGGATAAAAGCCCAGTGTGGAGCTAATCTTCCTGGATTCTAACCCCAGCTCTAGTTAGAGCAGCACCTAATGAGCACTATCATCACGTGGGTGCAAATCATTTCTGAAAATGCTTCAGAATACTCTTACCTGAATTTAAAGAGCAATTTGGAGTAGTTAACTTAAAACCTGATACTGGTGTATGGGTGGGAAAAATAATATTTATTCTTCAGAGCTCTGAGACTATTTGTGCTAAGCAAGAAGAGGAGTTAAGATTACTTGGTGCTTCTTCCTTCACCTTCATCTCTTGATGTCACATGTAGGCTTATTGCATCTGTGCATCGGGACCTGCTCAGGAAATTAACACTGCTTTCACATTGTTTCAGTTCTCCCTATTATTTCATTTAACTATCTCATGCTCTTTTCCTATTGCGAGTTTGTCAAGGGTGGGGGGACCATCGTTAGTTTCCTTCTTAAAAATGACAGTGGAATTGAGGAGTTGCTATAAAATGATTTCCATATAGTTTTTTTAACTATAATGAATAGAATTAAGGAATCAAATGAGCTATATACATACAGATAGGCAGAGAATTTGAGCATTGGTGTACTATTTTTTAATGATATGCTAATTATAATCAGGACTTTTGTTGTTGTTCAGGGTTACTTAGAATAGCGCTAAGTAATTTTGGATAATTGAAAACAATACTTCTTGAGTCACTAGATATTCTGGTGTGGCATCTGTACTATGTATCTGCTAGTGTGACTTTAGGAATCATTGGCAGGCTGGTTAAATTTATCTAGATATTAAGAAGATAGGAATTCTATTTTGAAATGTGCCAAAACTTACAAAAATATCCTCATATCAGGTATAATGTGTGTGGATTTAGAAATTTTCTAGCTTTTGATGAAATTTCTGAGGGTATTTTTATTTTCTTTAAAGTGGTAAGATAATGAAGGGAAATCTAACAACGTATAGGAAAGGACTGCTTAAATAATAGAATTATGAAAGTTCTAATTAGAAGAAACTTCAAATGTCATCTACTGCAACATTTCATAAAATGTTGGCACCTCTTAAATCATATCCTTGTTGGGTGTTACTTTATGATATAGGAGGGAAGTATGTAGCCTTAGAAGCCAAATGGGCCAGGGCTTAAATACCATCACTTCTTGGCTATTTGACAAAGGTCAAGGTAATTAATTCTATTAGCTTCAGAACCTACCTCAGAGCAAGAGACTTGACTTTTGGTTGTGAACACACAATACAATATACAGATGACATATTATAGAATTGTACACCTGAAACCTATATATTTTATTAACCAATGTCACCCCAAAAAATTCAGTAAAAAATTTAAAAAATAATAAAACCTACCCTAGAGGTATTAGTAAGGATTAGGCAACTATATATATATATATATATATATATATATATATATATATATATATCACTTACCACTATACCTATGCATGCCTTGATAAATGTCATATAAAAAACCTTAGGTACAGTAAGTCCTAAACGTAATGTAATAAAAGCAAAGCCACAAAAAACTCATAGTTCCATGTGCTTTTTTCTATAGCCTACCTATTTTGAACAGTTGTTATTAGAAATACATTTATAGTATTTAAAGCACCTAGCACGTGGTAGATGTTTTATAAATCACAAGGGTCATTATTATTTCTTCCAGGTTATCATTCTACATCATATACTCATTCATCAAATATTTATTACTGTGTACCAGTGGTTTGAGGGCACCCAATAAAGAATATACTTACATTCTCTCTCCAAAGTCTGGGAGCAAGTGGTTTGATGTGGTCTGAGTATGACAGTTAGAAAAAGGACAGGAGTTTGGGGTCAAGTAACAGGTATATAATGGTGCTATTAATTGAGCTGGGGAAGACAAGGATGATAGCAAGACTTTGGGACAAGGGATTACCAAGGGGAATCAAAGTTCTACTTTTTACATATTAAGTTTGAGATGCCCATGAAGCATTCAAATGAAAGGTCATAGAAATAAATGAATATTTAAGACTAGAGATTATATTTGTCTAGATAAAAGTAATCCATTCATTATGATACATATATGGCATTTAAAACAATGAAAATGCATGAAGTACTGAAGAAAAAGTTTGTAGAAAGAAAAGATAGACCTAAATTGAAATCTAAAGAGTCCCAGCATATAGAACTTGGTGGAGCACAAGTAACTCAAGAATATCTCAGGAAGCCAATGTCAATGTTGGACTTGTTTAGAATGTTCTACTTTGAGCCTTCCTGTTTGGAATTTTAGATATTTGCCTTCATGAAACAACACAGAGCAAGTCTGTTCGTTCAAGTAGATGAGGAAGGTTACCTGGACACATCTTCTGTTAGACTCTTCTTCGGTAGCCTAAAAACAACCCCATGCCCTGGAATGTGGTTCAGAAGCAAACATCACCAAATCTTTCCCAGCTCAATGAGCCAGCCACCTGCAGGACTCCGAACAAGTATAGAGTAAGATGGCATGAAAGGAAAAGAGGGGAATTACTTTCAAAACCCACTGCTGTGGTTTGAATGAATTATGCCTGTGGCTATAACTAACAGATCAATTATATATAATAGGAAACTGGTCTTTAGAAAGAACCATAAGCTAAGGGAGCACATTCCATAGTCAGGTGTGTGTCCAGCAGCTTTAAAAAATAAAGAGTGGAAGGCATGTTCCCGAAACATAAAAATGACTACAAAGTGGCTGGACTTCCACTAAAATGAGGTCAGACTATGCATGTTTCCTTCTTGAATTCATGACTCCAGCCAACTCATCTGTCTTTGCCCAGTCTTAGTTTTGATTCCCATTCCACTCTGATTTAGTACCTTTGTTACTCACTATGTGATCCTGTGTTTGGACATCCATTAATTGACCTGGACACCACCCCAAACTCTGCCCTCCACTCTCCATTTTGGATCCATAATTTACATAAAACTTCTTCAGTGCTCACTTCAGGTTTTGGCCTTGCTATATTTCGACATATCTGGAGGAAGCATTATGTAAAAAAATAGTTACTATAGGTTAGAAACTCCAGCCATTAGGCAAAGGTGAAATTTTCCTTTTGAGCTCTGTGTTGAACTGGAGATTTATCTGCATTGCCTTTTCTATAAAGTCTGAATATTAAACAGTGCTGCGATTTAATACTCTGTTGAGCAGGAGGAAGCTGACTAACCAAGTTAGACCATCCCAGGTTGGCCAGTCTGTGAGGGATGGTCTCTTACTAGGCACTAAGTGTCTGACTAAATAGTTGGCTGAGGTGGATCTACTCAAGGTAGCAATGACTCAGAGCTAAATTCACTTTCCTTTGTGATGCTAACCATCATGACCATCACCAGACCATAAGACCATCAACTGGGCTCCTTCTGGGGTGGCTCTGCTTGCTACCTTTCTAAGGCTCACTTTATCATTGCCCTTTGCCCCTAAGAGCATCCTCTTTCTCTTCTAAGTATCATTTTCAAACCTTCGCTATATCAGAATAATCAGGAATATCCCTTTTTAGTCATAGCCATGCTGTAGTAAAAGATCCTAAAATCTCTGTAGCTCAGCAAAAAATAATAAAATAATAATAATAAGTGATGGAAACTGGCAGGGACTTCCCTTCATTCATGGCTCAGAATATCTATGTGTACATCTTTCTAAAGTGTCCTCTACCTGAGTGACCAGGCTTGGGAACAAAGAAACCAAGTCAGGGTCGTGAAGTCACAGTATCATGGGCCACGGCTGGTCTCATTCTATCTGGGTAACACTATTCAGTAGCCACGTTGGTCAGTTTGTTCCCATTTTGATCATTACTGCTCTTCAGACAGTTCTGATTCTTGATTCTTAATGAATTTAGTGGTTACTCCAGATTCTCAATCCCAATAATCCTTTTGAGTCACTGCTGTAGTTCTGGTATTAATCTTGTTTCTGAGGTTTGATATGAGATAAGGAGACAGAGACTTCACTCATCAAATAGCCATGAACTCCTGACCTTTTGTAGGCACCCCTCTCCCATGTCATGTCACTAGCTTTATCCAAGGGATTGAGAGCAGTGGAGACACGTGATTTCTGGGCTGAGACCATTAACAGCTGGTGTGCTGGTGTGACTTTACATTCCCCTCCATCCCTTGGTGGCCTTGGAAGTAGAATCTTGAGATGGCCCTGTCACACAATACAGGAAGCCTGTGTCTCGAAGTCAGGGATGAAGGGGGTCTCTGCCAGTCTCCATCAGCCTCTATATGAGCAGTTAATAAAATTTTATTTTTCCTAAACCACAGAGATTTCAGGATTAATTTATTAGTCTGGTGTAGCCAGACTAAAAAGAAATAGCAACTCCTAGGTGAAGTGCTGCCAAGAGAGCTAAGCCATCACAGGACCCACTGTCTTACTTTCTTGTCCTCTTTTTCTTCCAAATGGCATGCATACAACCATGTAGTGCCACAGAGGATAAATTATGGTAGTTACATAAGATAAAATAGCTATGCTTAATAGTGAAAAAATAAATGTAGCTTCCACTTAAATTGTGATTGACAGTTCAGAAAAGTCATTTCCAATTATTTTTAATGCCTTTTATGGTTCCCCCAGCTCTTGTACAGTCTTTTCCAAATGCAGCAAAGTCAATGGGCAAAAATGCATGCAATAGGCAGAAAACAATGGGCAATGCTGGAGACTTGCACATGGAACAGAACAAATAGAAAAGAGCTTGGGCACTTGAAGGTGTTCAAAGCATAATTTAAAAACTTAACTTTGTCCCTGGCTGGTGGCTCAGTGGAATGGTATTGGCCTGGAAACCCAAAGGTCACTGGTTCAATTCCCAGCCAGGGCACATAGCCAGGTTGCATGCCAGGTCTCCAGCCAGGTCCATGGCTGGAGGCAGGTGAAAGGCAACCATAGATTGATGTTTTACTCCTCTCTCTCTTCTGCCTCTCTTGCTTCCTCTCTTTCTGGAAATAATAAATAAAATCTTAAAAAAAAAGAACTTGATTTTATTTTTTAAAAATGTATCCATTTTTTTGGCCAGTTATTATTCTTCCAAATCACATTTTAAATATCCGTGTAATATTTTTGATTCATATACTAACATTTACAAAATGAGTATTTATAGTAAATATTTACAGTTTGTGCCATAATTGTTATAGCAGGTTAATATTCAGGACTTCAGCCTTTTATTTAATCCAAAGTTATTTCATTTTTTTAAAAGATTTTATTTTTTATTTTTAGAGAGTGGGGAAAGGAGGGAGAAAGAAAGGGAGAGAAACATCAATGTGTAGTTGCCTTTCACCTGACTCCAGCCACAGACCTGGTTGGAGACCTGGCTTGCAACCTGGTTACGTGCCCTGGCTGGGAATCAAACCAATGGCCATTATAAGGCCGGCACCTTATAATGGATACTTTTTAATTATGAAATTCATAGTATGATCCAATTTTGTAAAATAAATTGAGTAGAAAAAAGACTAGAAGTAAGGTATATGTACCTAGTTAACAGAGCTAACTGTCTACTCCTAGTTAACACAATGGATATCTTTATGTTGTAAGCTTATGGGCAATTCTTATTGACTTCCTTTTGTTTGTGTGTGTTTCCATCTCTTCTAAAATACATACTGTTTTAGTCATCAAAAAATAATGTTATCTTAAAATTTTGTATTTGGGCATAAAGGGCAAATAAATATATTAATTATGGGATTTTCTGATATTTTTTATTCTAACTATATAATTTGTAATGTGTTGTATTGTGTGTGGTGTATTTTAAGTATAGTAATGGTTGTACTAAATTATATAAAAACTAACCTGGACCTGACATTCCTCTATAAATTATATATATATATATATATATCTCCCATTTGAATGGTCATCATTGCTACCTTCCAACAGAGAATAAACTACAAGGTAAAAACATAACCAGCATGGAGACAAGCTGTAACAGATGATTAAAAAAAATCCTGTGATTACCAAAAGAATGCAAATAATTTAGAAGACTTTTTGTTCTCCAAGTTTGGTTCCTCTGTTTATTCATCAGAATGACTTAGCATTAGTGAGTTCACAAGTGGCCTGAGAGAGATTCATTAAACTCTAATCTGATTAGGACTTTCTGTTTCTTTGTTCTCAGGTGGTAGGTAATTTTGGCTGGACATTATGAATTTTTGTCCCATGTCAGGTATAGTAACATAACTTGGCCTGTGTATTATATAATAAGAACATGATTCTCAGGCATCAATCCTAAAGAAGAAACTCTAGTTAACAGAGTTCCACTACTACCCAAATAATTTTTAGCATATGAATTTCATTTATAATATGTATATGCACCAAAACACTATATATGCATTTATCTATAGAGAGCTAGATATATTTAATTTCTCAGAACTATTACCAGTTAAATGTCATTTTTAAAAAATGAGACAAACTTTCCTAAATGTTCTTTATCTGGGTAAGTTAAAGTTTGGTTTAATGTCATCTAGAATTAGATAACAAGAGGGGGAAATCATGGTCAAAAAGGTCACTTGTCAGCAAAGAGGAATGCAAACTAAGGTCAGTCAGATAAGGAAAATCACAAACCATCTCGAATAAGGCTTTATATTAGTTGTGAAATACAATTACAACTCAGTAAAATCTTCAATATTAAAAAGCAAAAAAATAAAAATAAATAAAATAAAATAAAAAGCAAATGTGAGTCATCCTGCTAAGGGCCTGCAAGACTACGGCAGACAAAAGTGGTCCCAGTCACTGCTGAATTTCCCTATAGGCATAAATAAACATCAGGAAATTTCCATTGTAATGCCTTCTTCCAGAATTTTATAATCAAGTAACCATCTAGAAAAACAAATTTGTTCTGCTATCATCATATTTTATAAATTTTGTGTAATTTCAAAAAATAAAGTTCTATTTTTGTTTTTTTGTGTTAAAGGGCTAGGGCTCTAAAAGTCTTACTCTGGTCCTGGCAACAGTTCAGGTGAATAAGGAATAAAAATGAAGACACATGTCAGGGTAGGTTCCCCGGCTCTAGTATGTTCTGGCTGAGATAGGGTTTCCAAGAGAGAAAGAGTGGGGCACAGTCCTCAGCTCCTGAGCAGCAGCCTGGCCACCTACTTCAGGAGGCATTTGAATTGCAGTTGGTTCTGTACCATTGAACCTGTCGAAGATGTTTGGTCCTCTAACCCCTGTCTTAGAACCCCTGTCTGGGTATGAAAATAACTGTGCATCAGACTGCTGTCAATTTGTGAATGATGGCAGCATCATATGATCAAAATAGGCATGATGACAGAGTCACCTGATCCGCAAAAGATCTCAAGTCTGTAATGATAACAACATGAACTGCCCTCAACTGCAAGGAGCCAATAAATTTCATTTTAAATGCTACAGAAACATACCAGTGTTTCCCTCACTGTAACAGAACTCCAATTTTTAAGTTTGCAATACAGGGCAAGAAACAGAAAACCCATTTCTATCTTAAACTTCAGACCACTGGAGACTTGGAGACAGATCAAAGGAGCCCTTTAAGTCTCTCTATTTTGCACTTTCAGTGCTTACCAGGCACTCTTCACGTTAACAAGCTTAGTTCCATGAGGCACCTTCTGGCCCCAAAGATAAGACTTTCTCCTCCCTCCGTCACCCCCCACCCCCATACACATTTGCTCAAATCTTTTTCAAAGCTGAGAAATCAGCCTTTTAATAGAATTATGCAAATTATGTGTCTACGCCAAATGTTTTCAGAACTAAATAGCACTCTGAAGAGTTGCTCTGTCTGCAATGTCCACATGACGAAAGGAAAGCTGGGACTGCAGGCCCTGATGACACCCCAGACTGGGGTTTCATTTGTCCCCAAGGTTATTGCATGCAAACTTAAAGCCACCTCTGATTCTGAAAGGTCAGATTCCCTGGGATGAAAATGCTGAGGTCATTAGGGGATTATTTTCCTGGCAGAGCAGAGGCTCAGCTCCAATGCACCTCATTCCTGATCTGTGCTGTTTTGATAGTGGGATAAAAACATCTAGGGCACCAGCCAGGGCAATAAACAGCGGGGCAAAGAGACCTGCATGGCTCCTAAACCTGAGATGCAAAATATATGGGAAAAAGGCCATGGCTCAGTACTTAAAAAAAAAAAAAAAAAAAAAAAAAAAAAAGGGTTTTGTTTCCTGAGTTTTCTCTTTCAAAAATGAAAATGGAAAATGCTTTCTTTTAAATGATACTCAGGAAAAGATGACGGTAAACAATTTCTTCCAGGGTGATACATACTCAGCATGTCAGACCGGGCAAGACTCCTTGTTTAAAGGAGTCTAACAGTAGTATGAGCAAGTACGCGTAGTCAGGGATGGAAGATATATTGTATGCAGAGTGGCACACCAATTGGTCTGATTCTCAAATTCTTCAGCTTTTTGCATGTGAGTTAAACAAAATCCACACTAGAAATAGCCACAGGCCCAGGGCACTGTCTTATCATTAACTCATTAAAATGAAATGGCTGATGAGGACACTGATTTTTTTTTTCACCCTAATAATGTAGTAACAAGAAAAGGGTGCTTATGTTCAAAGCCGAGTCTCCTCTGTTCTACTCCTGGAAGTTGCTGATTGTAGCCCCAACGCATGGCTTCAAAGCAGCTGCAAGGCCCGGGTCCCCTCTCAGCTGCTCCTTCTTCAAGGTGAGGCACCCCGTCCCCCTAAAAGCAGTCCTTGAAGGTGGAATGTCTGGCAAAGCAGCCTCAAGGCAAAAGAAGGGCGCAGAGCAGGGCAGCACAGGGAACCTTCGCCAAGTGATGACTTTCACCCTTCAGCTTGCTGAGGGTCACCAGCTGCGGATGATGTTGATTGCCAGCCTGCTGTTCCCTAATAAGGAGGCCTCAGCGGAAAACCCAAGTCCGATCAACTTCCAAAAATCCACTTGTGTGTTTAAAAGCACGTGATGATGACAAAAATGCGGTACTCCAGCATCTCTCTCTGCAAGCGTCGCACCTGCCTGTCCTGGCGCTGTCCCTGTGCTGTGCTCTTGCAGCGGGGAGGTGAGTCACCTGCGCAGAGGCTGTTTGCTGCCCGCTGGCCTTGCAATGTGCACACTCAGCTCGTCTTCCTGACAAGGGGTTAAAGGCTGAAACACCGGCCATCTCAGCTACATAATCTGGATTTCCTAATGAATTCTTGTGTTTCTGGTACATCCAAGTGTTCCCAGTGAGGGAGGTGGGAGGTGGAGGGGGGGAGGCTTTACTGTCTCTTTCAGCTGCTGTGTAACTTTTCTTGGCGGTCACTTGATATTTATCTGGCTTTAAAACTGACACCTCTGGGTAAGCAGGCGTGGGGAGTTTCTGCCTTGATTTATGTTTCTTGTTCAGTTTCAATTATGATTAGAAGCCACCTCTACACAGCTGCCCTACAATTTGTACTGTGTTTGCTTCTGGGGTTTCTTCTAATAGCACTGTTCAGTGGAATAACATTAATGTTACGAAAATGGAATCAGTTCTTACAGTTTAGCATGAAGCAAATGGTGTTCTTTTCTTAAAAATTGCTGAAGGCTGCAATTTGTAGGTAATTAGGCGATCCATGTGAGGTTTAACTTTCACCTGTATTTTCCCTCAGAGAAAAACTTTTTTATAAGTAGAAAGTCAACTGCGAAAAATTAAATCAAACCAAAAACACACCTACTAAACTAAGTCCGGTGAGAATACCAACATCCTTTCTGCTGCTACTATATTTCTGAAAAAGAAAAAAAGGATCATGGCCCCTCACACTTTGGTGTGAATTAATGACAGGTTATGAAAAGAAAACATCTAGGTGTTGGTGGGTTATTTTGGCTTTGTTTTATTCACCACCATCCTTTCTGCCAGACGAACAGGGATTTCATAGGCACAGATAAGCTTCCAAGAAATTTTGTGACGGAGTTTTCAGATGGAGTCATATTACAACTCAGAATAGGAATAACACAGCAGAGAAAACAAATATTGTTTTGGCTGGTACACATGGGTATTCATTTGCAGTCTTGAAGCTAACTGAATATCCATAGGCTTGCAGTGGAGTCCAAAGAAGGCTCTGATGCTCTATCTGGTTCAAACCGGTTTGATTGCCTGAGTTAGAAGTGCTAAAAAGGAACGGAAAACAAATCTTGTGATTGGCTGCTTTTCTGAGCATCATTACCTAGGGTGCAGTTGTGAGAGAAGGTCAGAAATGCCAAGGAGACATGACAGGGCTGCACTGTGCGGGGGCAAAAAGGAGGTCAATCTTAAACTTACAGGCTGACTACACTCTAAAAGTGACCATCCATGGATGTGGTTAAGTGAATCTGTCTCTAGTTTTGCAGAATTTATAATTCAACATTGCAGATTTGGAATAAGCCATTTTTTATTGGTCTTATCTTGTAGCATGCCATTTGATATGGGAACAATACTAGATACTAGCTTTTTCTTTATTTTCTGCTCTTTCTGCTAGAATGTAAGTACTAAAGAACCCTTGCTTTTTTTACTGCTCTAGCCCTAGAGCTAACCAATGCCAGGGACATTGCTGTTGCTTAATAAATGTCTATTGAATAAATACTAATGAATCTTTTTTAGTTTTATGTTCAATGAAACTAACTGAAAATATGCTTATAGCTTCTGAAATATTACACCTATTCCATATTCATTTTTTTTTTTTTTTGCCAAAAGCTAAAGCTCTGCTTTTTTATTTCAGCCTAAAATGCAGCCTACTAACACCTTGAGAATTTTAACATTGCTTGAAATGAATTGAGGCCTCCTTATTTGGAGAGTTGCTGGTTGATTATCAGTTTAACTACTTAAGAGATTGTTTCTTGAGTGGAGGCCAGAAATAACACGGGAACAGAATACTCTTTTCCAAGTTCTCTTACAAATGCACTGTCCAATGAGAGAAAGCTGAGAAAACATTACTTCAAAGTGCAGTTAAGAAATTGAAGTCAAATTTTGCACACTAATGGGGTGCTGCTTTTATTTTACATAAGCACACATGCATTTTTAATAGTATGGTGGTAGAGATATCTTGTTACTGCTAGAAAGAAAAAGAGCAAACGTTCTCTTACAACTCCCAAACTTCAGCCAGTGAATTCTGGGTTCCTGCAGTGGGCCTACGTCTCAGCTGGTGAGCTTTCCAAGGAAGCAGATCCGTGGTCACACACATACTCCCAGAGCTCCTGATTTGATAGGTAAAAGTGGGGTGCAGAAATCAGAAATGTTATAATCAGCCATGTGATTTGTACACAAATTGTCTGTAGACTTCACCTTGAGAAAAATACACAATAGAAAAATCCCTGATATGCAGACTGTCTCATAAGATTTTGGTTTCCTTTTGAGCTCAACTCACACTAAATTGTAGTTCAGGTATCTGGGTGCCAGATTAATACCCATATATATTTATTATTAGAAAAGTAAAATGGTCAAAAGACTGTTGGAACATGCTTATGCAGTTCTAAAGTGTTTATCTTTTCTATTTTTCAATTGACTGCAACTTCCCTTTTCAGTCAATGCCACAAATGTTGGCAAAAGTCAAGTGCAAGAAAATAACTCATAAAAATGTTAATTCTTCGTTGGCAAACCACAAAATAATGTCTCTCATATTATTCAATTTAATTCTCAAAGTAATTTTGGGAGAAACTTAGGGCAAGAGTGTGTACCTTTAATTTAGCATTTGAGCAAACTGTGGTTCTCACTTCCCAGAGCCAGAGAATTGGACATAAGCAGCAGACATGGGTATTCTCCATGCCTCGTTTAGTTTGTTCCATTCCCCTTCATGGTCCCCTGTATGTATATCAAAATATATTTTCTAATTGCTTTTCTTTCTTGACTCTTTCGTCTCTAGAGACATTGCATGGAAAGCTCTTGGCACAGTGCCCACCTCCTGGTAACGAGGAGTAAGAAAAGGAGAGTTGAGTGTTGTTATTGATTTTAGGATTAAATGAGATAATGTGTGTGCAAAGTACTTTGTAAGTGATACAACATTATACGTACTCATACATACATTATTATGTGCATGAATGCATATTTATGCATAATGCATTTATGCATAAATAATAATTATTATTATTTCCTATCTTTTCCTAAGCATTAAGGCTTCAAAAGGGAAATCCTTGAAAATTGCTCAGGGTATCTGAATAATAATAAAAAAATGACTTATCAGCAACAAATTTAGTAGTGATAAAACGAGAGAAAAATGGAGGGGAGGAAGGAATATATATGCAGAAAGAAACCATATTTTAAAATAAATGAAGGAACTAATTAGAGTATGCTGAACTTGGAGTAACTGCTCAAATGTGATTCAAGTCAAATTGTGGGAGATCTATGACTTGTATTCAAAATATCCCTAAAGGGCATATAAGTAAGTATATGGAAGCTTTGAATTCCTTAGCTTATTTTCTCAGAAAATGTCTCCTAGTTAAATTTGAGTCTGCCTGAGATGTTGAGCATTCCTGAGTGATGATACAGGTTGCCATCGATGCTGTGAAGTGTCCTGACGTGACCAGGTCTGAAATCATCAGTTATTTGTTTGTTTGTTTGTTTGTTTGTTTATATGTTTTCCTTTCTTATTTTTTACTTTATTGAATGAGGAAGGAGAAGAGAAAGAGATCCAGAGAAACATCAATCTGTTGTTACATCCTGAAAAATAAAAAAAGGCATTTATTGTGAGCCAACTCTTCCCAGCCTGACAAGGGAATGAATGTAATGCAGACTGCCTCGCCGCCTTGTTATTTTTGTCCCTTAATGTTCCCTGGTCTCTGCACTTCTCTTTGCCCATAATTTCATATTGCTAGTTGTAATCAAATCCCACCTTGGAAATGTCAGAGGAGCAGGAAGAGTGCAGTCATTCCAACAGCTGTCGCTCTGGACTCTTCTGCTGTGTCATAGTGAGAGGTGCGGTGAAACATTAAATCAAGAGTCCTTTCCCTCAGGCAAGCACTGCCTAATACTGGCATAAATAAATGGCGTGGCTTCTTGATCTAGACCATTGTGCTGAATAGAAATGAAGTAAATATCAACTCATCACAAGGTCATTTCTATGAATACATCAGAATAACTTTGCATAAAGGTCTGAGTGATTTAAATGACCCTTTTTCTCATCTAGTTGAACTTTTTAAAAAAGAAAACTTCGTTAATGATATATTCACAAATGTCATGCATCTTGCAATGAATTCAAGGTGCATTTCACATTATTATTTCAGATCCTTCACACATTTGTAGTCTGGACTGGCTCTAACTTATACCAGAAACTGGATCAGGTAATACATGGTATGTTCACTGAACTTGGGGCACTGGTTGAAAATGCCCACTCAAGAAACTTGTAAAACTTAGCACCCCTCTAGAAGCTTATATATCTCCATTCTCCAACCCCACCTGACATCACATACTTGATGGCTGTGGTCAAACAGTATTTGGGGGACAAAATTCAACATACTACTAACTAGAAATTCCCACTCCTATTTCTTGAAGGGAAATTTAAATGATGCCTTGAAATGGTTGTTCTCCCATCTTTTTGATCCATGTCAGGAGCTTGAAAGCAAAATACATTTTTCTGTGACATATCTTTCCAAGTAGAGATGTGGAGAAATACCTTTAAGATTTTGGAGGACTCAAGAAACTTGGTCATTCCTATTAATCTGGATCTTTTGAGCCAGAAATACATCAAAGTATTTTAAATTCTTCACAGACACATGGAACTTCAAGACAAAGCACTTTCCAGTCTCTACTGTCCCCTCCATTGCTTTACTCCCTCATCTGAATAATCTTTAGGATGAAAAGCATCTGCCCACAATTAGAGCTCTATGCCCTAGACCAGGAGATTCACAAACTTTACCTCATCTCGGATTTCCAATCTCTAGAGGTATTATGTGCTTACCTTGCAGATAATGAAATGATCGTCAGAAAAGGTAGGTTAATTGGCCTAAAATGAAAGAGACCAGACCTCCTTCAACCCACCAAAACACAAACAAACAAAAACTGATGACAGGTCTGTCTTACTCTAAGACTGTGCACTATGTGTCTGTGAACATCTACACGTGTATGATTTCTCGTACAAAGATTCTGAGCTTCTCTGTGATCCAGGTTCTGTACTTACTAGTCATTTGACTACGAGCATGTCACATCATTTTAAAAGGCCTTTTTCTTTGACTGAAAAGTGAGAATGACAATTCTTGTTCCTTGCAGTTCCTGGGATTGTTGACATGAAATGAGATATATTGTGCTTTTCAAAATAGTGCTGAAACACTTTCAAATCATAGGTGTTAGGGTTAGGTTTGGCTACACACAGAAAAATTTTAAATGACTATGGCTTACATAAAAAAGAAAATTAATTCTCATAGGAAAGATGATCTGAGAGAAGCAGTTCAAGCAAAGCATGGCTGATTCCCAATGTCCAGCACCCAGAGTCCTTCAGTCATGCTGCTTTCTTCCTTAGTGTGTTACCTCATGCTTCCAGATGGTGTGGTCACACCAATTATGTTCAGCAGGTAAGAAAAACGAAAGTCAGAAGAAAGATGCATCCCCTCCCTCAAAGGTTTCCGCCCAGGAGTTACACACATTTCTATATTCCCCATTTTCCCATAATCTTAGATTATCCACCAACGCATAGAGATATATGAATTGTGCTATGAAAATGGGATTAATAAGGCTAATTTGATGTGATGTATCATTTTTCCTCTGAGAGCATAAACAATACTTTTAGAGTATTTCTAAGAGAAGATACTCATCATGTATTAGCCTCATTTCACCGGTTGCATATAGGAAACACAGAGTGATTAAAGGGCTTGTTTTAAGTCACACCATTCCCAAAGGTCTCTGGTTCCATTCCTAGCCAGGGCACATAACCAGGTTGCAAGCCAGGTCTCCAGCCGATTTGCAGCTGGAGGCAAGTGAAAGACAGCCATATGTTGATGTCTCTCCCTCTCTCCCTCTCTCCCTTTCCCGCTCTCTAAAAAATTAATTAATTAATTTAAAAAATTATACCATTGGTATACGAATAAAATAACAATAAAGACATTTGACAGTTGTACCTTCTACACAAACTTCTGCCCAAAACACTAGACATAATAAAGTATAAAATTCACTCAACCAGCCAAATTTTGGCAGAAAAATAATCCAAATACCCTAAAGTATGACTTGAATTTGGCTTTGACAAAATATAACTAAAACCAGGGTTCTTTTCATCAATCCAGAATGCTATAGCCCATAATCCAATACTTGAAAAATTAAAAGTAAGAAGTGGTAAAAATTCTAGCTGGTACTTCCTCACCTCTACCTTTTATTTTCATTTTCTGTATAACAACAACTTTTAAAAATAGGCAGCCTCTAGTTATTGACTCTGGTACATGTCATTGCTCCTTCCTAGAGTAGGTTAGCAACTGGACCAATGGTTGTTGCTATAGAACGCATCCCTAGGATTTTGAGATCCATGTAGGAAAAACCCCAAGGTATCATAGGTTATTCATGGCTATAACAAATTATTTTAAAAGTAAAGTATATACATTATAGTGTAGTGTAAAACACTGTGCACAGGATTTAGGCTAAAATGCAAACTCCAAGAGGATAGCATCTAGGCTATACCTTCTGGACAGCCAAGGGAAACCTCACTTTCCTCTCACTGTCTTCAAGAATAGTTTGAATGCCATCTTCGTGACTTTCTCCCACATCTTGGCCAGGCCTCCACTTAAAGGTCACCTCGTTAACATTGACTTTCACCCACTCACTAACTCTTCCTCACCCATTTTCATTTTCCTCTTGGCACTGATATATTTGCTACCTGACTCTGACTATGTGTGTGTTTCCTTTTTCCTTGTCTATTCCAAAATAAAATATCACCTCCATCCAAAAGGATAAAACTTTGATAGTTAAGTGCTTTATTTCAATTTCTTAGAACAGGGCCTGACACATTTGTAGAATTAAATAAAAGAATAAATAATTTGCATTTTAGACACTATGATAGTGCTGAGAAAAATAATTGGTTTAGGCAGGTGATTCCCATAATATGTCCCTTAAATCATATCCTGGACATCTCTGACCAAGTCTATGAAAACCTTTAGTAAATCTTATAGTCCATTTCATTTTCATTAAAATAATGTGGATAAAAATCTATCATTTCCTTCCAGACTTCTGGCTGACTTCCATTTAAGTCTATTGCCTCTACAGTATTTTTTTGACTGACTGGTAATAACCTCTTACAGGCTTTCAGAGTAGAGAATGCCACATATATCTGTATTTATTCATTCATTCACTTAGTGGTTCAACAAAGTATTTTTGAAGCGTTTACTATGAGCTAGGGAATACTCTAGTCTCTAAGGATATAGCAGGAACCAAATTGCTTGCCCTCATAGAGCTTCTGTTTTAATGGGAAGAGAGACAGATAATAGGCAAGTGAGCAAGTATATTAATATGTTGGAGGGTAAGAAATATGAAAAAATAGAGGGTAAGAGAGATGAGGAGCTGAGTGGATGGCATGGGGGAGACAGTTAAACCTAGTGAGATTGGGCAAAGATATATGAAGAAATAAGGGGTTGCAGAATTTGGAAAGGGTGTGTGTGTGTTAATGGGAGGGGGATCCAGGCTGGAGAAGTGCTCATGAGAAGGCCTTGAGGTAATGGGTATGGGGTATGTTCTGAGACTAACAAAGGAACAATGTGAAGGGAGATGCTGTTTTGAGACATTGTAGACCTAGGACCAGTGTGGAGGGCTGTGAATGAAGAAGGAAAAGGTTACTTGATAAAAGTCCTCCAGATAACCAGAAAGCGGACCCTTGAAAGCCACCATGGGATTTGACCTTACTTAGTAATATGAGCCATCAGAGGGTTCTAAAGAAAGAAGTGACATAATCTGACTTCCTGACTTCCTTTTTGAACCATCCCTCTAATAGTTCTGTTATCAAGAAGCCAAGGGGCTCAGAGCATATGAGAAACACAAGTTATGCCACAGTGGAGAGAAACTGAGAGAAGGAGTGAAGTCAAGAATGACTCCAAGGTTTGGGGTCTGAGCAACTGGCAGGACTGAGTTGCTGCACAATGAAATGAGGGAATGGGAAGAGTTGGGGGGGTGGGGCGGGTGTCAGAGACATTGAGATTATAGGCACTCAGTTAAAAATAATTCATTTGTCCTGTTTGAGGAGTGAAACCACCGAGAAGCGTTCAGAGTGGCCGCAGGAGCCCCAGGCTGGGATCACAGCTTGTAGGCTTGCTCCAGACTTGTCTATTGCCCCTGTGACAAGGCAGGGACAAGCCGATTCCAGGCTGACACTGGACACCGGAAGCTCTGTCCTTGCAGCCGGGGCTCCAGCTGTCATTATTACCTCACCAGAAAAAATAGGAATAAGCCAAGTATTCAGCAGGCTCTTGCTTCTCACCACCCAATGGGCAGATCCCGGCTCGCAGACTGCAGAGGCTCTAGGCTAGCTGGAAAATTGGAGCCAGAAAAATTCTTCATCAGGCCTGGGCCACCAAACATCCTGAGATCGTCTTGAGATCTTGCTGTGCTCATTGCTACATGCTCAGTGAACATTTTCTTAAAAGAGATAAAACTTTTTTTTCTCTGCCTCCAACTCGAGACCAGCTTGCTTACAGTATATGTGCCCAGCCGTATCCCAGACTTGGTAAAGGCCTGAAGCAGGTAGTGATAAGTACATCACTGTTTGAGAAATAGTTCTGTGGGGGGAAAAAAATGGCAGGATGCTTGAAACTTGGGCAGAAACATTTTCAAAAGAAGAATTAATAACAGTCTTGAGGCATGAGAGGGAATAGACGCTAGGTAAATGGTAAATGAATAATTAAAATGGCTTATGTTGGTATTAACAAATTAGAAAGTTAGGAAGCCATGGCCTAATGTTCCTTAAAAATGATC
Source organism: Noctilio leporinus (assembly GCA_004026585.1). NCBI lineage: Eukaryota > Metazoa > Chordata > Mammalia > Chiroptera > Noctilionidae > Noctilio > Noctilio leporinus. The sequence continues at coordinate 685,017 of PVIW01000170.1, read as the reverse complement.
ATTATTACCAGATAATTAGTCATTATTTATTGTCATCATTTATTGAGTGGTTACAAATGCTACGCTAAATGCTACTATGAAAAATGCTTATTTTTAACGTCCCATTTGACTCTCTCAATAGCCCAATAGGCAGCACTAGGCTTAGAGAGCTAAAGTAGCTTGTCTTACTAGTAAATGACAGGGTTCCAATATTCTAACCTCTTGGGTATAAAGTTACAGACCCCCATTTCATCTCTACAAAGACCTGCTGTCAAGTAGGACCCAGGAGATCCACAAATCTGCCTCAAATAATCTCATTAAATGTGTATTTTAAGTTTATTTCTCAAGTATCATTAAAATAGTCTGCTAGGATTTCTTTGCCAGGAATTTACCTTTTTTTTTTTTTAAAAATACATGTCTGTGCGCCAAGGCATTTATTCCAGTTTTCTTTGTAAGAGAAGAAAAAACACCTGGAAATTTAGTGTAATCAGGAACCTCATTGGTAAATTGTGACACATCTATACAATAGAATGAATTATTTAAAAGTATAGGAAGATACTTTAAGATAGACTTTTAACTTAAAAGTATCTAGATGGAAAATAGTGAGCATAGTGTGAATCCATTTAGAAACCTATTATACGCAGAGATTTATATGCTTGTGGGTGCATGAAACATTCTTGAAGGATGCACACGCTATCAAAGAGGAAGGGGAAGGGATTTGTAAAGCATGAGGGAGACTTTCATCTTTCAGATAATATTTTTCTCTATGGTTTCAATTTTTTGCTTTGTATATAGATAACTTTTATATTTACCGAAAGTAGTGTTTTTAATCAATTCTGTGGGTTTGAAATATTGTTGAGCCTTTTAAAGAAACTATTTTAGGCCTTCTGCACTTCATTTTAAAATTATGAAACTGTTGAGAAGTTTGTATTGTTTTAACCTTCATACCAAATATTTGTATTAATACAAACATTTGATTTTTTTTCAATATTTAGTTCTAAGGCAAATTGCATGTTGTTAATATGCAGACATTTGCTACAAATGGTCATAGTCTCTTTCTAAATAACAACAGCTAAACACAATTAAAATGGTACATTTTGTGGGATGTCCATTTTACCACAATACAAACAAAAACAGAACTTCATAACATGGAGGCTTGAGTGCAAATGTAAGAATCATAACTAAGGCTTGTTTGAGGCCTGCTCCACGCTAGGCTCTGAAAAGCATGCGCACACTTATCTCCCTGGAACTTTAGATTTCTGTAACCTTGGTGCTTCTCCTGCCCATCTCCCAGCCAGCTCTGAAAGAGATGATCTGCCTAAGGGCGTACAGTTGGCAAGAAGTGACCTCCGATTCTGAGCTCAGACGCAGGAGCCTATGACTTCTCACTGCCTTCTGGATGTTCCCAAAGGAATTTGACTCACTCTGCCTTGAGTGAGATGTAAATCTTAAAAACACAAAAATTATTTAAAACTAGGATCTGGGAACTTCAGGGCTACACTTTCTAATTTACGTAACAATTGATTTTGACAGCAGTATTTGATATTCATGGTATGGTTACTAATTTAGAGGTGGAATTATCTGTATGAAATAAGCAACTGAAATACACTGGTTAATTAAATGTTCTGACTATATAAATGATGGACATAAAACTTCTGTTTTCCTCTTTATTGCTGAAAATATTTCTGAGTTATATTAGTACACCTTTTTTTAGTAGTGTAGTAATGAGATCTTTTAATGAAAGAATTTCTTAAGTAATCACTATAAATATCAATGACCATTGTTTAAAAATACATTAAGCTGACTTTATATGGAAACTGCTATATCCTAGAAAAGACCTCCTTTTTATACAAAATCATCACTATGTTTGTTTGTTTTTTGGTCATTTCCCCTTGTTTTCTAAAAAACAGAATTTTCAAAGTGATTATGGCTAAGTGGACTTCAGTTAATAAGGGCCTGGTCACATGCTCATGTCTCAAACAATTCTACAAATGCGTAATTCTCAAATTGCTGGCTTTAGAGAAAGTGCTAGAGTGAAGGACACTAAATGCAGGACAAATACTGAAAGTGTTGTTTGTAAAAGGGAGGAAAGAGGCTGTACTTTTACAGAATTTACATTCCTGAAACCTCTTCCCCTCTCCCTCAGATGCACCATTGGAGAAGGACAGGTGGGATTCTGGTCTCTTTGCCCTGTATCCACCCAATTTAATTCTCCCTTTAGGACCACTCTTTGGAGGGAGAGGTTATGTGTGTGTGTGTGTGTGTGTGTGTGTTACAAGATCCCTAAAATTCAGTTAATCAAATTTCCTACTTAATGTAGGCATGCCTTTGGCAGCTTTCCTGACAGGCAAAGAATTCAGTCTGGATTTTAATTCCTTTAGTTATAGGGGCCTCTATCTTATCCAGGTAGGGAGTCGTCAGCAAAACCAGGGGCTGTGCAAGGCTCCTAAAAACCTCAGGACAAAAGAGCTATTGGGATGAATTGTCTTGTCTCACACAGTGGAGCATCCCAAACTGAACTGATTTTTAACATGGATGGAAGTAATGCACTTTGCCTTATTAATTGAACAGTAAGAATGGGCTGTTCCCAAGTGTCTACATCCATGTAGTTGTGCTAGAAACCACACAGAATGCATTTGAAGCAGACATTTCATTTCTCCTTGTTGTGTGCCTAGCAGAGTCCTCAGCTTGCTAGATGAATAAATGAAGACTGAATGGCATGCAAAAATATATATATATATCCTCACAATCATCAACACACTAAAAGACAGCAGGGTGCCTAGGGCGGAAGGTAATAAATAGGTAAACAATTGCCTAATTAGGTCGTAGAATTTCTTTAGTTGTGAAATATAAGTGATTCACTTGGTGATTCTGGGTGTAGGTTAGGAAATGTTCACCTCTCTTTAAACCAAGTCTGGTACAAGCCAACCTGGCTTCATGTTTTGCTGATCCCCTGGGTGTTTGCATGGCTGGGTATTATTAGCCAACTGGTTAGGTAGGAGTTCTTTGTTTTCTGCACTGATGTGATTTATTTTCTCAGTTGCTGGACAAACAGGTTGTTTAGGGTATTGTGTGGGGAAGCCTGGAGGTGGTTTTTGGAGAAGATAGAGCTCTCTTCCAAGAAAGGTCTATTACATGGTTGCAATAACTGGTGAGAAGTGATTCTCTTGATGTCCACATGTCAGTAAAGACACTTGGAGGGTGGGAAGCAACCGTTCAGATTTCCATGAATGTTAGAGCATAACTCAAAGAACCAGTTTCCCCTGAAAAAATTCTGAGCCAAACATTTCCAAAACATTCTTCTTACTCATGTATATCTAATAAACAATAGATTAGAAATGGTGGGGTGCGGAGGGGCATTAATTTGAAAACTTTGGTGCTTATTATTATTATTTTTTTCAATGTATGGTTGCGTTTCACCTGCCTCCAGCCACAGACCTGACTGGAGACCTGGTTTGCAACCTTGTTATGTGCCCTGGCTGGGGAATCGAACCTGCGACCTTTGGGTTCACAGGCTGGCACCTTATCCACTGTGCTACCAGCCAGGGCCAACCTTTGGTACTTATGATGAAGACATCCAAAATATTTTATTTGTGGTCAATGAAATGAAGTAAGAAACCAGGCTGCCTGTGGGAAAGCATCCACCTTTGAACGATCAAACTTCATATTTATCCCCAGCTCTGCCATCATTACCTTCATGACCTCAGACCCATTCTGAGTCTCAGTCCTCAATTGTAAAGGACTATTGTGACATTTAAATAACTTACAGAAAATGCCTCAGATAGTGTCTAGTGCACTAGTTCTCCAAGTGTGGTCCTCAGACCAGCAGCCTCAGCAACGCCTGAGAACTTGCTAGAAAAGCAAATGCCCAGCTCTGGTCGGTGTGGCTCAGTAGTTAGATTGAGTGCCAGAAGCAATCACACATGGATGTTTCTCTCCCTTCTGTTTTCCCTCTCCTTCCCTTCCCCTCTCTCTAAAAGTAAATAAATAGTCTTAAAAAAATTCAGGGCGTTAGAACCCTGGCTGGTGTGGCTCAGTGGAATGAGCACTGGCCTTCGAACCCAAGGGTCACTGATTCAGTTCCCAATCAGGGCACATTCCTGGATTATAAACCAGGTTCCCAGCTGGAGGCATGCAAAAGGCAACCATACATAGATGGTTCTCTTCCTCCTTCCCTTTCCCTCTTTTGAATAATAATAATAATAATAATGTGTTTAGGGCATTAAAAGAAGAAGAAGAAGAGGAAGATGAAAAAGGAGGAGGGGGAGGAGGAAGAAAGGAAGGAGAAAGAGGAGAAGAAGGAGAGAGAGAAGGGAAGAGAGGGAGAGAGAGAGAGAGAGAGAGAGAGAGAGAGAGAGAGAGAGAGAGAAGAAAAAGAAAATGCAAATGCCCAGTCCAGACCCAGTGAACCGGAGAAGGGCAGGGAGGAGACAGCAGTAATCTGTCTTGAAGGCCTTCCAGGTGATTTTGAGGCACAGTGAGTTCTAAGAACCACTGTCCCGGCATATGAAAGTCCCTCAGATCATGGCAGCTCTTACATACTTCCAGCTAGTCTAGTCCTTTCCAGCTTGCAAATTTGTTTTCCACTCCAAATACCATCTACATTGCTCAAGTTTGCATTCCCTTTGACTCAGTATTTCCACTTTGCAAAATTTTCCTAAGGAAATAATCAGAGATGTTCAGAAAGATCTGTTGTAGGTTATTCATTTACCTTGCAAGTGAAAATTTGGAGACTAGAGTTAGACAGAGCATGGGATTGGTCCGATACATTCTGGCACATCTCCATAATGGAACACAGTGTAGCAATTAAAAATCATGTTGTAGATTTTGTTTGTCAGAGGAAAAGCCCTGAGAGTAACCTAGGATGCTTCTAAAAGGCACATCTGTGGTCCATATCAGAGCTTCATGAATCTGTGAGTGAGGGACCTTCAAATCTTTATTTCTCACATGCTCCTAGGAGATTCTTACACACCCAAAAGTATAAAAATGTGTTTTAGATTAATAATTAATAACATGGCAGGTACTCCTGGTATGGCTAAAAACATCACAAAGCAAATATATATGGTAGCTCAATAACATGGGCACCATAGACAATGTATGTGTAAAAAAGATCCCGAACACATGTGCTGAAATGCTACTTATCTTTGGGTGGATGGTAAGATGGAGATTCTGGTGGTGGTTCATTTTATTTTATTCTAAATATTCCCCATTTCCTGTAATGTGTGTAACTTCATGAGAAAAGCAATTGGTTTTTCAAAAAGCCACATAGATAATGCATGTGTCATTGAACTATGGAGTGGGGACTTCATTTTTATATCTGGGTACAGAAAACTCTGATGTAGTTGTACAAATTGTCAGTTATAAAAATAGTCACGAGGATATAAAATACAGCACAGGGAATATAATCAATAATATTGTAATAAATATGTAAGATGTCACTTTGTAAGTTATATAAATGATCACTATGTTGTATACCTGAAATTAATATATTGTATATCAATTGTAACTTAAAATTTCAAAAAAAAAAATTAAACATTCATCTAACTAGAAAAAAGGGAAAACTAACAGACATACATGAACAAGAAATGGAGAAATAAAAATAAAATCGAGACATGAATGCACAAAACAAATATACTTGTGTCTCAAAACAGAGAACACTTAAGTCTGCTTGAGGGGCAGGGTCCAAAATAAATGTAAAATTAGGCTGGAAACATTCCCTGCTCAACAGTCTCATGGACTATGCTCACCCAACCCTGCCTGACCAAAGCTTCAAGTTTAAGAACTGCTCTCAGCAAGTGCATATTAATTGTCTACCCTGAACCCACCCCTGAGCTGAGCCCTAGAGAAGATATTAAGAAAGTAAAGAATGAAAACCACTGCAGCTCCAGGCTCAGAAGGGACCCCACTCATGGGGCTTAATGCTCTGCAGTCACCCCTTGAAATTCTTAATAATTTTATATTTGAATTAGTGCTTCATCAGTGAGGTCTAAAGGGACAACAGAGCCTGGCATGTGGGGGAAAGCTGGGCCCATGCTCCATTGCCTCCACCTCCCCCAGTTGCTGGCCTCCTGCTCCCCACTGATACCCAGTGCCCATCACTGGGGCAGGCAGAGGTCTGGCCACAGTACAGGGAGGCCCAAAGCCAGGTGGGCATGTCCCGTAGACCACGATGCTGGACAGGCCCAGGGCACGCAGGCAGCTCTGGACACAACCTGTAAGTACCAGCCCTATGCTCCAGGAAGCACCATGTTAAAAAAAAAAAAAAAAAAAAAGCAAATAAAAAGCATTGTAACAGGTCAAGAGAAACAGAGGGGAAAAAAGGAAAGTTTTTTCTGTGTTTTAAAGAGAGTTGTGAGGGTTTTTGTCCTGGGAGTTGGTCCTGATAAGGACTTACAAAGGTGGGAGGAAACAAGGGGTGTGGGTGGGATAGATGAAAAGGGACACTTATTGCAAGAAGCTTCTCCCTTAATGAGCATTGCTGGTTTGTGTGAGAAAACCAATTTACCCAGGAAGGGTGTAGCCCTTGAAAGCCTCACGCTGCAGAGCGAATTGTGAGATTGAGTAAGAAGAGCATTTTCCCAGAAGAGTCGTGGTGATTATAGACCAGGACACAGCCCTGCTTAATTATATGCAGTACAATTATTTTAAATGGTCCTTATATGTGTGTATATACATACATGAAGCCAGGACTAATAGGGAAAGTACTGGGAGTTCAACAGATGAGCTCTTTGGCTTTTGCTAAACAATATAGGGAGGAAAAACACAATTATGAAAATGGGTTCAACTTTCTTCCTAGAAATGACTTTTTCCAGCAACTTTCCATTGTTCTCCTTCTGAGAAAAGAGCTAACTTTTCAAAAGTGAAAATGATAACATGTGCTTTTTAGAAAGTATGCTCACGCTTTGTTTATTTGCATTCTGGGGAGTAAAGAGCACACATTCACAAACAAATCACAATGCAAATGCTTATTAGTGCACAGTATACCACACACATGTTTATAAAAATCAATTACATTTTATAACAACTTCCAAATCATCCACGTAGAATTAAAAAGCACTTTAGAGGCTCAATAAAGGGAAAAAATTTTATTCAACTCCCAGGTCATGCTGAGCATCTCAGTGAGAAAGAACAAGAGCTTAGTAGTTAATTATATGTGGAATAAGAAGTGTGTGTGTGTGTGTGTGTTCTAAGGTGGTCTCTTCAAAGACCTAAACCCTTTCTGAATAAGGATCAAGAACGGGATGATAAATAGACCATAATATTGGTTAATAAGATGTGCATCATATTTTTTTATCTATGTCGACAACTGACCTGACTATATACCAACTAGTTGAAAGTGAAAAATTTGTTCACATATACCATTTAAAATCAGATCACTTAAAAATAATAACCCAGTGTTATTTTTGGCTGAGTTTTCTCCCCTCAAATTTATTTTGTTTGTAGACACAGCTATGATTTGAAGAACAGAAATATGCCACATTGATAAATGATGCCATGAAAAAAGAGATAAGATGTATTTTTGATTTTTTAATTTGCTTGTTACAATTTGCATTTCTTACTTTCTATGTGTATCATTGCTTTTTTTCACATAGATTTTTCACCCTGATCCTTTCTTATCTTTTTTTTTCATTTTTGACCCCAGAATTCCTGAATCACCCTTTTGCTACTTGTGATTGTTTTCAAACTAATGTGTTTCCCACATACGTTCCAGGGATATATCCATCCACAGAAAATTGCAAGGGCCAATAAACATCGTCTCTCTAATTTGTTAACGCATGTCTGAAAAAGAGAGAAAGTTTAAGATCAGTACAAAAATAACTTAAAACAGAAGGCTGAGAAGTGGGAAGGGAGGAAATATACATAATAAGTAGTTTGTTGGCGTCCTCCCCCATAAACTAAGCCACATGTCACTGCCTGCTTTAAGGTTTATCTAGTGCCTGCACTGGAAGCCTCCAGTGAGGTTCCAGACCACTGACTCAGGCTTCATGCTTGTCAGTGGTAATTTTCATCTAGCTTGTCCCTTTCCTGGCATCACTTTTAAGATATGAAATGTAGCTTCGTTCTAATCACAAAGTTCCTTGGGAAAATCTCTTGGATGCTATGCAAATCACTCAAATCCAATCTTTCACTGGGGATGACTGAAATATTCAGGGCTCCCAAATATGATTTGTATTTGTGGTCCTCGCAACTTGTATTAACAGTAAGCTTCCAAAGTGTCGGGAAGAGTTCACTGCGTACACAAAGGCACCAAGGATAGTTAGGTTTGTGCTGCTGGTAGAGCATCACACATGCCATGTGGAGTGGGAAAGGACAGTGGCACAGCCTATGCGGGTCTCAGTTCTGCTCAGTGAGGCAGTCACTGACCATCCATAGCACTGTCCTAGATGCAGAGGGAACAGCAAGAGGAACTTGTACTTGAGGAGCTCAGAACAGCTGTGAAAGAACAACAGAAACACAGGCATGTGCTGCAGATCACTGTAGGAAATGGACCTACAAATGTTTAGAAATGAGCTAATCATTATGTGGAAATAATCTCAGCAGACTTCATTATGGAGTTATAACCCATCAGACCATTGTGGGAACTCTGAGATTTACCTTGGAAGGAGAATGCCTTTTGCATTGTGGAGGAGGAGTGACAAAAAGAGAATAGAAAGCAACATGTCCCGCTAATGGCCTTTGAAATGTAAAACTCACCTATTGCACACATCTTTTCTGGTGAAAGGTGGCCATGTGACCTAGCTCTGGCCACCAAGTCAGCAGAGTTGTGCTGGGTGTCAGAGTGAGAAAGCTTTGATGATCTGGAGCACAGAGACGGGCTGCCAGCCTCATCTTCCCAGCCTTCTTGCCTGCAGTCCTGCCCAGGAAGATGAGACACCTAAGGTTGCCCAGCACCTTCCAGCATGAAGGAAAAGCCAGGGAATCAGGAGGTGCTGGACTGGACCTCTCTGGGCCTTGTTTATACAGTGGGGAAAATAACTCCTCTTGGTTGTAAGTCACATTTCCTGTTATCTGTAACTGAGCCTATCCCCAATTGATATCCCTAGGTGGATTTTTGGCCAGGAAGAAGTTGCCCATATCTTCATTGTATTTGGTGAAACTAACTTTAAAATTAAAATGCGTATGATTGTAAGATTATTTCATGAGAAAGTGATTGCTTTATATCTTGCAGGTGTACTTAGCAAGTACATAGTGTAATAGCAAATAATTATATATACAGGGTGGGGCAAAAATAGGCTTACAGTTGTTTGTTTGGAAAATAATGCAACAATAAATAATAATACAAGGATAAACTGTACTTACAAGTTTTGTGTACTTACAACTATAAGTACTTTTGCCCCACCCAGAATATAATATATACATATATATACACTATATATATATTTACGCATATGAATCCATCAATATCCATTTCCTAATTTGTAGCTGAGAGCAGCTCTCTGAGCTTTCAGCCAGTTGAGTCCATTAAGCCTCACTATCTCAGATGCACACATCTTTAACCTTCTGCACGGCCATGAATTTAATAAGTCAGCTAGAATTTCAAGGGACAGAGATATTTACAGTGTCATTTATTTTCCTTTAGTTTCTCCTCTCATTCTATGAAGTAATCTGTCTCTGCTGGCATTTTTTGTTTTCATATTTAGAAGACTGTTGTATCAACTGCAAAATCTAATCTTTTTTCAGTGCCTTCTCATATTTTACCAAATAAAGGTAGTTTAAAATTTTATAGTTCCTATGCCCTTCAAGAGTTGCTTTTTCACCAATTTTTCTAACTGTCCAGAGTGATTGGGCAGGATACAGACAGCCCATCTGGAAGGCCAGCAAGATGATGAAAACTGGAAGGGACCATCTGGGCTAATGGATCTCACCCCTGGTTGATCTTCAGAATTTCCTGGGGACCTTCTTAAATCAAATTTTTGAGATTCATTCCCAGAACTCTTAATTCAGTGGCTCAGAAATGAAGGCCAGAAATACTCTTTTTTAAAAAATCTTTTCCAAAACTCAGTCACATTGGGGAACTACTAACCTAGTTAGGCCAAGGCTAATTCCAATGTATGCACAACACAACCAGGAATCTTGTTCTGCTTTGGTAGATGTCAGCTTGACCTGACATCTTGCCTCCTTCACCAGCCCCCAGTGGTGTTCATGCTGGTGGTTCCTGAGCCGCACTTGGAGTAAGGGGAGCCTGAGCCGCACTTGGAGTAAGGGGAGCCTAAGTCATTCTTCCAAACTGTGTTCTACAAGCAAGAGAATGAGTTTGTCCGGGTCACATAGACATGTAATGGCAACATGAGGACCCAAACCCAGCTCCTTCAAGTCCTAGGCCTGTGTTCCTCCACACTGTTACCAGTGTAACAGAAAAGAGCCATCTGTCCATGAGAGTTGATGTTGACCAGGACTCGAGAATGTGGAGCCACTTTGGTTCACTCTCTTGTTTTATGATGGGACCTTCAGATAATTTGTGATCTCATTCTCCACCTATCTTCAACTTCTCGCTCCACCTCATGTCTACCCAGTGGTGTGCTGGTAAATGTTGAGCTATACTGGCTCTCTTTGGGTGGGGAGTAGAAAAGCCCTGATTTGTAATGTTTGCTGATTTCCGTGGTGTAAATCCCCCTAGCATGGCCGCTATGAAGCTCCACACCTGATATGGCTGAGCATGGAGCTGGCAAAGATGCATGCAACCAGCTCTCAGGAACAGCTCCAGCACTCACGCAGCTGTCCTCTGATCCAGAAGAGCTGAGCCACAGGGCAGGACAGCTGCTGTGGCTCCAGCCAGGCTGCCTAGAGTTGGTAAAGCAGGTCCTTGAAAAACATCATTTCTTTCAGCACTGTTTCATTATAACATGGATAAGATGTCATAGAAACTTAACTTTTCCTTATATCACTTAGTCTATGGTAAATTAGCTTCATTATCTGTTGCTTTGTTTAAAGTTGCAGAACCTATAAACAGAGTTAAGTGAAGACTTACTAGGGCTAAGGGTTAGGAGAAGAAATAATACTATTACTTCCTAAACAAATCAACCTCTAGTGCAATTGATGAAGTATATTGATTGTGTATTAACAATAAAAATGTTTTGTGAAAGATAATACCAAGAAGAAAGGAAAGATAACAGGAAAATAATGGGCTTATAAAATAACTGAAACATTTAGAGACTAAGAACATGAAAAAGAAATGAACTAATTAACCTGAAAGAGGAAAAGTAAATACATAATTTCATTTAGTCAAAATAGAACCAAAAACAAACAAAACATACTGGATTGATGTTCAACTCAAGTCAACAGCATTGTTTAAGGCATTTAGCTAGGTTCTTGCAGCTTAGGTTTTGTTATCATGTGATCCTACTGAAAATTTTTTTGTTTGTTTTTTCCTGATACAAACCATTTCTGCTAGGAGTCTTACTGGAAGAGATAAGATAAACAGTCTCATGCTAGTGCCACTGGCCATGACATAATTTATAATATTTTGAAAAATAAAGGCTGTCTGTTAAGAGATTATATTATGCAGTTTATATAGTACTAGAGCGAGACTACACTGTCATGTAGAACAGATACCATTGTACTGAATAATAACTAGATCCATATATCAAAAGATTATGTTGTTTTGACATAAAGCCATGCAAAATAGTGCAAGCACAACATTTGTTAATCTATTCATTTAAAAAAACTTATAAGCTGGGTAAAAATTATTTTCCCATGTCATTAATAAAGAATGAAAGTACATGCAACAATAATAATAAATATGGACTTCAGACATGGAAGAAGTTCATCTATCATACACATTTCTATCAAAATAGCCTTGTTTTCTTTCTCTTAAATTTCCATTCTCACCTAGTCATTCTCCTTAATAAAAACCTTTCTTACTGATTAAAAACATATTCTCCCCTTCCTCCTCCTAAATATTATCACCACTCACTAACTCCCTTGGGGGAGAAGTGGAATTCTTTCCCATTACATATATTTACTTAGCACTACATAGGTTCAGAAATACTTGCAAAAAATTTGATTGGTTTTCTCCTGTTATTAATCACTATAGTTCAGTGTAATAAGCCTAAAAGCTGAAGAAAAGCCAGAGAAATTCTGCTTAGACCACAGTTAGCAAAACTAAACCAATAGGGTTAGAAGCAAAAGACCATTACGAAGTGATCTTACTGTTCAAAACATACAAGCAAACCCAAACTCAAACACCTCTAAATGTTTTCATTTAAAAATGCCTGAACATTAAGGCCCTGGCTAGTGGCACAGTGGATAAGACACTGGCCTGAAAACCCAGAGGTCACTGGTTCAATTCCCAGCCAGGGCACATAACCAGGTTGCAAGCCAGATCTCCAGCCACACCCATAGCTGGAGGCAGGTGAAAGGCAACCATACATAGATCTCTCTCTCCCTCTCTCCTTTATCCTCTCTCTAAAAATAATAAGTAAATCTTTTAAAAAATGCCTGAACGTTAAATTGCAAATTTCTTAAAGGTTTGTCTTCAACTTACCTGGTAAGCCCTAGAGGTTTGATATGATACCCACAGAATGTCAATTTAATTCAAGAGTGTATTTCACTAAATATTTATTAAGCACCTACTATATGCATTGCAGATATGACTGAATACATGTCTACAGGGAATATAAACTAAACTACATTTTTTTAACATCAGCACTATGCTCAGAAAAATTCTGAGCTATGATCTCATTTTCAATTCAAGATAGGATAATCCAGCTGGTTTAGAATATCACTCTAATAAATATTGTCCCCATTATGTATTCCTGATAATAGCAAATTCTTAAATATTTTAATTACTAGAGAGAAAAGTGAGAGAGAATAATAGTTCAACAGAAATTCATCCTCTAAATGAGAATACAATCATGAGACCCCCAAAGGGCTGGACATTTTTTCCAGTCACACACTTTTCCTAGGTCCAACTTTGTGCTTAACAGGTTTTTTGTGAAGTTTAAAATAAATGAAATGCATGGAGAATTTGTGAACTCAAAGCATCATATATATGTAAAGTGAAACAATTATTATTTGTATGTTTTTACACATTTATAAAGTCAACATTTGAGAAGCTTTTAGTGTGCAAAGCTTTCAATGTTTCACTCATTCCAGAAAACATTGAAAATTGGTTAGTATCTAGCTTTTTATTGTTCCACAACTAATCTGAGTGAATTGTAACTTTCCTCCATGGTAAAGATTATATTTTGCCCTTTATTTCTGGCTTCCTTTGCTTCTTTCTCTTTCTCTCTCCCCCTCCCTTCCCCCTTCTCTCTATTTTAAACATAAACCTCCCTTCCTCAAAGAGCCTCATAAACATTCTTCCTGTTGTTATTATTATTGTCATCTTGACTTTTGCTTTGGAAAGAGACTGAGCCTTCAATTCATTTAGTTATCTCTTCATGTTATAGATGAAGAGATAAACCACGTGAAGCAATGCCAGTCAAATATAGCAGCAAAGATTAGGCCAAAGTCCAAATTCCTAAATCTTAAGTAAGTACTTTGTCTGGAACATTTCGCCCAAGAGAAATAAAACAAGTGCAAGTTTTAAGGATTCTTAAGCTTTGGGCTCAGGAAAATTTACATTAAATAAGAGTTAAGTAGTATTTTAAAAATGTGAATTATTTCCTTATTGACTTAGAATGACCCTGTTAGAGAGATGAATGTCAAAATGGATGAGTTCTGTATTTTCTTGCAATATCTAAATTGTTTTAATGTATAGACAGCCCTAACTTATGATGGGTTGACTTGAAGTATTTTGATTTTACAATGGCCCCCAAATAATGTGCACTTGGTAGAAATTGTTCTTCAAGTTTTGAATTTTGATCTTTTCCTGGACTTGGAAGATGCAGTATGATAGATAGTCTTTTGTTGTGCTGGGCATTATAAAATAAGCTTTGTGTTGGATGATTTTGCCTATTTATAAGCTAATATAGGTGTTTTGAGCACATTTAAGGTAGCCTAGGCTAAGCTATGATGTGTGGTAGATGTGGTGTATTGAACACATTTTTTAAAAAAATGTTATTGCTGTTGTATTACATCCATCCCCTTTTTGCTCCCCTCTGTCTCCCTCCTGAACACATTTTTAACAAAATATTTTCAGATTATGATGAGTTAGTTGGCATGTAACCCCATTGTAAGCTAAGGAGCACTTGTAGTTGAATGCATAATTTATTCAGCTATAAAGAAACAAAAAACAAATATATATTTCTCTATGCACATATTCCCCAATTGTTTTCAACATATGGCAAAGTGTTGGGAAAGTTTCTTTATAACCATTCACTTACTTCTAACTTCAGATATTGTATTTTTTGGTTGAAATTTCCATTTGGTTCTCTTTGATAGTTCTTTGCTAAAACTTTCAGTTCTGTGTTTTAATTCCTGAAGCATATTTTTTTCTTTGAGCATATTAAGTATAGCATTTAAAAATAGAAGTCTGATAGGGGCACTCACTATCTAGATCCACCTAGGCCTGTTTCTATGGACTGTTGTTTATTTTGGGTTTTGGTCATACAGGTTTTTTTTTTTCCCATAAAAGTGTGGTTATTTTGAACTGGGTGGTAGAGATTAAGTATGAAGACTTTTGGAAGACATTTTAAGCTCCTAATGATATCATCTTTCTCTAAGAATGCTTCTATCAAGTAGCTAGGCTTGAGAAACCAGTTATCTGAAATCATTGTAAATCCACTTATGGATTAAGATGATTCAGAGAAGAGGTTCTGTCTCTGGTATTGAAATTGACAATCATCTTAAAGGGAAAAGCAATTCTCATTATTAAGCTCAATTCTCTGGCTTCTTTCCTCTTCCAATCTGCATCCCACAGTGCCTCACTGAACTGTTACTGCTCCAGAGGAAAACCAATAAGTTTTAACATATTCTTCTGAATGCTCACAACTGCATATATTTGGTTTAGAATCAAAACTACTTGAAAAACATTTAAGCTGAAAGATATTTGGATAGGCCTTAACATACTTTTCCACATTATTCTTCAATAATGTTTAACAATTTCATATCTGGCAAACCTGAGATAATCTTTTATGAAATATCAAAGCCTCTGAGCCTATCCACGGGAGGTTTGCTGTGCTCTGTTAACCTGCTCACTTGAGCCTATGTTTCTCCTATCCAGACACCTTCTTCACTATTTCCTCTCTTGGGCAAATCTCTATTGCAATTCTGCTAAGGTATGGTAAAATACCTAGAAAAGACTAACTTCCTGAATACTTTAGAAAGCTTAATGACTACCTTCAGAGATCCTCTATCAGCATACATAAGAGTTCATTGTAAAATATAAGAGCATTTTGTGTTTAGTACTGATGTCTTCCAGAAGAGTTGAAAGGGATTCCCAAGTCTCATAATATCACAAATTAGAATGTAGATAGATACTTTTAACCTGCTAGGAAAGCAAAGTTGCAGAGGAAACAAGTGACAAGGTCTTACCAGATCAATGTCAAAATTGGCAGTACTAGGCTGACTGCTTTTACCTTAGAACACACCATAAGAAGATAGATATTAAAGTGAAAGAAACAATAAGATGATAAAGGTAATATATCATTCCCATTTTTAAAAGATTTTTTCTCATTTTTTCTCACTTGGATAACACAACTTTCTCCCATTTTGCAAACATGAGCAGAAACAGTATTTTAATTTTGTCTTTAATGCTAAACTGTACCTCCATGCAGCTACAACTGGGGAAAATCCATTCTTTCTCTAAATTCCAGACTCCTATCACAGTGATGGCCAGTGACATTCAGTAATTACATGAGGGCTGCACATTTCCTTAGCTAAGTATTTTATTTATTTTGATTTATTTATTTATTTGATTGTAACTTATAAATTTTATATAATCTTTGCAAAGTGACAAAAACAGCTCTTTTTTGGAAGGTATAACCCTTGTTTGTATTGTTTTCTTACCAACATAATTTCTTTGCAATGATATTCCTCTCTAGCCACCGCCCCCACCTTTCCATCCCTGTTTTGGGTGGAAATCCTAATCATAACCTACCAAATATAGAAATGGAATTATTTTCATGAGTATGATTTTTAATGCCTTATCTTCATTCCTGGATTTGCAACAATGGCAAGGTTTTTCACAGAGGCAGCAACAACCACCACATATATTTCTAGAAGGGAAACACTGAAGCCAAAGGGAAGCAGCTAACCTGGAGAAAGGCCAATCAGGAAGAATATCTCCCTAATTTGCATAATCAGAGCCTGGAATGTTGTGTCAGTATTTAAGTGCCAGCCAGGCTTTGTGGGTATCAGGGGTCACTTTTGTTTAACTTTTAAAATATTGTTTTAAGGCCCTGGGCTGATGGCACAGTGGATAAGGTGCTGGTCTGTGAATCTAAAGGTCACTGGTTCAATTCCCCAGTGAGGGCACATACGAGGTTGCAAGCCAGGTCTCCAGCCAGCTCTGTGGCTGGAGGCAGGTGAAAGGCAACCATACATTGATGTTTCTCTCCCTCTCAGCCTCTCTCCCTTCCCCTCTCTCTAAAAATAATAAGTAAAATATTTATTTATTTTAAAAAATATGGAACACTTCGTGAATTTGCATGTCATCTTTGTGCAGGGGCCATGCTAATCTCTGTATCGTTTCAATTTTAGTATATGTGCTGCCAAAGTGAGCGCTAAATAAAATATCGTTAAAAAAAAGTTTAAAAAATTGTTTTAAATAAAAGTGTTTTATGTATTTATTTTTAGTGAGAGAGAAAGGGAGGGAGAAAGAAAGGAAGAAAAATAGGGATGTAAGAGAGAAACATCTATCAGCTGCCTCTCACATGTGCCCGGACCAGGATTGAACCTGCACCCCAGGCATGTGCCCTGACCAGCAACCACGTGGAGCAGAGATCACTTCTTTATTTGTGGCTAAAAGGTGGAATTTGAAGCTAATGTCTTTGTTATTGATATAAACGGAATATCATGGAAGGAGATGGAGAAGGGGCAGAGTGGCTTGGTAGGAAAGTAACTCTCCCCGCCCCTTCTTTTTCCCAACTTGTGCACAAGCTCAGCTTTGTCAGGTGCCCAAGGACATGGACTTACATCATAACAGGTGCAAACATTAAAGATTATAGCGAGACCTCAAATAGTTTACATGGCCAACCTAAATTCTATAATCTGTCAACCTGACCTTGCCCTTTCTTCAGGTGTTGATATGGCCCTGGAAAGGGAAATATTTCCATTACATAAAAGTAATTACAAAAATAATGTATCCAAACCCCATAGCACAATTATATTTTTTCTTTCTTTTTCTGTTATAGTTTAATAATTTCAAAGCAGCTTAAAATGTTGGCCAGACACGGGGATTGACAAATCTTGAATGTGAGCACTTGGGTCCTTTATTTAGTTAATTCCATTGAAAATCTTGCTGTCATCGGTGCTTTTCAGGTACATTGTCATTATATGTCTGCTTGGAGATGACTTCCAAGAGAGGAAGACATGGAAAAGCAGGCTTCCAATCCAGTTGTGACATTTTATGTATGCCTACATTTTATAACTCTTACATGACAACTGATTTCTACCCTGTCTAGTTTTTATGATGGGATAAGTTATTTTTAAAGGCACATCTGTTATTTGTAATTAAAACTAATTTGGATTTCTTAATAAATTTTTAATTGCCCTTGTTTCTGAACCATGTTTACTCTAACACTTGTTTTATTTGCAACAGAAGAACAAAGGATTTTAAAGACAAGATTGTCACTTGAGACTATAGGGATGCTCCCTTTGACCTACCATTCCTTTGACAATAGCAGTAGGGTGAGGGTGGGGTATGAAACACTCTCTCATTCTCAGAAGGTTTTCTAGGCACAACTGTCATTCACAGCTACCTGGGCAGGATGGAGCAGGCAGAACACATACATTGGGACACAGACTATATAGGAAAAAATAAGAAGGATGCACGTGCAATGCCAGCATTTCTATTATCTCAGAATGTCAAAATTTCATAGTGAAAATGTTAAACAGCATTTTCAGCAGTCATTGCAGTGGTGCTTGTTTTGTTTTTAAAACAAATCATTGTATTGTTGGTGCCCACTTCTGAGTAACACATAACTTACTGTAAATGTCCACAGGCTTAGTCACATGGCCCACCCTCCTTTGAATGTGCATTTCAGAAGAATAAGGTCATGGCTGCCTTGCTTACTACTGAGTCACCATAGTCCTGACGTTTGATGAGCAGGCAGCGATAGCTGACCAGGAAGATGACTGCATTCCTTCATTGTTGTGGCTTTCAGAAACTAGGAAACATTGAAAACTTATTGTAGCTACAACCAAAAAGTTTTGCATTTCTTTTTCTTCTTGGAGGTATGTATATGTGGATGCATATGTACTCTGATGTAAAGATGCATACACCTAATAATTCAAATAGCTATGGAGAGACACAAGAGAGGTGTCCTCTTAAGATCTAAGCCAGAATAAGTAGTAGTTGCCAGATAAAGTGCATTGCCAAGGAAACCAGAGTGGGAAGCAGTTGAAAATCTGCCCACTAATGGCTTTGTACGACCTTCAGTTGACTCACTCAATTAAGGGATGCCCTGTGTCCTTATCATCCCTTAGTCATGCCTCTTCAATAGAGTATTTTTTTAAACTCATAGTTTCATGATGTTGAAATGATAATTATAGGTACAAAAATGAGATTTACAAAAATTATTTAGAATTTGCAGTGATATAATTATTTATTTCTATCTATCATCTATTTATTTAGATGAGTATGGACATGTGGGTATTACTTTATACCTTGAGTTATAGTTCAATACTGCTTTATTCATTTCCCTGCTCAAATTGTTCCAGCTTGGGTCATTAGGAGCTTTTTCAGTTGGCTTCTGTGTTCTTTTGACATATCCCTGTCTTTGTGTGGGTTTTTGCTATTGTTGGCTGTTGTTGTTTTTGAACTTTCCTTACTTTTTGGCACTCCCACTATCGCAGGCTCATCTTGTATATTTCTTACCCAGTCCTAAAATCAGCTAATTCTCTGAACTGTCTTAGTTCCTTTATTGGAGAATGTTGTTAGGAACCTACTGAGGCATTGCTGCTTTTAGGCCTTCTCAATGGACAGAATAAGGAAATGTTTGTGTGTTCACTAACCAGTAAATGTACATATATCTATAAATAGTTCCTTATGTATTTACTTGTGTCTGTATTAAGCCAAATGTGAACACATGTGTCCAGTTCAGTACCAGGTGGATCATTCTGTTCCAGGACCACATGGATTGGTCCCCCTTGCTTATCTGTAACCTTCCACTCCAAAGTGAGAAACCAAGCTCCCAGCATCCACCGTCCACTGACTTATTGTTCTACTCTAGCACACTGGCACAGTGATTTCAACATTAACCCATACTTCCGTAAGACACAATTGTACCAACTAGAGTGTTAATGTACAATACAGTTCCTTTGTCTTTAGTCTTGCAGTCTCTATTCATTTCCAAAGTTATTTAGAGATCAGCAATCTTCCACCCACCCCCTTTGGTAAGATTTTTTTTTAAGACTTTATTTATTATTTTTTAGAGAGAAGGGTTGGGACGGAGGGAGAAAGAGAGAGAAACATCAATGTATGGTTGCCTTTCACTTGCCTCCAGCTATGGATCTAGATGGAGACCTGGCTTGCCACCTGGTTATGTGCCCTGGCTGGGAATCGAACTAGAAACCTGTGGGTTCACAGGCCAGTGCCTTATCCATTGTGCCACCAGCCAGGGCTTGGTAAGATTATTTTATACATTTATAATACAGTTATATTATTTTGTCATAGCCAACATTCCATGTGAGTTTCCACAACTGTCTAAATGATTTTGAAAAATTTGCACACATTAAAGAAATAATGTAATGTGAACAGTTACTTATCTTTTTCAGTTCCCCAGACTGACTCCGAGGTGGGCTAACATGCTTGTTCATGAAACTTCCCAAGTCAGCAGGAACTGTAATGATGCTTCCTGGACTTGGGGCCAGGACATTTTTATTGTGTTTTTCTAAAGATGCTTAATTTCACAAAGAAAGAAGTGAAATGACTTTCAAACTTAATAAAAGCATGTTATGGTAAAGTTGGTAGCCTGTCATGGCTCTGAAATTAATTTTCCTTCTCTAGCTTTTTTTAAAAACCTGCCTGGGTTTTTTGCCTTTGGTCCCTAGTTGGTAGTTTCCCCTTACTTTGCCATCACATCGATTTTCATTTTATCTGTGCTTTTATCTCATAAAAGTGCATATCACCAAGAAAAAATACAAACCTCATGTATTTCCTTAAAGCAGTGCTTATAATAAATACCCATATATGTTAAATTCTCTTATAGTTTTATTACAAGAGTTGGCAAGTTATGATTATTTTAGTCTTCTCTATATGGGACTTAAAGTAGATGAACCAATTTTACCAGCATAGAAATTTTTGGAAACTGTATCTTTGGTCTAAGGGTTTTCAATAAAAGTATCCTTTTACATTCCAAAAATTTGCATATTTTAAAGATCATGTTTTATCCTGTGAGGTTCTACTCCTCACCCAAGAAACTAGAGCCTCCCTGCCCTATTACACACAGGCTGCACACAGTGAGTGACTTCTTCCCAAAGGGTGCAGTATAACAGCATGAGAAGAACAGTAGTTCTGCATTAAGGAAATCTGCCTCTGTCAGGTGACTGAAGTCAACATTGACAGTCTTAAGTCACATCGCTAACATGTGACAATGAAACGACTTAGTATATGTAGATACTTAAAGTAAGCATTATTTTAAGAAAACAAGATCCCAGGGAATGACTCTTGACTCCTTTTTTTTTCTCACTTCCTACAGATTTTGCCCTCTGCCATTATTTATGAAATTGTCCCATAATACTCTATTCCTCTATCCTGACTTGGCATTGCTATAATGAAAGCTCTCATCACTCTGCAACACTCTCTGGAGATTTAGACAGGAGGGGTCCTTCCCTTGTATTCTGTGCTGTAGAGGGACATGCATATCACAAAAGCATTGTTGAAGAACACATGGTGACTGTCACACAGAATGTGGTGCTCAGAGTTGCAAGTCAACTTGAAAGCCAAACACACACTCTCATGACCACCCTTGTTCAAGCTGCAGGAAGCTCTTTTCTAGAGCCTTCTCCACTTCTGCTCCCTTACATTTCTCCAACCAAAGGCAGCCATCTGGAAGTGATTTCTCTGAGTTTATTAATGATAATATAGCCATGAAAAATAGAGAATAAGACAAGGGCATACCATTTAAAAGAGTTGTACAAAAACCAAACCAAACATAAACAAACAATAGAACCAAGACTTTCTGGAAGAAGGCTGCTTGTTCAGTTATGATTTCCATCTGGGGTCCCTAGAGCCATCTCTGATGATGCCAGTGACAAAAAGTTCAGTGGTTCCATTCTAACGCATTTATTTACTGCTTGGCATCAAATGCCACACACCAATGTAGCTATAATCAAGCAAAGCTTTGAATTCTAGAAAAGTTCAATAAACTCTCTTTTCTTTTAAAAGACTTACATTTATAAAACCTATTGTGTCAAATAGCCAGGTAATAGCAATAATCTTAAAGTCCATCAACAGATGAATGGGTCAATACAACATGATATATATATATAATAGACTATTAACCAGTCAAATATTGACTATTAATTAAAGTCAAATAAAAGTTCTGATAGGGCTACAACATGGATGAAGCTTGAAAACATGCTAAGTGAAATCAGCTAGACACAAAAAGACAAATATTGTGTGAGTTCATTTACACAAAATGTCTAGGATAAGCAAATTCATTGAGGCAGAAAGTAGATGAGAAGTTTACCAGGGGCTGGCAGGAGAGTATATAGAGATATTATATCTCTATTTTATATATATATATATATATATATATATATATATATATATATATATATATAGTATGTGTGTATATGTGTGTGTGTATGTGTGTGTGTGTGTATATATGTGTGTGTGTGTTTCATTTCCATATCGTATATATATCTACTATTTGTATATATACAATAGGGATATAAAATCTATTGTGTGAGTTCAAAGCATACAATAGAGCTGAGTAATCAAGTTTTCCTTGATATGATATGATGAATATAGCACTTAGCATTTTTACCTCAGTAATCTTACTCTCTAAAGCTCATAATCTTAGCCTAATCAGTAGGAAAACATCCAAGAAATGCCAATTAGAGGAGATTCTACAAAATAGCTGACCAAATTGTCTTCAAAACTGTGAAGGTCATTAAAAACAAGAAAGTCTGAGAAATTTTCATTCTTGAGCCTAAGCAGACAAGGTAACTAAATGTAACATAGTATTCTATAAAGGATCCTGGAATAGAAAAAGGACACTCGATAAAACTATAGACATCGGAGTATACAATGGATTTTAGTTAGCAATGATGTATTAATATCGGTTTGTTAGTGGTTGCAAATGTACTACACTAATGTTATCAACAGGCAAAATGGGTATGAAGTGCATAAGATTGCTTTTGAAATTTTTTATAAATCTAAGAATATTCTACAACCAAGTTTATTTTAAAATTCAAACAATAATGCAGGAAAAAAAATTAGATCTGATGGCTTCAGGGAAAAGGGGCGTGCAAATTTAAGAAAAAGAGACCATTGTGAGATTTGGCTTCATGTTTTTTTTCTACGAAGAACTCAAGATTCCTAATGTGTTTTTTTTTTTTAATTTAAAAGTAGGGCATTGCCTATGAATCTGGCAAGTAGAAATGACCCAGAGGAACTCATCTCAAAAGATGCATTTAGATTGGGTTTCTTGCATTGAGAATGAACTGATGACCCAAAAACCTGATTTCAAATGATAATCTGTATATATTAAACAGAAAATTGTTATATTCTGGAATACTATGTGGGTCCCACACTTAGTAATTGAGGTATCAGTTCATGGCCACTGTTTTTTTTGGCATGATTGCTTTAGAACACATTCAACTATATTTTTTGAAGGGGGAAAACTGTGGATTGCTCAACCCTATTGTGTGCTCTAAATCCACAGAGTGCCTAGATGTGGCTTCCTAAAGCCTGCATCTCCTCTCACCCCAGGGTTCCCTGCCCAAATAGCTCTGAGCCCATTAGCAGGGACGGGGCTGGCCCCCTCCCTGAATCCTCCCACGTGAAGATGGCCTGTGTCACTGTGTTGCACACTCCTAAGCCTGAAAGCCCAAAGCAACTGTTTGTGGGTGACAGGATCAGAGTTATACATGTAGACTGGCATGCCCATGTGTGAGTGTGCAAGGCACATATGGTATATAAGGGGACTAGAGGGTGGTAAGAGAGGGGGTGAAGTGTGGGGTTGGAAGCTGCAGGCTGAGGCTAGTCTCATGTGATCATCAGCCTTCTGTATGTTTCTCTGAGAAGCCCAGCAACTCTTCATGTGAACTTGAGCTTCCAGGTCCTTAAGATTACGGAATTGGATGTATTTTATTTTGTGTTTGCTAATATGATTTATAACCTTTATATATTCTGACCTATGATGCCTAGGTCTTCACCTTTTGCTTCAAACCCCACAAATATTAGAGTAGTCTTGGTGGTTCTGGGGGACTCACAAATTACAGCAACATTTGTCCCTGCTGCATATAAAGATGGGAATAGTTTTGTAATATTAAACAGTCTTTATTACTCTTAAATTTGTACATATATAATACATTATATATGTATGTCTAGATATAACACGTGAAGCACAGTATTAATTTTAATATTACCAATGAGGTGAGTATTAAAATTAAATTGCAAATAATTGTGATCTTATAAAATTTAATATGATTGAATTAAATTTTTAAAAACTCAACAAAAATTTTGAGTGACCTAAAATTTTTCAATTTTTATTATCATACTTTACAATTTGCATTTTGTTTTTAATTTTAATAGGTTATTTAAAATATTTCAAAAATCTACATAAATTTTTATTTTCTTTACTGTGGGTTATAATTTTGACAAAAGCGTATCAAATTTTTGCATACTTTGATTATATTTTTCTTCTTATTCCTTTAGAGCAAGTAAAAATTATGATTATCATAGAAACAGAAAATGCAACAGTGAAGTACAGAAAATCTATAAGAGAAAAAAGGATATAGAAAATCTTTAAAAAGGCAGTCTACATAGATTTTTTTTAAACTGAGAACAATAAAAGTGAGGTCTTTATTAAAGCATGTCCCACATAAAAATTTTGAGTAAAGCATTACAAGTTATTGAATTAGGATTCAACTATTGATCAAAACAATAAAATGAGCGAAGAAAATATTTTTGATCAAATCTACAACTTTCCAAGAGGTCAGATGAAATCTCTGCAAATTCATGATCTTTACTAAGTGAATTGGTAATCACTGATTGGAACAGTGTTACAGAGCAGAGCTCATCCACCTGGCACTGGCAGAGCCAAATTATTTTATTATGAATGGCACCACCCAGGAGTATGGGAGACTAATGCTCAAAAGCCCCAACTTTCTGATTCAAGGTTCAGGTGGGTTTTTAAGGGTATGGGGGAACAGGTATGGGGACAAGTTTTAATAGGAGAACCTTGGAGATTGGCCATTTGTGGGAAGGGGTATCAACACAGAATCTTTCTGGACAAGGGACCCTCTGCTTTTGAGAGGGATCTGCTGTTCAAGTCCTGGTTGTGTCCTAGTCCTTTGGTTGGGAATGGGGGTTGGGGGTTGGGCTGCAAAGACTTTGGTTGCAGGCTCAACTGGGTGTCGGAGTCCCCCCCCCCCCCCCCCGCCTATGCTTGGGTTGTATAACTTGCAGTTTTGATCTGTTGTCTGTGAAAAGCAACTCAGGATCTCCTTAAACAACATAGGACCATTTTGAGCTGGTTCTGAAGTTATGACAATGAAAAATGTCTGTGGTACTTCCTGACATTTGTCCTAGTGCTTGCATCATCCTTCTGATGGCCTCCTTAGAGACCTCTGTCCTGCTTTCCTTCTCTTCAACATGTTGGACCTACTGCTGTTAGAATGGGGGCTATCTGATCTCTGTCATCTGAAAGTCCTTTCAGCAACTTGCCACCATGTCAACCGGAGTTGCCCAAGAGTACATACCATATGTGTTTTATTAAACTGTGAGAAATGAAGGATTCTGGGGCTACAAAAGTTTGAGAAACAATAAGTACACCATTTTATTTCTGGAAGGCTTGTCATAAACTTTCATATATTAATCTCTTGTCTGAATCACAAGAAGGGAATATATTTGGCAATCTCTCAGCTATTTCCACTGAACAGTTCATAAAACTAGTCATCTTGGGAAAGTTAGCTTAGGGCAGCCACTGGCCACTGATGGCTACTGAGCACTGGAAATGTGGATAGTCTGATTGAAGACACATTCTAAGAATAAAACATGCTGTATTTCAAGGATTGAGTACAAAAAAGAAAATGTAAACTATCTCAGTAATTTTTATATTAAACACATGTTGAAATTATAATATTTTGGATGCATTGGGCTAGATAAAGTATATTGTTAAAAATCAAATTTACCTGGTTCTTTTTACTTTTTTAAGTGTATTTTTTCAATTATAGTGGCATACAGTATTATATTAGTCTCAAGTGTACAGCATAGTTATTAGACATTTATATAATTTATAAAGTGATCTCCCAGTAAGTCTAACACCCACTTGATACCATGTGTAGTTATTATAATATTATTGACTATATTCCCTATGCTGTACTTTGCATCCCCACGTAACTGCCCATTTGTACTTCTTAATCCTTTCACCCCTTTCATGCATCCCCCAATCCTGCCTACCTGATGACCATCAATTTGTTCTCTGTGCTTATAAATTTCTTTCTGTCTTGTTTATTCATTTTATTTTTTAGATTCCACATATAAATGAGATCATATGGTATGTCTTTCTTGGTCTAACATATTTCACTTAGATAATGCCATCTATCGCCATGGTCACAAATGATAAAATTTCATTTTTATGACCAAGTAATATTCCATTATATATACATACAACATCTTCTTTATTCATTGATCTATCAAAAGACACTTAGGTTGCTTCCATATCTTGGCTACTGTAAATAATGTTGCAATGAACATAAGGCTGAGTACAGTGTTTTGAATTAGTGTTTTGGATGTCTTCCAATAAACACCTAGAAATTAAGATGCTGAATCATATGATAATTCTATTTTTAATTTCTAGAAGACCCACCATACTGTTTTCCATGGAGGCTGTACTTGGATCTCTTTTAGATTGTTATTAAATAGGAAGAACATATGTCCACATTATACTACTGCTTTTCTTCTTTTCTGGATCTTTCAATTTATTTAAGATAAGATAAATTAAAAGTAATACAAAGATCTGAAACACCACCATAAAAAATTATACAAATTGAACACCTTTCCCACCCCATTGGCCAAGTGTCATACCAGGTGCACTGGGAGATACGAAAATCCCCGTTTCTCAAGACCTTTGCAATGCAGTGTTGGAGGCAGAGCAGGCACGTGCCATAACAAATACAGAAGAAAGTCTGGGTTCTCTATATCCCCCTGACACACATCTGCTTGTTAATGTGATGACCGAGCCAGTGTGAAAGCTGGCTCTACTGCATCTTTGTCATGCCCACTTGTTTGCAGCTCTAGGAAAGACAAACTAGGATACCTTTGTGATAGCCAGGCAGATGTCACTGCTAAGAGCAGACCCTAATCCAAGAAGGCAGAAAGAAGGCAGTTTAATTATCTGGAGGCTTGAATCCTTCACCCTTAACACTTCTGCACATTGTTCCTGTTAATGATGAAAAGTCCAGTCTGGGGATGGCTGAAAGAAGAAAGAATGGTGGTCTTAGTGGAAAGAGTGGTGGGTATAATGTGGAATTTAGATTCTTGGCAGGGCAGAGTCTGGGTCCACCTGAAAGTGGAAGAGAATCCTAAACCTCTGAGCACGGAACAAACAGAATGGACTTCAGAGCTTAGAGAGTGGTGTCTACCAGAGGCATGGAGTAGAACAACTCATTAGCTTTACATCAATTCCATTATATTATCTTAAATGAGTTGTTACAGCCTGGCGTTCTTACTATTTACAACATGTTTTTATTGAAAAATACATTTTGCCTTTCAAACAGCCTATAGGCAAACCTTTAGAAAGCAACTTGTTTATAAAATGAGGTTCTCCAGTAGTGTGTGGCATAATGCATCTCTGGATTCTGGTTAAAAAAATAAATCTCAGCAGTGAGAAGAATAAACAAAGCATTGTATACTTTCTGAAAATAACAAAAGGTCAACCAGAATCTTGTCCTGCAGTCTGTGCTATTTAGATTCATTTTCATGTGTCATGGTGAAAGCAGCATGGTAAAGTCAGTCAGTCTTTCTGAAGCTGTTCATCCAACATGCATCAACCATTGCCAGGCAATATGTACTACATTCTTTATTCATGTTACTTGATTTAGCCTTTACCATCCTTTACCTTTACTAAAACAGGTGTTACCATACTCATTTCAGATGAGGAAATTAAAGGTCAGAGGGTTAGCTGATTTTATCAGGGACACAAAGTTAGCAAGTAGGTAGAACTGGAGGCAGGACTCCAGTCTAGCTGAGCCCAAAGCCAGGGCATTCAACCACTTCCCTGTATGCTCTGTGGATCAATTCCTCCTTAACCCATTTTTATTTGATCGCTAGCTTTTAAAAACAAGTTCCATATAATTCAGTGACTGGCTCAAGTAACAGGTGTGCTTATTCTGTTATTTGCCCAAATTGCCCCCACCCCTTCCTTGAAATCTTGGTCAAGTTCTCAAACATGACAACAGTTTTCTGCTTACTTTTCAAGTGTATCATTTTACATATTCAAAATTTCACAAGAGCACTCAGCAGTAAGTAAATATTAACATCCATTCATAGGGATGGCTCAACTGAGCTAGAAGGAAGATGAACATCAGGTTCTAGATGCAGCCAAGGTGGGAAGGGCCTCACCAAACCAGTAAATGTTAATAGACTCCTGAGTGCACATGGAGAAACTGCCCAGCCACAGTAGCAGCCAGGACTGGGAGACCTAAGGGTGATTTCCTGGCTAATGAATTTGATTCCTTCCTCCTCTTTTTACTACTGAACCACAGCCACACACATAATTGCAAGTGTGAGTCCTCAGCTTTGTGAGAACTGATTTGCCATCTCTTCCTGGGTGTTCTTCAGTGACAAATATCAGAACCATCAACAATGTGTTTTCTAGGTCAGACCAACACCTCATTTCCACATAGTTCCAATTAAGGAATTCCATTTAGTCCAACTCAGGACCATGCAGTGGCACCATCAAGGCAAGTAGGGACCTTGCTGTGGGAATGAGTCGGGGAGGAGGACAGACCAAGCACTGTACTTCCTTAGGTCCCTCTTTTGAGGTGCAACTCTTCTCAATAACTTGCTCAAAGGCACCAGGCTGTGGGAGCACTTCTTGAGGTGCTTTTACTGTATACACAACATCACAACAACCTATCAGTAAGAGACAAAAAAAAAAAAAAAAAAAAACCCAACAGATTCTATTGAACCGCAAATGGATGTATAAATAGAAATGTCCCCAGATGCCTTGTTCTGTAGCACTTTTCACATGCATTTTTGAAAAAATTAGCGTCCTTGTACAACATTCCCTAGATGATTCCAAACTGACGTTTGACTATATGATGTGCGTAAATGTAATGCACATAAACCCACACAACTCCGCAGTTACCATTTGTCAGATGTGGCTGTAAGTGGTGGAAACACATTACTCCAGTCAGCCTCATAACCACACACTAGCAGATAGGTGGTACACTTCTCTTCATCTTACACAGGATACAACCAAACAGAGGTGAGTGGTCAAGGACCTTTGGGAAACAGGGAGACAGGGATGGAGTCTGACTCAGTCTTAACCATCATACTCTCCTAAAGGCAACTATTGTGAAAATGTGTCTCTGCTGCCAAAGAACTTTAGCCTTCTAATTTCAGCATTCTTACTGACCATGTTAGATTGCTTTTCTAATCCACTTGATCTTGCATGAGTGGCCTCACAGGAATTAGACAACAGCAAGGTAAACAATTCCAGGAAAACACCTATGCCCACATTATCTTCACTGTATATCCTGGGCTGATGTCCAAAATTCCACCAGTATAACCTCGGTTCTATGTGGTAACACTCTTCCTCCCCACCCCTCTTTCCCCTAAGAATGCAAAAGAATAGTGCTATAAATCTGCCACCCAAACAAGAACTAAAAAATGACCACATGAGAGATTAAATATATACTTTAAACTATTTAAGATGATATTAAATTACATCTGATTAATACCCAGGGGAAAGTTAACACTCTGAAGGGAATAGTATTTCCTTTATTACTTGCTTCCTACTTTTGGATAGTTTTCTTTCTTCCTCTTTCTACCACAGACTTCATAATCATTTGGAATTCCTAAACCACCCCCCCCCCCTCTGCTCATCCTTCCCCTTCTTTTCCTCATCCTCCAGGGTCCGTGTGGCCACCGGTTCATGGGCCTCAGAGAGAAACTGATTTTGCTTCAGGCCTCTGTGTGCTCAAAGATCTTTTCACTGCTGAATCACAAACAAAAGCAATTGCATCTCTGAGTGGTGTAGACTTGTGTGTGTGTGTACAGAATCTAAGTAAGAGAGAGAAAGAATAAGAGAGAAAAGTAAGAAAGAATCTTTTAAAACACTTTTTCTATTAATGTATAGTGGCAGTTAATACTCTTTGAAGGATTCAAATCTGAGCTCCATTCTTCACCAACTCTGTGTACTTAAACTCTGTTTACATATTCAAAATGAAAATAACTCCTAGCTCATCCTGTTGCATTCAGTGAGATAACCCATGTCAGTGCTTAATACATGGCATTGCTATAGATGTCAACACCTCAAAAGGACTGAATACATTGCTCATAGAAGCTAAGCAAAAAGCTGAAGCTGGGTTCCTTCTGCAGAGGATAAGAGAAGGCAGAACATCCAGTCAGACTTAATAGAAAGGTGAGTTTACTGACAAGAAGTTTTGGGCTTCCCACCATCGGGGTCCAACGCAGTCCATCCTTTCAGTAGGGAACAGCTGGCTCTGAGGACATCACAGGTAAGATTTCATCTGGTGAGGAATCTGCTTTCCCTCCAAACTGGAAAGGGCAACCTAACATTAGGTCAGATGCCCATATATATTTTTTAAAGGTTTAATTGGGGCAAGATTAAAAAATATATATTTATTATTTTTGGAGAGAGGAGAAGGAAGAGAGAGGCAAAGAGGGAGAGAAACCTCAGTGTATGGTTGCCTTTTACCTGCCTCCAGCTATAGACCTGGCTGGAGACCTGGCTTGCAAACTGGTTATGTGCCCTGGCTGGGAATCGAACCAGCAACCTTTGGGTTTGCAGCCTGGTGCCTATCCACTCCAGCCAGGGCCAGATGCCCATATTTAAGAAATAAAGGACTCCACCCTAGAATGGCTCCTTTCCTAGCCGGTTAGTGGCTGGGCCAAGACCAGCACTGAGGTCCCTGATTCATCATGATCCCAGCCCTCTCTACACATCCCTGGGACAGGGTCCTGTGGGAGCAGGGGCATGGGTGAAAATGGGGTCGTGGCAAGATGTATCCACCTGTTTGTCTTTCCTAATCAGCAGCAACCCATGCAGACAGCTTAAAGCTTAAAGCTAAAGGTTTCACAGGCAGCATAATAGAAAACACAAACCTTCAAAAGAAGAGAGAGAGCAGGTGACAGCAGGTGCAGGGAAATTAAAGGCACTGCACAGCCCCTGAACACATAATGGTCACGTAGGCCTCTGCTTCATCTCTGCTACTGAGCACTGTGATAAATTATTAATAAGATGGCTTGTGCAAGTGGTGATGAAAAAGAGGCCTATTTTTGCCTAAAAAACTTAAGTAAATGGGAGGCAAAGAGCTTTTGCTTTCCAGTCTGAATTTTAAAAATATATTCAAAGCAGATATGTAAGGGATACCTAGGCTCTTCACAAAGTGGGTAAAAGACAAAGGTTGGATCAGCACAAACACCCCTATGTAAAGTTGGGTTCAAAAATGGTGTTCTAAATATTTATACCCACAATCAGCTTGAGTTCTGGAAGATAAGTTTTACATTTGAAGGCCAGCAATAGTTCATTCAATGAGTCTCTTTAATTTTAGAGTGATGGGATTCTATTCTTAGATTCTCTGACTTGTACTCAGAGGGACAGACAATATTAGGTTCATTTCATTTCTTGTTTTCTTTTCTTCAGTGTTTTTAATTTTATGGATTTTATGTTATTTTTATTTTAAACATGTTTTATTTAGTCCATTATTTTTTATTAGTCAACAATGAAATTTAAATTTTAGATTCTGGCTTTTTAAGATAAATTAGATCTGGAAATTGGGGCATATATCCCTAAATAGCAATGAATCAACTGCAGTCACGAGAAGCTGCCTAGCCCTGACCAGTATGGCTAAGTGGGTTGGGTGTTGTCCTGCAAAGCAAAAGGTCAATTCCCGGTCAGGGCGCAGCCTGGGTTGTGGGCCAGGTCCCCAGTTGGGGCCATGTAAGAGGTGACCAATCAATGTTTCTCTCTTGTATCATAGCATCTCTCCCTCTCTTTCACCCTCCCTTCCCCTATCTCTAAATTATATATATATATATATATATATATATTTTTTTTTTTTTTCTTTTTTAATTTTTAAGGAAAAAGAACTGCCTAATTCCTGTGAGTTGTGTCCATGGAGGCAGTGTTGGAAACCAGGGGAGGGGCCAGGAGAGTCAGGTGGTTTCTCCCCCAGCTCCCTCCTTGCCAAGTGGCTGTCACTTTGCCTCTTCTCCCACCCCTGCCCACAGCTCCTGTCAGGCAGCCTTCTCCAAACACATACACTTTGTGGGTTCCAGCACAGGGGTCCCACTTTCTCTAGCACCAGGGCGCTCTGCTGTCCTATATGGTTTCTGTAGATTCTGCATCAGAACTCTCCTGAAGATACCTGGTGAAACTGGGGAGTCCCTTTTCTACCAAGACCCTGAATAATGTTCATATGAGCACCTGGCTGCATACACAGAGGTTCAGTAGATGGAGGTGAGGCCCACTGACTCTCATCAGTTATGAAGTGTAGTAAGTGGTCCTGTTTCTTGCTCAGAAAGGGAAATAACCTGCAAAAATGTGATTCTGCATCTATCGCTACAAAGTGGTTTGAAAGTGAAATGGGTGAATGAATTCAGTCACAGACCCCTATCTGAAAAACAATTTTTATCTGGCTAGACATGATCTCATGAACTGAAACAGAATCAGGAGAACTCAGAAGCCCTGGGACCATGAATCAGGTTGGCTTCCTGGAGGAAGGGTGCAGCCCAAACTTCTGTATTCTAAAAACCATAGTAAGCTTATGGATGCTGGTCTCAGCATCACCTGGGAACAGGTTAGAAATGCAAACTCCCTGGCCCCCACCCCAGGCCTGCAGAACCAGAAAAGCAGAGTTGGAGCTCCGCAATGTGGGTTTTCACAGAACCCAGTGGATTCTGATGCATGCTGAAGTTTCAGACCCACTGGGCCTCCCTAGTTACTAGAAGTAAGCAAATGCCAACATGCAGCAGTCGACGGAAGCGTTAGCCTGGCCAGCAGTGAAGAATTGAGGAGCAGGTGAATTCAGAAACAAGGAGGCTTGCTTGGGGAGTTCCGCCAGGGGGGAATGGGGGTCAGTTCAGAGCAGGACTCACCATTCCCTGCATGTAATTAAGGTACAGTTGAGGCAGCAATTCAGTATCACAGTGTTTGAGGGTGACGTGAATTAGAAAGCAGAGGACTGCGCTAAAAATAAGAAGTGCAGCACCCTGGGAGCATGGGGCCCTCAGTAGCCTGGCGTCTGATGCAGCCAGAAACCCAACAGTCAGCGGTGGATGGACCCAAGATCAGGGTGAGGGAAGCATGGGGAATGACTCAAAGCTTCAGACTTGAGTGTTTGACCAGGGCTTTCTAAGTCTCTCCGGCTTCAGAGCCTCAGCTCAGCCATTTCTTCTAGTGCCAAGTTTTGGCCATGGGAAGAGGGTAAGTACAATGTCCTGCACGCAGGGCCTGACCACCACCCATCCATGACAGCTACGTGCTGGTCAGCTGGCTTTCTAGTTCAGTTCAGACTTTTCAAACTAACTTCTGTGTATAGACCTGTGGTTTCCAGGCTTCAGTGGGCAGCAGAATACACTCCTGAGGTATCGCTTGGTGTGTGTTCTCTGTGTTTTCTCCTTGCTATGTTCCTAGAAGGTAACCAGGCTTCCTGATAGGATCCTGCTGTTGTTTCAGGGCTGAGAGCTTAAGCAACATCTCTGACATCCGAGAAAACTGCCATTCATTGAAGGGCAGGGAGAGAGGGCAGGAAGATGGGGAGCAAGGATAGCGGGCCATGGGCAGATGCTTCATTAGCCATGAGATGGAAGGGAATGTGGCTGAGTTAGGGTAACCCGGGGCAGTGAAATCTTTGGCAGGGCTAGGAGGTGGAGAACCCTGAGGGGAAGGCCCGGCATGCACAGAGTGACTACATCTTCAGGCCTTGGGATCTTGCCTCTCAAAAAAGCCCTTTGCCTCCCAAATGTGGACAGGAAACAAAGCTCTGGGCCTCAATGACACTTGATTCTAGTACAATAGAAGGCCCACATGAACCGGGACATCATAATCACCTGTTAAAAAGTCAGAATCTACCATACATGGATGTTTCTCTCCCTCTCTCTTCCCCTCTCTCTAAAAATAATAAATAAAATCTTTAAAAAAAAAGTCAGAATATTTCTGATTGAGTAGGAGCTCTGGGAAAGAGCTCAGACCTCCACACTAACAGATGTAGGGCTCCACAGGGAAACATTGGACAAGATGAAGCAAAATCCACAGTGTTCTCTTCCTGCCTGCAGAAGGGTCTTTTCCTTGCAAACAAGCATAATAGAAGCTATGTTTCTAAAAATATAATCCTAGTTCTTTACATTTTGAGGGCCCTTCATTCATGTCCCTAGCAGCAAAGCCCTTAATTTCTCTTCCCAGCCTTTATTTGTGAAAACAATTTATAACTGATAAAATTAAAGTAGATCCATCAATTTCACAGTGCATACAAATCATTAGTCAATAATATAATATCCTGATGAATCATGCTACTACCCTACCTGCATTAGAAATTTTTTCTTAAAGTGAGTTTTTATTGCAAATAGAACTATCATGTGGGGCAGTATTTGGGTGGTGAGTCAGTTGAGTATGCCACTTCGCTTACCAGATGTGAATCCGTACCTCACTCCCTCCATGGACACTTGGTATATAATCTAAATAGAGTCACCATCCAGCTTTGTGGTTGGGTCATCATTATGTAATAATATTTCTTTCCATGGAAGAGATCATAATAATACACTGTCACCCCAGAGTTTATATCTACAGCTTGTCAGGATCCGTGAACCTTCCGCCTAAATGGGTGGAAGCACTGATGATATGTAACAGTGGTTGGCAAACTTGACCCAGCGGATCAAATCTGGCCTGCCACCTGTTTTTGCATAGCCCATGAGCTAAGAATGGTTTTAACATTTTTAAGTGTTGGGAAAGATTTTTAAAAAATATTTTGTGGTCATTAAAATGATATGAAATTAGAACATCAGTATTCATAAGAAGTGTAATTGGTACCCACCCTCCCGCATTCCTTTCTGTGCTCATTGCTTGTGGTAGTCTCCACAGTTCCAACAACAGATCTCAGCAGTTGGAACTGAGACCACATGACCTGCAAAACGAAAACATTTTTACTCTGTGCTTCTTTACAGAATTCGTTTTACCAATTCCTGATCTATAAACGTGGAGCTTTCATCTTCTAAAGTTTCTGAAGGAGGACAAGATGACAATGGGAATTTAATAAAAAGACTTTAGGAGAGTCTGACATTCTATTTATAGCAAGTTTGGCAGATCTTGTGTATATGAGGCCACTATATAAACAGGTATGGCAAGGAAGATTTCTCCCTTTTGGAGTGTTAATTTTGATGTGTTTCCAACAGTACAGTGGTTACCAGAGGGAGAGAGAAGTGGGGGGAGGTAGAAAAGGGTAAAGGGGACCAAATACATAGTGATGGAGAACACAGGAAGGAGAACACACAATGCAATTTACAGATGATGTATCATAGGTTTGTACATTCGAAACCTATATAATATTATCAACCAATGTCACCCCAATGAATTTAATAAAATTTCAAAAAATGTTATGTGTTTTTTTCATATGTATACATATTTTTGATATATCTGGTATCAAATCATATATGCAGGTATATGTAGACTCTGTAAGTATAATAGATACTTATATAATATATAGTATTTAATTACATGAATGGTTTTCATGTCAATAAAAGTCTTTGAAAATATGTGCAAATATCTGTTTAGAATATGAGAAGGACATCTTAAATTCTCTATTATGTCTATAAAAGACTAATCAGGACAATTATTTTGTGTCCTGAACATCTCTTCTTTGGAGTAGAAACCACAAACTAGCATCTGCAGAGGTCAAGCAGGTAATGTGAACATGAGAAAAAGATCAAGTCAAAGAAAATGTTCTCTTCTCCATTCTCTTGAAATGCATGGTCTTCTTGGTGTATATTTCATTTCTTTACTTTTTATGGAGGTGCATAAAAATTCATTTTTCTCAGTTATAAGGAAAGCAACAGCACAAGCAAAATGATAAATGGCAACCAAAAATTAAGCTCAGTAACAATGAAGACAATAGGGAGTAATATAAATTATGACAAATTGGACGGTACATTTCTTACCTCTGAAGCATGGGCACCATGTGGCAATATCTGGCATTTCTATTATGCAGCATTATTAAGAGTATTATCAAAAGAGCAGGACATGTTCAATTTTGTAAAATCTCCATATTTTTCAATGCTGGCAGTACTTATTTTTTTAATTAGACACCATTAAATTTATGAACCAACAATTTGAAACTCTGAGATCAGACCACAGACTACCAGATCTCTATGTGTAGGGAGCATTAGCCTGACCAATCAGCCAGATTTGCTCAAGACTGTCCTTGGTGTAGCACTGAAAATTCCAGGGTTTAGGAAATTGCTTGAATATTGAGCACACCTAGAAGGTTAGTTTACCCTCAATCAACAGTCACCTGACTCTAATTTGTTTTGTTTTGTGTTTTTAAATTTGGCCTACACACGTGCACACACACACAAATTTATGATGAATTATTGGCTTTTTGGATATATTTTTGTGCCTTTTTTACTTTCTTCTGAGCAACTTTGATTTCTGATAAACAGATAAGGATGTTGAAAGATTTGGATTGATCACAGATGTTGAATTCTATTTCTGGATCCACTTCATCAACTACACATGCAAGTCGCATTGACTAGCAAAACCAATAAAGAAACTCTATGACACATCAGGGAATTGACACCAGACACTGATAGCATTTTCTTAATTAATAACCCATCCCAGGTTAGGTATTAAAAAATAAAAAAGCTTACAAGAGCAATAAGATTACTTAGGATCTATTCTATGATAGATTGAGCTGAATTAGGGTACTAAACAGTTAAAAAAAGAAAAGAGTAGCCTTAATGCCATGGAGCCAGTGAAATGGTTGGAGAAGCAAGAGAATCTGCCCTTCTTCTTACAAAAAGATGCCCTTGTTCAATGGATGGTTCTACCCTTAGCAATAACTTTTACAATGGATCCTGGGGATTACCTAGCCCTCTATCCACTCCAGGCCTCTTTAAGAGTGCTGAGCCTAAAAATGTAAAACCACATTTCCTGTGTGTGATTTGCAGTGCTGTTTTGTGTGTGATTTATGAACCTTCTATTAGATGTTCCCATATGAGACTCTGATCCAGAACTCAGTCACGTGAGGGGAAAGGCAGAGAACAGGGCGTCCACTTTGCTAGTGCAGAGTGGAGCAGAGATGTGTGGATCTGTATCAGGCAGCCTCATGATTCAATAGCTTCCTGATCAGTGCAGAAGTGACAGCCGCCCTCAATGGCCTGATTCTACAATGTGGCTCGGGGCTCATTTCTGGTAACAAAACCAGATCCATTTCTTCTTGTCTCCCAGCAGGGTAGGAAGTATCAGTACTCCCCAGCAAGTCCTGTTCTGTTTATGCCAGCCGGAGAAAATTCTGTTCTCTGCAAAAAGAATACTGATTAATATATTAAATTACCCATGCTAAGTTTTCTTAAAGCCTGCAACTTTTAAATTATTAAGACTAGAGAAATTGATTGCACTACATTTTTTCTGAATTTCTCTAGAATCCATTGGGAGAGGCTGGAGACAAGAAAAAGGAAAAGTTAAAAAGAGCTTAAAATATTGAATCTTGGATTAGTGGATCATCAATGACCATTTCACATTTTCTGATTTCTTTTCTGCCCAAGGATTACTGATTTAATGTCCATCTTCCTGTTTAGACTGTAAATTCTATAAAAAGAGGGGCCATATTGTTTAGTAAACACTTGAAGTGTGATATCTAGCAATCTCTGGCTTACAATAGATACACAATAAACATTGTGTGACTGTCTAAAAAGGTAGAGACAGGTAATGAACACTTCAAGGTAGGATGTGTATCTGTTTGGTATTATCAATAGTTTCCACTTAGGCAGCAACTGTTAAGAGAATGGCATTATACTAGTAATTTTGCATGTTATTTCGCCATTCTATACGGTAGACTATAGTGTCTTCATTTTACACTTAAAGAAACTGAGTCTCAAACAGGTCAAGTAGGAGTCATAGCTAGGTATTATTTTTACGTAAACCCAAAACTGATTTCAATGCCCATTATATCTCAAAGCCTATTATCCCCGACATGTTCAGGTTGAGGCACTCAGCACCTTTCCAGGCAGCTATGAACCTCCTCGCAGAGGTTTAATCATATAGAAAACCCAGAGCTTCCACAACACCTTCTTGAGTCCATAGATAATCCTTTTAAAAGGATTCTTGGCATTTGGATGCAGTTATGCATAAATATGAAAATATGTTTTCTTGTACATTTTCACTCATACGGTCATACCTGGAAGTAGGGAGACCTGCCCACACATGTTCTTCTAGGGGCTAAGAGGCTGGTTGTCTTTACTGTCAGATGCCTTAGTGGTTCTGCCCACCAGCTTCTGAGGACACCCAACACTAATTTTCTATGCAGGAATTCTTACAGAGAAAACTTCTTTTGCCCAAGGACTATTTCTACAGCACATTCATATTCACTTTGAGAGTGCTTTTGAATTCAACTTAAAACCCCCTTTTAAAATGTAGTTTAGCACAGAAGGGTCTTGGTTGGTCCTTTTGGTTGCCACACTTTATTATGCATTCATGTATTCATACATTTGTTCCACAAACATATATATATCCTCGACTGCCTATAAGACACTATGTCAGGAGCTCCATTTAAATGTAATGGCTTTAGCTCTCCAATCACTGCAATAAAACTGGGAAGATTAAACCATGCTGTTTTGTAGTAAATATTTTGGTTATTTCCATCTTTGGCACTTTGAACCCTGCTTATATGACTATAGGAAGCAGTTCCTTTCTTGTAGAAACTTGTGAATAAAGTAATTAGTCATCAACATACATATACCTTGAACTTGAGTGTGGCTCATCACCATCCAAATTGATATGTAAGGGTCCCCCAGCTACATATCAAGTCATACTAGTTCAAAATCGTGCACACAATACCCAACATAAAATCTAATATTTAAAATGTAATATGTTATTTTTGTGCTTTCTGGAGTTTCTTAGATCCTTAGATCTCATTACATTAACAAAATTTTGCTTCACTTTTGCACTGCTCATCAGAGTGCAGGCAATTGATAAAAAGAAAAGAAAATGCCAACCTCCAGCAGATTTTAAATGTGATATTTTTCCTGGAGTCACGTTAAACAAAGACCAATTTCCTCTGACCTTTCTGCCCAGCTATCCTCCTGAGATAGCAGCTTGGACTCCAGCTGATGATTCATTATAGATTCAAGTCCAGTTGTGGAATACACTCAAGTAAGGGATCAACACTCACTATTGTTTTACCTGCAAGGAAAAATCACTGAAGTTCAAGGCCTATTAGAAAAGTTATAACTTGCCCATAAAATTTTGGCTGTGGGCTCAAATACAGCATATGAATTTCTAGTCTATAGTACCTTAAAGTCAGAGAACTCAATTAAGTACTCATGCCCTAATGACTGTTAACTGGCAGAGAATTGAATTTTGATGCTTTAAAACTTCTTGCCAAAAGCTTAAGAGGCATTTTAATGTTTAAAAATGCAGTGAAAATATAGTGTAGCAATTAGAGTAAGAAATCTGAGAAGTCAATTCATTTTCGGCTTCCTGCCATCCCTGCCCCACCTCCCTGGTGATGGAAGACACTTCTCAAATACTTCTGCCTTAATGTTTTTCTAAATGGAAAACAGAAATATTTACCTTTTCCCAGAAAGTGCCAGGGAGCCAACTTAATGACTCTAACCTTTTTTTCAAGTTCAATAATGCATTCTTCTCAGGAAGGAGGCCAACACAAAGTCTTCCACCTCCCAGGTCCTCAGTGGTCACTGAGCACAGGCACAGCCAATCCTTGGGAAAACAGGAAGCTGCCATGCTACCCTTACTCCAGTCTGTCTGAGAAAGAAATGAATTTTTCCTTTTGCTAATTCCCAGCAGAGAGAGGTCTGTGTCTCAAAGGTAATGAAGGATTTAATAGTTTTACCAACCCAGGTTTCAAATGTAGTTCCTACTTTGTAAACGTGTGACTGTTTTCTGGCTTATGAAGTCAGAAGAGCTGTTTGTAAGAACTAAGCAAGAGAATGGACATACGGTGCCCAGGGGCACAATGGACAATGGTGGCAGGTGCAACAGTGAACACTCAGGGAAGAGTCCAGCCCTATAACAATCTGGCCGGTGAGCCAGACTTGCAGGTCTTCTTTAGCCTTGGGAAGGCCTCTCAACCCAGGAAAATCAAATCTACGCAGGCAGGGGGCTCTCATCCTCATGCAGAGAAGCAAAATGAGTGATTTAGATTGAGAAAATAGACTCAGACATTGCTTTGGGGAAGATGTGCTAGGAAGGAAGACATTTTTCATATCCTGCAAAGGTAATATCAAGATTTCCCAACCAGTAGCATGATGTTTCTTTTTCTTAAATAATTAGTTTTAATAGTGATTTCAAATATAAATTTGCTTATTTAATGGGAATGCAATATCCAATTCTGTATTTCTTATGAATACTCTAAGGAGCAATAATAGTCAAAGCTCAGAAAGCTTATTAAGACTAATATCCCAATGTGGTTAAATGCATTAAAAAGCCTTAGTAAAGAATCTGCACTGTCAATCCCATTCACAGTCTTCTTGGCTTTTGCAGAAGGTCCATTAAGGCACAGCATGTTATCACTGCAAATTAATAATCTCAATGTACAGTTCTCCATTTTGAAATGAAGTGGCATGGAAATTGCTGAATAAGTCTAGCCTTTTTCCTGCTTTCCATGTTTTATATAATTTAATTATATAGGACTTTTAACATTTAGTATCATGTACAAACAACAGTTTCCAAGTTGGTTGAAGGATATAATAAAACATATTTTCTTATATATTTCCAAATATTACTTTATCTCCTTTCCTATGCAGATAAATAATAGACACCCAGGCCAAGTTAAATATGAATAAAATTTATTATATTATGGAATCCTCATGGCCCAACATTTTATTTATCAAAAATCTTCTAGACTATTCATGTATATAAGAACCAACCTCTCCTGCTAATTAGTTATAATTTTATTCCCTGAGGTGCAAAGCAGCATCAAGTAGGGTCAGGGAGGGGTTGGAGGATGGTGTAGACTGCCTATATACTGGAGAAGGGATGCGTGCAGTGAGGAAGCTTCCGCAGAAGTGTAGTATTGAAAAGGAAGAAAGGTAGGAAGAAGAGGGAAGGAGGGAGGTAGGGGGTAGTGAGGAAGGAAGGAAAGAAGGAAGAAAAGAAGGGAGGAAGAGCAATCAGGGTTCCTCAGATCAACTTTTGGCAGGAGAACTGATTGGTCATTCTGATCACGGAGGAAGGAGAAGGCAGTTGCACATGTAGGCAGCTTGTGGATGTGGAGGTGGGAAGGTAAGGTGCTTCCTGATTGATGTCTTCAGCTTTCTCTCCACAATATAATATACATGATTCATCACTGAGGGTGGGTGGTGGGTGGGTGTGTGGGAGTATGTGTTGTTCTCTCGAGGAGGGTGGAAAGATATGAAGTTGCAGAGAATGAGAGCAAGCTTTCTAGAGAAGCCGAGCAAGTTTGCAAGGCTGTACTGAGGGTGCAAATGAGGGTGTGATTGTGAATGCACAGTGATTCCAGTTCCACTTGTGCGGAATTTTCTCAGGGAGCCCATCTCCTGAGGGAAGGCAAGGCAAAGCAAAGGTGGAAGTTCATCCTTGGTTCAGACTCACCAGGAAGAGAGAGGACGGAGAGTGCGTAGGCATTTGCAAAAGAAAATCCAGACTCTCAAGAACACATTGAATTTACAGAGAAAATCTTTTCATTATGGATAAAAATGATAGGAACTCAAACAACAGTAAAATTAAATTTAAAAAAACAATAACATTAAATTGAAAATAAAAAGATAAGAACTCACTGTTTTCCCTGTCCTCACCTATAGCTCTTCTACTCCAGTTCTTGCTCAGTCCTATGACAAATAATTTTTCCCAACAGGGTACATTTTGAAAGGCCTTTAAAATGTACTTGGCCTTTAAAAATGTACTTAGTTAGACCTGACCAGCACATCTCAGTTGGTTCGGCACTGTCGCTCGAGGGACAAAGGGTCACTGGTTGGACTCCTTGTTAGGGCGTATGCCTAGTTGGCAGAACCTGGTCCCGTTTGGGGCATGTGCGAAAGGCAACCACCAATCGATGTTTCTCACATGGGTGTTTCTCTCCCTCTCTTTCTCTCATCTTTACCCTATCTCTAAAAATAAATAAATAAAATTATTTAAAAAATTGCCCTGGCTGGTGTGGCTCAGTAGATAGGCACTGGCCTGTGAACCCAAAGGTCGCTGGTTCAATTCCCCAGCCAGGGCACATGACCAGGTTGCAAGCCAGGTCTCCAGCCAGGTCCTTAGCTGGAGGCAGGTGAAAGGCAACCTACATTAATGCTTCTCTCCCTTTCTGCCTCCCTCCCTCCCTTCCCTCCTCTCTGAAAATAATGAATAAAATCTTTTAAAATTTATTTTTAAAATTATAAAAAATAAAACAAATGTACTTACAAAAAGACAATTCACATAAGAACTAATGCAATTTTGATAACAAAAATGTGAAAAATGCTTCAACCTCACTAGCAAAGAAATGAAAATGGATTTTCTAAAACACAACTGGCTTTATCTGTCTCTTATAATAGAGATGTATTGTTTTTACATGTCCTGCCTCCCTTACCCATTTTATAACTGAACCCCCTTCCCGACCCTTATATAAAACTTCATAGCCCTTAATGTAGGTTTCTGCATGGAGAGCCTGCCCAGGAATACCTGTGGTCTCTTTTTTCCACCTTCCCTCTCCTCCTTAAGCAGGGAAATGAACAACTTATCTGATGACACTGATCTTTCCTGCCATAGGCTCTTTCTCTTTTGACTGTTTTTATGAACCAACCTAGCAGTAAAACACATATGTCCTAGTCCACTCTCTGTCTCATGGCAAGAGACATGCCCATGAGGAAGACCAGAAGTAGACTAGCTGCACCCTGTGATTAAGAAATCTGTTTACTCAGGCCTGAAGAATTAGAAGATCCATATTTTCTAATTTTATCAATAATAAAGCTGTTTTTTTAACCAAAACAACAACAACAATAACAAAACAAAACAAAACAAAAAAACAGAAATACTCTCCTAAAGTACTATTGCTTCTTGCCCGGGACAGAATTCAGAACTTTCCAAGCTTTGTTGGTTCCTGGTACCCTTGCTGTTTCAGTTCTTTTGTTCTGATGCTTTTAGGTCCAGAGAGATACCTACCAATTCTATTCAGAGTTAGAACCAAACTACTTACCAAGTACTTACATCCCCGCAATTTACTATCTGTTTAAAAAAGGTATGCATGATTTGAAAGAAGAAATAATAGCCATTTTATTCTTAAATAGTCACAACTCCTTACCAATAGGATTTGTATGCCTCTTGGCCCTACACAGTTTCTGGAACCTTAGAGTCAGACTGTGCATCACCACCCTCATCTCCTGCTCCACTTTGGCTTTCATGAGGGATGTACTTTTTATCACAGCAATTACAAAAACAAAAAATTAAAACAAAAGAGCCAGATTCACAGAGATATATCATCAAAGGTAATGTAATGGGATCTCATGAAACTGTGAGCTACCTTGAGCTAATGTTTCATGTGCTATCCAACAGATGTCGAAAGTTCCTTCGGAACTTTTCATCATTCCATGGTGTTCCTGTGGATTTGTTGTGGGGCCCCAGGGTGCTGGAGTACACAGTTTAGAACCATGGACCTAGAGATGAGAATGCTGCTTTGAGTTTGGCATTCGCACCATGTACCTCTTGCTTCCCCACCCCATTACCAAGGGAAAGATGATGCTGATATTGAACATTGTCAAAGGTCACAGAAAGAAAACAGCTCTGGCACGATTAAAGAGGCAGGGAACTTCCAAATTCTGGAGGCAATAAGCAAAGACTAGTTTTCTACTCTAGGTCAGACTTTCAGGGGCAGGAATGATAGGGGACACACACAAAGACAGTCAAACTGGGTCAGAACTATTGGTGTGAGCTTCTGAATAGTGAGTCACTTCCAGTTCCTTAGGGAATAAGAGAGGACTATATTTCCTTAAATATCTGTGTACGCCCTTCTGATTTGCCTCAGAAAGGTAAGACAGTTAAATTAAAAAGCCGAGGTTTGGGGGTTAAATGGACCAGATTTCCAAACCAGGTTTCTCTCAAGTTTGTGATCTTGGGCAAGTTGCTTAACCTCTCTCCACAGCCTGACCTTGCAGGGAAGAAGCTGGAGGAATATATAACCCAGGTTTATTTCTTCTCTCTGCTCC
Source organism: Noctilio leporinus (assembly GCA_004026585.1). Classification (NCBI taxonomy): domain Eukaryota; kingdom Metazoa; phylum Chordata; class Mammalia; order Chiroptera; family Noctilionidae; genus Noctilio; species Noctilio leporinus. The sequence goes on along the minus strand of PVIW01000170.1, from coordinate 641,195 downwards.
ATTTCCTGCAGCCCTCCTCACCCCCATTGACTGAATCCAGGAGGAGCCAGCAGGTGAGGGAGCCTGTTCCTGTAATCCATACTGGGGGTCTCACTGGGCACAGCAGACAGAGAAGGGCAGAGTGTGGGTCTGAAGGGGTATCTGAAGACATTCAACAAACCAGCCCCTTGTAATGGACAAGAGGAGGCAGCCCAAGATTGTAGCTATTGCAGCAGAAGTCAGAAAAAAAGACAGAGTACCTAGGTGACCTGGTAAGCAACCATAAAGTCTACTCTCTTGCTGGACTTTCTGTAAGACAGCAGGTTTCCTGTAGTTCGAGCCAGTTTAATTCCTAGGAGCTGTAACCTGCAGCAGAAACTTTCTAGACTCAGTGCTTTGTCTGACTGCATGTGGTAACCCATTAGGTGGATGTGAAATCAGTTTGGTAGGTTCAAAGCAACACATTAAAAACAAAAGGGAAAGAACAGAAGAATTAGAATAGAATATATGAGAGCACCATACAATGAAAGAATAAAGATCTTTTCAAAAACTTTTAGTCAGTTGTGCACACATACACACACACATACATGTAAATTTACTTCTGACTGTGAATCATAATGAAAATAATTGAAAGCCACTATGCTAACTGATAAAGCATGCTCTTCTCAGGCATATTATGGGCTCAGGAAACCCATAATATGCCTTGAAAGCCTGCAACCCATCTCAGAGCACAGCAGTCTCTGCAGTCACACTTTCCAGAATTCTCTAGCAGCAGAGAATAGGCCACATGGCTCAATAGTTCTCTCTATGATAATAAAATGTTTCTCAACTATTTTAATGTTTAATACCTAATGCATTTTTTAAAGGTATGCCACTTTTTAAGCAAATACCCATTCCTGCTTTCTGCACATACTGATGATTTGAGTTCCAAGTTAACAGGAACTGATTTTTTTTTTAACATCCTGTTTCTAAACTTCTCTTTAAGAGGACTGCTGAGTGTTTTCATCACAGGGCCCATTGCAGGCCCATGTAAAATCCCCTTGCCAGCCCAGCTCACTGTCCCAACAGGAACTTCCTCTGGCAGTTCCAGAAAATACAAACTGCCCTTTAATATCTGGTAGTAAAATACTAAATAGAATTTTGAGCCCATATTTAAAAGGTTATATTGTAGGGATTTCCAAGCTCTCCTCACCTTAGTGTTAGACAATAATCTTTTGGTTTAAAGACATGAAGCATTTAAAGTGAAGGGCTTTAGAGAAGATGTATAAGTAATAATGCCCTTAGGAATGCTTTCAGCTGCAAGGAACAGAAACCAATAAGGACATTTAATTAGTTCAGTTAACAGAACTAAACTAATTAACTACCAGAGGTAAGTAGTTCTGGTTCCAGTCTAAGGGCAATGGCTAAAAGTGACCTCTAGGATTCAGGCTCTTTTTATGTTTCCACTCTGCCATGTTTAGTTCATTGGTTTTTGTCCAATAGTCTTGTCACTTTGTGTTCACAGTCTAAACAATGTAGATACAAGGAAGTTGTCCTCCCTTAACTACATGCAAGACAGGTAAAAATGTTTAGGGTCAAAGGCCCTTTTCACAAATCTCTATATTTTTAACCAGGAAGAAAGTTTCTTCTAGAGTTTCCCATCCCCCAATGGATCCCCTTACATCCTTTCAACTAGAAGTTGGTTACATACCAAACATTAAACCAATATTGGCAAAGAGGAACTAAATCACCATGACTGGCTAAAACCTAAGAGAGTCATTCCCTGGGGATCATCACCTGCCTTAAGACTTAGGGATCTGAAAAATCAGGGTTCTGTTGCTGAAGTGCCTTTCACAATGCCTTCCTCCTCTCATTCTGCTAGCACAATTGGACTGCCTCCCCAGAGCAGGCTAAGTGGCGTTTGTAGTGTCAGCTCATTGGGAAGGCTCTTGGGAGAACAGATCACCTATGTGATTTCTCCATGCTGGCTAACACTTTAAAAGCTGCGAAGGCAGAGACAAATGACCTGACACTCTTAAATGCTACCTTCAACAGAAGAAGCTTGAACTGAAGACTTTTTGTGCCAATTGCCTACTAGAGTGAGGCTGGTGCTATACAAACCTATAACTCCTCAGGCACTTGAGTGAGTTAGAACAAATGGCAAAGGACCTCTCAATTTTGTTTTAATTCTTGGCATGTCTATATTCCACAAAGGCTTAAGAGCAATTCTGAATGTCTTTATTATGTGTTCATGCATACATTTATGTTAAAATACATGTATAGTAAAGACTAAATTATGATTCATTTCGTTGACATAAATCTAAAAATGCCTCCCACTAGACTACTTCATTATTTAGAATAAAATACCATACATTTAGAGGTAAATTCAAAACTTTTCATTTGCATAATGAAAATTGTGCAAATTTAGATGCTCTTATAGAAACAAGCTCTTTTTTTTGTGGTTAAATCTATTTTTTAACTGAATACTAATTGGATTAGTGTTTTGATTAGAGTTCCACTAACCTGTTCAAATTACCAGTGTTTTAGTTTAAATTGAACTATCCAGCCGTCATTCCTGCAGTCACAAAAACTCAAAAAAAGTTGCTATATGACAAACTTTTAGTATAACTCATTTAATGTTTCAACTTACCTTGAACAAAGATGTTCAAGTTTACAGACACTAGAGTGATAAGGGCCAATAGACATAAATTGCTTACTGTGGAAGACACTGCACTACACATCTTCCAGATATGTTCTCATTTAATTCTTACCAATCTGGAGAGTAGGCATTATTTTCAAATTTTACATTTGATATAATTTCTTAGGAATATTAAGTAATATCTCAAAGAAAAATAATATTTTTTAAATGTCAAGTATTTTGAAGTCATTACTATATAATTGTTAGGTTGAACCAGATATTTTACATTTGCTGAAGTCCATGAAGGTTGAGTTCTATGGTGGCAAATAGGGAAAACAGATTCTGGTTAACTGAAGTGAAACTGAAATATATTGGAAAAACAAGGAGGAGCTCACGAAATCAAGGATGAAAACTGCATCATTGGAAGAATAAGAAATATAAGAATTCCCGGCACCTAGGTAGCAGGAACTAATGAACCAGCTTCTTCAGGAAAACACTATAGAGATGACCAACGCTGATCACTTCCTATTGATATGACTCACAATTTGAATTTCTGAGAGGTTGAATCCGATTGCCCTACCTTGGCCTTCCCATTTTTCAGTGAGAGGGCAAGGATCTTGTTATTAACACAAAATAGTGGAAGAGAAATCCTTAAGTTGCTGTTTTCAGAAGATGGAGGAGGGGAGGCTAGCTCGGCAAAAACATAAAATATCCACAACAATATGTGACAGAGCTGGGGTTCAAACCTCAAACCACTCCAAATTGTTTGTTTTTAACCATATTCCTAATTATTACATAGGGGTTGGCACTGCTACGTACAAATACAGTGGTAACACCAGCCCTCACAGAAAGGTCCTCAGGGGACCAATGTCTTGCTGATAGATTTGGCATCTTGTCTGTTAGTCTCCATCATTCCATGGCCTACTTGGTAGGTCTGTTAGCAGCCAGACTGGTCTAATCCAGCAAATCTGGGACCACTGAGTTGTCTCCGTTGTCAGTTCAGTTGCAGAAATGTGTACTTCCTTCTTCTAGCAGGCTGATATCAGGAAGTTAAATTAATGCTACTCCCTGTGACTTAGCAGTCATTCCTGGTTTACTCTTTCAGTAGCAGCTCTAGGAAACAAAATATCAGCTTATATATTTTTTAATTTCCAAGTTCTTTCTCGAAGTAAAGGTTTATTTTTCCACAAAATTTCCATGGTTTTATGAACCCAGAAAGAGACAGCTTGGGTTAAAATTTTTGGTTTTTAAGTTAAAAGTGTATTTCAAATTATAAAATAGCTGCTTGAAAGTCTCTTCGATATGTTTAAATTCTCACCATTCAAAATCTTTATTCTTTTTTTTTTTTTTTAAAGATTTTATTCGTTATTGTTAGAGAGAGGGGAAGGGAGGGAGGAAGAAAGGGAGAGAAAGATCAATGTATGGTTGCCTTTCACCTGCCTCCAGCTGGGGGCCTGGCTGGAGACCTGGCTTGCAACCTGGGTATGTGTTCTGACTGGGAATCGAACCAGCGACACTTGGGTTTGCAGGCTGGTGCTCAATCCACTGAGCCACACCAACCAAGGCTTCAAAATCTTTATCCTTTGAAGCTGTAACATGTATTGTTTTGAGATGCCCGAAGGTTTTATTGAAACTATGAAACCAGGTATATTTTATTCTTTGAAAATATTATATGTGTTTTAGTCTACCTTGGTCCTGGTGAGTAAAATCAAGCAGCTCACTTGTAACAGGAAGAAGAAGAGAGAGGAAGGAAGGAAAGGAAGTGAGGGGAGGGGAGGGGAAGAAGGGGGAGTAGAGGGAAGGAAAGAGGGAGGGAGGAAAAAGAAAAGAAAAGATGATAATGTAAGAATTATTTTCCCTACCATTTATTGAGCCTGTCAAAACAGAGTGGTAAAGATAATTGCTGCTAAAAATAAATGTAAGTTTGTGGAGATAATGAAACAATAAAGGTAACAGAAGAGGAACCAAGACATTGCTCAAACAGAATGGACTCTGGCTGTACACTATGGAAGAATTTACTAGAAATCCATTTGCGATATTTAAAAGGACGTCTGAGGGTTCGGTGAGACTTACCCAGCCGAGGGGTTAAATGTGTTGTTCTACACTTAGACTGCGGGAGTTCCTATTCCAATTTTACCATTTAATAGCTACGTGATCAAATTCAAATAATGCCACATTACTTCTGGGGGATGCAGTTTCCTCATATGTAAAATAAGAATAATAAAACCATCTACTACATGTTATTTGTGGGTGTGGGTGGGGGGAAAGAGAGAGATAATACTTCTAAGGTACTTAGAACAGTACCTGGACTTTATGTGCTTGGGCAGGAGACTATGGAACCATAAAAATTGTGCCATAGAAACAGTAGCTATTAGCATCTGAAACCATTTGCTATTAGCATATACAGCCTATCTGATTTTATTTTTATATTTTATATAGATATGGATATAAATTCATTAACAAAAGCGTACATAGAGGGGAGGGAGGAGAAAGAGGCAAAGAAGGGGAGCAGTTTAGTCGAGGAACCAGCATGGATGGCCCATGGACATGGACAACAAGGGGGATGGACTGTGGGAGGGGGAATGGAAGGGTGGGGAAGGGGAGGGCAGGGGGGACAATGGAATGAATGTAATACAACCACAATAAAATTTTAAAAGTTTAAAAAGCATATATAACATGTTAACAAGTTATCTCGAGTGACAGGATGATGAGTGATATTTACTTTATTCATTATGTTATTCCAGATTTTCCAAATGTTACCTAATGAATCTGACCGATTTTATTTTCATGGGAAAAAAGAGCCACTGTAAGTACAACTAGTAGTTTTTAAAGTGGTTTTCTTTAAGTAGAAAAGATGAAATCAAGTAAAACAGGACTTTTCCACTTTAATGATCAAGATTAAAAAAAAAAAAAAACTGGCCAGATCACACAGGAGTTTAAAAACTCTGAAGTTCAGTGAGAGTACCTGCAGGGAAAGGCAAACAATGTGGGATTTAGATCCAAGTGTGTGTTTGGCTCTTAACTACAAAGCAATAATTGTTCGACCTTACATAAGCAACTTAATGTCTATAACCTTTAATTTGCCATATACAAATTAAAGCTGGTTGATGCCTGTTGTGGAAAATAAGTGAAGTACGTAAAGAGTTAGGCACACAGCACCCATTCAATAACGATATCTTTATCTTACAAAGATGTTAATTTATCATCTTCATTACCCATTAAATGAAAACAAGAGTATTTTTATTTAGCTTCCTGCCATAAACTGGAATTTAAACTCATGAATGTAATAAATAACTCAATAACCTGTATTCCTTTTGTTAGTGTTTGAGTCCAAAGGGCAAGAGTGGCCTCTATTTTTTGAAGAGACTATTTCTACCTGATCTTTATTATAACTACTAGTTATGTGATATAAAAAAGGAGGAGGAACAGGCAGAAGAAGGGAAAAGCAAGATTGAATTTTTTTTAAGGAAAGAATGATGTACTTGTTTTTTAAAATGAAGTAAATAATTATATTATTTACTGGGCATCTAACTCAGTGGGTCCAGAATGATTCTGTTTCTAACAGGTTTCTAAGAGACACAGATATCACTGGTCCATGGATCACTCTTTGAATAGCTGAATATAATAATACTGTTAAATTTAATAAATATTATTAAATATTTATTTACATTAAATATTTTATTAATATGCCTTTAAAATATTATTTAATATTAATAAATGCTATTTGTAAATATTAAATAGATATTTATTATATTTAATAATAAACCCTATTTTTACTTATAAAACTATTACTGCACCACTGAACTTCTTTTTTATCCAGCAAGGGCAAACTCAAACTCTCTGGCAAAAAGGTAAAATAAGTGAGTGGAGGTGGTGATTTAAGGTCTGTGTCCAGAAAGTTCCTGACGGTATCCAGCCACAGGGAATGCCACCCAGGGCTGCCAGGTCGCTCAGATGCCAGAAATTCAGGTTTTTATATGAAATCGCCTACATTGACAAGTCCAACTGTTGGTTATAGTTGTTTAAACTTTGTGAAAGCCAAACAAATCTACTACGGGCAAGATGCAGCTGGTTAGTGGAAGACAGGAAGGAACATGTGATGTTTTGCATTTGATTTCAAGTAACTCTGCTTGTAAAATAATTTTCACATGTAGCTTATTGAAATCAATCAGAGCCGAGTATATGATCACCAATTCCTATTTGTACCCAGCGGTGGCTTCGCTCTTTAGCTGAGATGTGGCAAGAGTGTTGAGACTTGCTCAAGATGCTCTTAGCTCCCATTTATATAAACTTACGTAGCCAGAAACACCCAGAAACATCTGGGAAGTCTGGTTCTTATGTCTGCATCAAGTGTTAGTGTTGTTTTTCCTGGCTTTCTTTTCAGAAAAGAGCTGCCATGTAACATGAGGATTCAAGAGAGCTGGGCAAGCACATCTGGCTCTGACCAACATCTGTGTGGACATTGCAGCATCTGACTCCAATTCTAATGCTGCAGTCTTGAGTTTGGCAAAGGATATAAAAGGCTCTAGATGTTTAGGTTTAGAATGCCAAAAAGAAATCAATGAACCTTGCTCAGGTTGAACAACACGTGAAACAGAGAAAATTATGAGTGTGTTAGCAATATACATATCATCTTTAACCAGAAATACCCTGTAAATCACATTCTACACCTATAAAAATATACTGATGGTGCCAAAGCATTGTTTTCATTGCTTCCATTTTTGCTTTCTCCATCACCCCCCCCCCCCAGCAATCCCCCATTTTATCTTTATTTTTCAGATGGGAAAACAACCATCAAGATATCTGAAACAATGACCTCAAGTCTCATGTTTCACTTAATAGAACTTGAATAAATATTTGTCAATTGAACAATGGATGAATACATTATTTTAAATCACAGAAGCTAAAACACTGACCTGTTTCACACTGTTCTATATACTAGACAACAAATCAGAGGTGCCTACTTACTGCTCAGTAACAATAAGTAAAGAACAATGAATAAGCAAGAGGCAAACTCCTTCTGATGACTAATGTGGGCAATATACAACGTCCAGTGTAACAAGCATTATAAGAACATATATAAGGAGGATTTGATCTAGTCGGGGATATCAATGAAGGCTTTCTTAGGGAAGAGATAAAGGATGTATGGGGTTGTTCATTAGAAAAGAAGGGTAGAAAGAATATTTTTCACCAGGGGTCAGTGAAGTATGACTAGTGGCTTAAATACAGCCCATCATATGCTTTTAGAAATAAAATTTTATTGGATCACAGCTACACCCGCTCATTTACGTATTGTTTATGGCTGCCTTTGCACTATGATGGCAGATTCAAGTACCATATGTTTTGCAAAGTCTTAAATATTTACTATCTGGACCTTTAAAGAAAACATTTTATCAACCTGTATTCTAGGCAGAAGGAATAGGATATGCAAAAAAGCCCTGTGGCCAGAGAGAGGACAAAGAGTGGGAACCACTGACAAGGCTTACATAATCAGTGTGGGGAGAGTAAGGTGAAAGGTGGTGCAAGATGGTAAACATGGCTCTGGGAAGTGAAGGTAGAGAGGTGGGTGCACCCAAACTATGGAGAATCGTGTTAAGGAATTTTAGCTTCGTCCCAGAAGCAATCTGAATTTTAGTCATGATGGAGAGAGATAGGAGGTGGCAGAGTTGACATGGTTAGTTCACAGAGAAAGACCACTGAAGCCACACTATGAAGAGTGGATTGAAGACTGAAAGAAGGCAAAATGGGATTCAAATACACCACTTAAGAGAATCTTGAGGGAAACCAATGCTATAGCAACCCCAAAACTTCAGAGATTTACCATAATAAAGGGGCATTCCATGCTCTCGTCACAGCACAGTGTTGGTTGTAGGTTGGCTGTCCCTGCTCTGGGCTATCGGAGTTCTTGCTCTGCCCAGCAGCGTTTATGCGGTGGGGAGGTTTGTATGGGCCAGGCCTGGAGGGGACACACATCACTTTGATTTACATCCTGGGACAAAACTCAGTCAGAGGACCACATCTAACACCAGGGAAAGCAGTCTAACTACTCCCCAGAAAGAAGAGAAAAGCTTGGATATGGATGAGCACTGTAACCTCTGAAGCAGCTGAGCCTGTGCTGTGCAAACAAGAAAGCACCCTGAGGGCGCCTGTCTCCATGAGCGTCCCTGGGAGATAGAGTGGATGAACAGCAACGGAACTTCACGAGGGTATTACTTCCTCCCAGGCCAGCCAAGTGTCTCAAGCCAACCAGCCAGCCACAGTGGTGCGTGGGTTCACAGTCCCACCCCCCTCCTTGACTTCATTCCAATTCGAGAAGCCCACTGTTGGGGAGGGGCATGAAAAGATGGGGCCTCTGTTTTTTTAAATCTAATTAGATAACACCCGCTCTCAGCAGAAACTCTGGGGTCCTGAGGAAGCTACTAAAATCAATGAGTAGAGCCTTTACAAGGGACAGCACTGGCTCCTGGCCTAAGCCTTATTGATGACAATGGAAAAGGATCAATGTTGCTGCTAATTCTAAAAAGCAAATATTTACAGTACAGCTGCTTCATTAGAACATGGTTCACTGATACTTGGAGGTACCTATTCTGAGGCCAATACATATATATATGTGTGTGTATGTGTGTGAGTGTGTGTGTGTAATATATAGTGCATATATACACATATATATTAGTATATAGTATACATATATATGAGCTTCGTAGTAAATTTTTGGCTTCAAACAACATTTTTCAATCTGAAGGTCACTGTGCTTAAGTGAGTCAAAAATCAATTTAGTAACTTACAGCTACTATTTAAAAATCAAATTGAACATTAAAAAAGAATCAGAGAAAAATCACACATAGTAAGAAAATGTATTACTTAGTGAAACCTGTCTTCAGATACACAGCATACACTTGATCAGAATGGATAAAACATGTTTCTCATTGCCGGTTATTGTAAAGAAGGCTCATAAGATAAATTGATACTCCTGTTCTGTTACTAAATATTAGTTTTAAAAAGTAGCATTTCTAGGTAGTTTTTTTTTTTATTAATGGATAATTTATGCATTACTTCAATTGATCTGCACTAATTTTTGTTTGTTGAGAAAATTAGTTGAAAAGAAATTAAATAACAGGACACAAACCAGTTGATAAAAAGAATTCATCACCAAATCCTATTTCATTTTCCAGGTACAGTGACTAGACCACAGACAGAAAGTTTAAAGCCAGGCCTGCCATTTCAGAACCTTCATAATAGTTTCCAAATAATATCCTGATGACAGTCAATTTGGTTTTGAGGAAACAAAACAAATGCCTATTCAGTTAAACAAAGTTGTTTATACACACACACACAGCCCAAAGGTACCCATAAATGATTAAAGCTAAGTCACCAGAGACTCGATCTTGCAGTCCTCACTGAGACCCAGTTTACTTATGAGTCTACCAAGCTCACAAGAATTATCAAAAATTTTGTTTGTTTGTCTAGTAATTAGAATAAATACCAAGTAGTTAGTTAACCATGACATCATTAGGAAAGGGTTCTCACTGTTATTTTATGATTATTCTACCATAACAGAGGAAGAAAGTGTGGGCCTACTGTTTGAAGCACCCAGTTTGCAGAGGCATGGCTGAGCTGAGCATGCTGGCCTGATACATCTTTTTTAAATATTTTATTTATTTATTTTTAGAGAGAGGGAAAGGGAGGAAGCAAGAGAGGGAGAGAAACATCTGTGTGGTTGCCTCTCACTTGTCCCCAACTTGGGGACCTGTTCCGCAACCCAGGCATGTGCCATGGCTGGGAATGGAACTGGTGACCCTTTGGTTCATGGGCTGGTGCCCAATCCACTGAGCCACACCAGGCAGGGCTGATACATATTTTTGTAGTATGCTATTCCCTTGGGCAACACCCTGTGGAGGCTGAGGGCTGGAAGGGCTGTACAAGTCATGTAATTTGAATCTTATTGATGAGAAAAAATGTGGTGGAGTGATCTGTTGGGATTCCATGCAGGTTGTTACCTGCCAGTTGAGTGTACCCTGCTGTTGTATGAGGTGGAGCCCCTGAGTTTTATAAGGTCTTCAATTCTGATTTTCTGAGAGATGGGAGGAGAGAAATGTGAGCTGTGACTCTGCCTTCCAGTAGGCCTGCTGTTTCTGGGGCAGACTGAACAGGCCTCTTGCTTCAGAATTTTGGTTTCACAAGCAAGGCAGCTCGGCAGGTGAACCAAACAGATGGTACCAATACACTTTACTTCCTACCCTCATCCAGGAACCATCTGAATCTCCATTCCTGCATTTTAGGAGAAGCTGTCCTTGCCTTGCATGCACCAAACATTTCTCTACAGGCGCGTGCTTTCGTTTATTCATGAACCATTTACAATGTATTGAGCACATGCTGTGGCCACGAATAGAATAGTGTTCAGCCCTTCAGAGAGAAAAACAGTAGCAAAGGACAGGGTAAAACGTTGTAAGTGATACCCTAAAGGTACTTACGTAAGGTTAAAATTAAATTATATTTATTGCATCTGTGTATAGGATATAGGTCTTCAAGTTAGATTCAAAGATGTTAGATTCACATGAAAATTATCACCAGCCAACAAAATGTTTTTACCATCTGGCCCTGTGTTTTCTGTTCACAAAGAAGTCACTGGAAGCAACTGGAAAGCATTTAGAAACCTGGCTTGGTGCCCCACTTGTACTATTTATTAGCTGAGTGACCTTGAGCAAATTTCCCAGTTCCCCAAATCATCCATTGCTCTTCTCCTCAGCAAGTCCGATAGCACTTACAGCTGTGTCAGAAGGACTAAGATGACGCATGAGGGCAGAGTGGCTAAAAGGCAAGTTACTTCATCTCTCTGTGCTCACTGTCTTTACTTGTGAAATTAGGATAATAGAATCCAGGTCATGCAATTGCTGTGAAAATGAAATAAGAATATAACACATACAAAACTATTTAATAAATACATTTTAGTTGTATAAAAGGGTCATATGAACTGTAAAACGCTGGATAAAAGTAAAATATTATTAACTGTTAAAGTGAAGTTCAGTAAAAAAGAAAAAAAATTATTGGACCACAATCATCCCAAGTTGTTGCATACCAGGCAGCTGGCACCTTGCCATCTCAAGCTTTCTAGCTCAGTGCTATTTGGAAAGTTCAAATAGATGGCTCTGCTTTGGCTGTAATATTGTATGCCTCTCCAGCTGAACGAATGTTCCTTTTTGAAACCCCTCCTCTCATCTTCTCTATCTTTTTAGATCACCTCTCAAAGCACAATTCCTTTAAGGACCAATGTTAGTCCTATATGTATATAGAATAAGAAAGGGAAATGATGCCAAAGGGTTTCCATCTTAGTCTATGCATTTCTTATACTCTTTAAAGCAGTAAGAATATATTTCCCATCTTGAAATGTCACATCCTCAAAATTATTAGGGAATTTGGAAATGGGAAGTTAGCAGCTGGGTAGAGAGGAATTACCTACCAGAATTTGAAACTACAAAGACCTAGTGATGTTTCCTTTGGGTTTGAGCCCACCCACAGCCTATGTGGGCTGAAGAATCCATGCTCCTATGACCATTGGAAATTAAGTATTTGCCCATCTCTAGACCTACTTTTTAAATGGTTCAATTCAGCTGAAAAAAAATTAATAGCCACTTTATTTCATTCATTCAAATGACTGTTTTCAAAGCAACTAGGTTTTGTTGTCGTTAGAATTCACTCAGTTTCTTTTTATACAATAGTTTGTATGTGGATAGAACTTAATACCTATTTGGTGGAAGGAAATGAGTATAACTGAAATATGAGCATTACTGAAGTCCAAACTTGTTTAATCCATAGTAAGCAAGTGTGTGTGAAGAGGCATAGGCATTTAGCTTAAATCTGTATGAAAAAAAAAATGACTACCCATACTTTTAAGATATTTGTCTTATGATTATTGAACTTGAAAAAGAAGAAGGAAGAGAAGGAGGAAGGGGGAGGGGGAGGAGTTGGAGGAGAATAATAATCTTGTTGCAAAGTATGGAAAGATGCAAATGAGAATCAGGTAAAAATTTCAGCTAAAGTGATCCTACCATGCAGTTCAGTATCTGTTGCATATTTAGAAGGCAATTACCTGGGTTTTCACATTTTCTAGTGAACAGTTCTATTCTGACTTAGCTGTCCCAAAAACTCCTGCTTTGGTTGTGTAATATTGATGAGCCTGAGTTGGTAGCTACTAGCACTGCACTGCTCTCTGGATAATAGGGCACACATAAATGATTAAAATAAGGCAACCAGAAACCTGATCTTGCCAGTCCTCCCTAGGATCAGATTCATTGATCAGCCCACCAAGGTCACTGACCTCGATTACCCAGAGCCAAGTTACTAAAATGATTAATTGATCCATTCTCTTATTTCACTCATTTCATTTAAAGGGGAGGAAAGTGAAAATAATTCCTGAGAACTGACCTGTAAACAATTGTGGTTTGCTTGCTGCATCCTCTAAAACACTTATTAATAATAACAAGAAGCATCAATATATACAACAACAGAGAGGAGTGAACAAAGAAACCATAGTTTTTCTTAGATATTTTCCTTGAGTTAAATAACTTGTTATCCCAAGTTTAATTTTGTCCCTACAAGTCTTCATACTATTCTAAATCAAAATGTATATAGTTACATGAATTGAAAGAATGGATTTCTGTAGAGAAAATATTTAAGAGAAAATATTTAAATAAATATTTAAATATTAATATTTAATATTTTAAAAAATAGATTTATTTTTATGGTCATCAATGGATGTTGAGCAAAACATGGTTCCCCTCAAAACTTCAGGAGAAATGCTGTCCATTATAGTTTTCTACAAATGATTGCCTTTTTCATGGAATGATGAGATCAGAGAACACAGTAAGATCATATGTGTAAGTTAATTTATTTTTACCACAGTGGCCAATAATCAAAGAATCAATTCATTCTAAGCATCTGAATAGCATCATGCAATATTGTCATTAAAACAGATTATACAAAGTAGTGTACTGCTAAATATTTAACAACTGTTTTGCAGGGTGGGAGCCCTGATTCGCTGTTGTCCTGATGTCTGTGGAGAATAGACACCCACTGCGATTGGTTGCAAAATATCAATGTAAAGTCACTGAACATGGAGTTAGAAAGAAATATGTTGTATAATCTGCCAGATTTAGCAAATAAAAAAGCCAGAATTTAAATTAAATTTAAATTTCAGATAAACAACAAGTAATTATTTTAGTATGAGTACGTCCATGTAATATTTGGGACCTATTTATACTAAGAAGTTATTCATTGTTTATCTAAAATTCAAATTCAACTGGGCACCCTGGATTTTATCTGGAAATCCTAATATTGATCCTGTAGACATAAATAACCTCAAGTGCACAAGTAATAATTAAATATAATAATAATGTAATGGTATTTAATACCTTTCTTTTAAATATGATTTAAATTTTAAGTTTACATAATTTGATTTTTAATCATGACTGTGTTTGACAACTGGTTCACACAATTCCTGAAAATTTATCAATCATCATTTGCATGTCCACTCTAGCACAGCTCTGATATTATACTCAAGCATGATCGTTCTACACCAGAGAGCTAAGTTATGAAAACACAATAATAGCACAGGTTTTAAAGTGTACCTCAGCTCAAGACCTTACTATGATCTTAAAATAGCTTCTAAACACAGCTTTGTTAAATTTCACATGAAAGAAATTTCACAGTACTGAAATATCCCAACCCACATGCCACTCCCACCCCTGGGGGAATATTGGTGCGGCAGGAAGAATCTGTGCTTAGACTTCTTCCTCTTTTCCAGTGTTAGGGATTTGTATGGCAGCCAGCTCGCTTTAGAACTGGGTGGTTTTAATGAAAAAGCTCTAACTTCAAAGCTTCTGCCATTCTTTTATTTCTTTTCCTCATGTGGGATTGAAGGATGGAGACCTAAAGAAAAGGACCATTTGCTCTCTGAGCATTTTCATTAGATATGAGTGATGCAAAGCTAATAAAATTATTTTGGAAAATTAAGGTGAATATTTTGCTGTGCCCCACAAAGTGATAGTATTGGGAGTGTGTAAACTTGTAGTTAGGGAGAAAATATGATTAAAATGAGCATTCAGAGAACTCATCTACTGCAGAGGCTCAAACAATAGTTTACCTCATTTTTTTAAAATTAAATCATTAAATAAATAAAACAGATGTCCTTCACTTTGGTCAACCATTATGCCAGGGCTTGAAAAAGATTTTCAAGCCCTGGCTGGTGGCTCAGTGGATAGGCGCTGGCCTGCAAACCCAAAGGTCGCTGGTTGGATTCCCAGCCAGGGCACATAGCCAGGCTGCAAGCCAGGTCTCCAGGTAGCTGGAGGCAGGCGAGGCACCCATACATTGATTTTTCTCTCCTTCTCTGCCTCCCTTCCTTCCCTTCTCTCTAAAAATAATAAATAAAATCATTTAAAAGAAAGGATTTTAAAAATCAATTTTTTTATTGACATTTGGGGCCTTCAATTTTATGATTTAAGTAATCTCCCAGGTGAGTAAATCCTTATTTCTTCTTTGCCATCCATTATACAACCTATGCCCAAAAGATAGTAGCCATTTTGATATTCATTGAGCCTCTTGTGTTTGAGACAATACACTTTCCTACCATCTTTTTCATCACCACAGTTCAGACAGACACTGATGAGAAACAGGACCCTTGACCAGGCATGCCATCCATTCTTTAATTATGGTATGGTGGCTAAGAGGTCTAGAGCACAGTCTTTTTTAACCTCAGTGGAAAGAAGGAAGAAAGGAAGGAAGGAAGGGAAGAAGGGAGGGAGAGAGGGAGGGAGGGAGGAAGGAAGGGAAGAATTGAGGGAGGAAGGAAAGAAACACAAAAATAGGGCTCTGCGAGATAAATTGAAATGCTGGGTAAGTGTGAGACAATTGAGAAAAATAGTTCTCTTTTCCTTGTGAAATTACATGGGCAAATCCTAGGGATCCATATATTCTGGAGAAATATTGATATGTTTGTACAATTATAATCTAGAAAGTATATATTGCCAGTTATGTTAACGGATTTTCTTTTATGGTGAGCTACTAACTGAAAGCAATTAAAAAATAATAATAATAAGATGCTTGTTTTGTAAGCCAGTATTTTTACAGCTGTAACTCTTCTAGAATTAAGATCTTAATTTTTTCCCTTTAAAAGTGCTATGTTACTCAAGTGTAGGAAATAAAATACAGAAAGCAAAGTCTTAATTCACTCACATCTTTAAAAAATTGATTTCCTCAATGCAGTGCATCCTTAGTCACAATAGCTTAGTGGTATTATCCTTTAAAAACAGAAACATGTATTCCCAGCAATTATTTTTAGAAAATTTATCATGTATAAAAGATGTATGTTTAAAGATGTACACTGGAAAAAACAGAAATTTTTTAAAAATAATAGGGTATTGGATAACTACATTAGAACATTTATATGTTATAATATGCTGTTATTTAAAAGACTAAGACAACTGCTTTTCATTGAGATCAAAATATGTTAAAGCAAATTAAAGAAACAAGTAGTTAAACCAGTAGATGTTATCACCTTAACTGTGATTCCTGATCAAAATCAGCCATGGTAAATGGAACCCCAGTGGATGCATCAACCAGGGACCCAGCAGGAAGCAAGGGGCACACTCCAGGAGGGTTTATTTATGAGGTGTGGACAGGTGTGGGGAAGAGTCAGGTGCTCCTGGGCTAGTTATAGCAGGTGTCACAGCCTGTAAGCATAATCCTTTATGCTTACAAGAGGAGGGAGGTGAACCCAATGGGAGAGTGTGGAAATTGTCACCTTTGGCCTTTAGTGGTTTTACGCCACCAGCTCATGGTCACTCTGAATGCAGGAAGCAAGGAAATGCAGAAACTGACCTAATTGGGCTCCTTCCTGGGACTTCCTGCAGGGGCTTCCCATTGGGCAAACCCACCTGAAAATGGAGAACAAGTGAGCATGGCAAAGTAATCTGCACGGTCTGCCTCCCAGGTGGAGAGGGGTGCAGAGGGTGAGGCGCAGCTGGGTGGAGGGTGAATATGGAAGATATTTGGCACAGTGAACATAGCATGCACTAGTTCATGTAGTTTCTTTTATGCCACGTTTTACTCCTAATTACCACACTAAGAAAATACCTTATTACTATGGAAAATGGTCCACTTGATGTTTGCCTCAGACATAATGAGGCCAAATTATAATAATAGTAATTCAACAAACACTTCAGCAAAGCACTCTTTAGGCACATTCTGATCCATTTGCAAAGAAAAAAAGTATCTGTGAAGATAATTCATTCACTGCATTTTGGATAGGACTATAGAAAAAGAAGATAATGTAGCATTGAGAAGAACCATGACCAAAGTTTTAAAAATGCATGTAAAAGCCCTGCATTAACATAGTTTGGAAAGGGGTGTTACTTATTTTGTTTCTGTAAGTGGATTGGAAGAAACACTCCAAGTTCAAAGCAGTTAATGCTTATATTACCTGCAATGGAAGAACATTGCCATTTCTTGATTCTAAAACACACTATAAATCTGATCTTACCTTTGAAAATATATCTTCAACCCAAAATAGGTTACCATTTTGTATACCTACACAGATACTATTCAACAAGTACAGTAATTGAGAATCACCCACTCAATGCTAGGCACCATTCTTGGGACTAGTGACACCACAACCTTTAAGACATTGTCTTAATACCAAAGGAAGTTTTGCTCAGACAAACCTTGGGCAGAAGTCCATTATATTTACATAAAAGATAGAGGAATAGTGAAAAGAACAGAGATGCTCGAGTTTGATTAGGTGTAGGTAGCCTGGAGCCCTCTGCTTCCCCGTTCCCCTTTGGAACACAGCTCAGTAGTACAAAATCACTACTCTTACAAGCAAACTTCACACTGTATTATCATCTCAGGGTTAGAGGGTCACAGTGTCTACTGGAAGGATTAGGCTCCAGTAAATCTCACAGATGTTTGCCCATAATTCTCGTTTTAGCTTCTAGGGAATTATTTACGTTATTCAATTTGGAATATTCTCATCTATGCATTCAATAAATGAGTGCCTTATGTATGTAAAGAGCTGAGGATACACTGGTAAAGAATTTTTGCCAGGAAAATAGACTTTAAACACCTAATCACACAATCAGTTATTTAATGACAATTGTAATAAGTGCTCCAAAACTAAAGTACAGGATGCTTTGAGAGTGTGGGGCTGTAAAGACTTCTTTCAGGAAGTGACACTCATTCAGATTACTGTTTTATGTGTAGAAATTAATTAGCCCAGGGATTGCAAACTCAAATTCCTTTCCAGTGGCAGGCAGGTAACATGTGTGCACAGATAAGTCTGATGGCAACATCAAGGTCTGAGCAAGACTGGAGGAAGCTGACTGGCCTTAACATATTCAGACTTGCACTTTAATCATCTCTGGGCTGGCCAAACAAAAGAGGTACTCAGCCAAAGACAGCAGACGGGCTGGCAGGCTGCTCCTGCTCCAATGGTTCAGACAGGGGGAAGAGCAGGTGCAATGGCCCTGAGGCAGGAGGGAGCCTTCTGTATTAATGACCTGAAAGAGAGCATGTGAGGTGGAGCACAAAGGCTCAGGGAGAGAGCATCTCCAATGGGCAGGGCAAAGAGCCAGCCACTCAAGGTCTCAGCAGCAGGTGAGGGCTGCAGCCTTTATTCCACGTACCCTTGGATGCATCACAGGATTTAAGCAGAGCAGTGAGTGAATTAGACTTGCATTTTTTTATTGTTCTACTACAGTTGTCCCAGTGTTTCTCTTGTTGCTCTCCCTTACTCTGCCCACCCCTCCCTCCCAGTCAATCTTCACCCTGTTATCCATGTCCATGGGTCATTTATACATGGTTCTTGTCTAGAACCTTCCCCTTCTTTGCCTCTCCCCTCTCCCATGTTTGCTGTCAACCTGTTCTGTATTTCCATGCCTCTGCTTCTATTTTGCTCATTAGGTTCCACTTATATGTGAGATCATATGGTATTTGCCTTTCGCTGGGACTTGCATTTTTAAAAGCTCACTGAACAGCAATGTAGAAAAGGACTAAAAACAGTTAGGGAACTGTTGTGGTGGTTCCCCAGAACCATCTCTCCTTTAAATTTTGTTTGTTTCCTCAAGGCCTTAGCCCTCTATTCCTCACTCCAGATGAGCAAGCTGGAAGCTTCTTTCTTAGTCCTGACTCTGACAAGGAAATTACAAGCATCTGGGCCCTGGAATGTAAAGACCTGAAATAAAAAGCAGCTCATCTACAGAATCTTCTGTCTGCCAGTTGATACAGCCTTTGGTTCACTTGCTGAAACCAAGATGGACAAGACAGTCCCTGTTCTCAAGAAATTTACTTGATTGGGGAGAGATACTTAACTCAATAATCATTAAGTGCTGAGGTGCCAACAGTGTAAGTCCTAAGTATTATAGGAGCATGAAAACATGAACCTGACCTGCCAGAGGTAGAAAATCAGGTGAGACACATTTGCTTCTCCTTTTTAAAAATGGAAATGACAAGCTTTTGCCCCTTTCTTACACAATCCAACATGATGTATTTGTGTCTTTTTGTTACTGTACAAGATAAACTGGTGAGCATTCTGATGTTAAAATTAACTCACTTTTTTCCACTTATTTTTTCATTTGTATATTTAGATACAAAATTAATTTCTTCTCTCTTTTTTCTCTCCCCACAACTTTATATAAAACATGCTCCTATAACATTAATGCCACCAATAAAACACTGGGATTAAACATCATTGCCTTAGTGAAAATCACCTTCCTTGACATAGTACTCATGTCTCTTCATGTCTCTAGATCCAAAACTCTCTAGACTTAGAATAAGATTCTATTTTATAGCTATTTTGTCCTTGGATAATTAACACAGAATCTCAATTGTGTTGGAAACATCAACTTTCGTGCAGAGATGTGTGCTCATGATCAACAGAAGGGCTCTACCCTACAATCTCTAGGCAAAAGGAAGACTTCAGATGCTCCTCATGGCGGGCTGATGGCATGGGTGTTTCTCTGACCCAAGCATTTGCATTCATACTCCCATGAATAACAGTGAAGGATAGCTGGGGATGGCAGAACAGTTCAGAAGTCAAATGAGGTTGCTCTCACCATGCTGATTGATTCATTCTCACAACACTACTCCGATGCCTCAGACACAAACCTAAACATCTGACCAACTGCTTTTTTTCCCCACAGAACAAAAATTAAAAATAAAATCAAGTGACAGTTGTCACCAACCCACTTTTTACCCTGATTTATACAGTCCTTAGCAACCAAAGTATCTACGTTGGGACACACTGCAATGATTGTGACTTAGAAGAAACCAAATTTCTGAACTTTTCCAGAAAAATGAGCCAATCCTTTGAGGATTAAAACAAACAAACAAACAAACAAACAGCAAAACCTAAAACTGAGAGGCAAAATAGATCATATCCAACCAAAAACCATTTCTTTGAGCCAGACAGTTGACAGCATATGGAGTTATTAGTGGTAATAATAACTAGTGACAACTGTGTGCGATGTGTTAAGACTTCTAAATATATTATTCCATTTAATTCTTGCAACTATAAATGGTAATATAAAAGGACTGTGTTGTTTTGATGTTAAACATGCTTTTTCCTTCACATATCTAAAAGTTTAAAAGGATTAGTGAAATGTGGGCTTAAAACAGTGTCTATCATATAGGAAATATTCAATGTATTTATTTATTCAAAAAAGTATTCATGAACAAGTGCCCCAAAGTTGCCCCTCAACTGATGTTTCTTCTGATACAGCTATTTAGATGTCTTTAAAGCAAAAAGCTAATTTTGAGAAGCACTGCTAAGATGAAAGTTCTCCTTCCTACTCTCAGAGGCCTACACATTTAATACAATAAACACATCACTGGGAAGTAAACCAAGGGAAACAAATGTGGTAGGGTGGGAAGAAATGAGCACTGGATTGAATCATACACCTACTTCTTACTCATGAGTCCTAACCAGCTGCAGGTGGTCAGGTCAGATAGTGGGACAAGAACATTTTTCCCCAACAGGAAGGATGCTCAGGTCATATTCTGGTGGGCTGAGGTGGAGGTCCCCAAGGGCACCCAGCTAGTGGGTGTGGGTGGCTGTGTAGGGTGCGACTCAGGGCAGCCAGGTGTTAGCTCACCATAGGCACACCAGCTCCAACCTGGAAAAGGCAGAGGAAGAAGGCCATGAGGGTATTCCCTGCTCTGAGAAGGCTAAAATTCGTGTCTCTTTATACCCGGGTGTTTACACTGGTCAAGTTTGAACTCCTTAGTTTGACATCAGGTACTGTCAAAACCTTGCTCTAGCAGAGCTTTAGGCGTGTGCTCTACATCAGCACCACACAGCTAACTTATGGGTCCAGAAAGGGCTCAGCACTTGCACGAGGCCATCACTTGTTCTCACCCCTCCCTCTACCTGGGGTGCCGGCCCCATTTCCGCCAGCCTTCTCCTCTGTCAGACCCCAGTGCAGAGAGCATTTCCTCCACAGAATACTCCCTGACCCACCCACCTGGGAGTCAGACATGATCTTTCTGTCCTCAGAAACCTCACAGTACTTTCTTTGTATTTCACATTTGCCACTTCCTACTTTGAATTAGTATTTGGCTTAATCTCCTTTATTACATATAGAGACTCCTGGGAGAGTAATCAAGTCTTCCACATTTTTGTACTAACCGCCGTACCTGGGCTCAGTGCCTTACATGACTATTGAGTTGATCACTGTCTATATTGCTGCCTTGCCTATTCTACGCAGAGTTAATGAATAAACCGTAATTCAATGGTATATATGCAAGTTTATTGCATATATATATGCAAGTTATTGACAAAGAATGACGAAAGTGGAGGAAGCAGATCATTTTACTGCAAAGCATAAATGGTGATATGTATGTGTTTAGATTAATGAAGAAACATACCCCCAATAATACTGCCTTACTGAAAGGTAACAAAAATCTATTTGTCATTAATCCTAGGGCATATTTTCTGAAACTCTCAAAGGAAAAGGAGGCTTGAAGATGGTCATTTCAGGCTTCCCCTGAGAGCTGAGGCAAGAAAACTTTACTCTCTCCTATAGTGGAAATATGTCCGTATTATCCTACCATGAAACGCATTGTTTCATGACTTTAGTCATTCTTGCTTAATGAAGTGCAAAGGAGTGAGAAGGTATGAGAAGGCCTGCCATCTACTTCACCCCCTCCCCTGGGACCTCCAGCAGAGCCACAGGGGGACTGCTCCCTCCCTCTCCCCCGAGCCAGGCTCCCTGCCAGGCTCCTGCCACACTTCCTACTTTCAAAAGAGAGAAACACCACCAAGGCAAAGGGATGTTTGGATGCAGGCCAGGAGAACTTCACTGTCATCAGCCTAGCTAACCATGACGTCTCACTAGTTGGTTTCATTGAGCTGGTTTTTGTGATTAAGATCAAGTACCTTGCAGGCCTGACCAAGGCTCATTTTCATTCTGGAAATGAACATTTAGTTCTCTAACACCTGATGTGTGAGTCAAGTTCCCATGGTTTTTGCCCTGGGGAGTGCCGGGTGCCCTCAGAGCTATGTATCCTGTTGCACAAGTAACGTAGACTCGCATAGCTACCCACCTACCAGAGAGAGGCTTAGGAAGAGAGGTGAACTGATCTTTACTACTTTAGATTAGGAAAACTTTGCTTGTTGTGTAAAGGCCAGGGATTTAGAGCATAAATGGAGACACAGGCAATTTAAATGAGATCATCTAAAGTGTAAGTTTAATTAAATTAATTAAATCAAATTCCATGCACTTTCACGCTAAAACTCCATTTTCATTAACTTCAATAACTTCCCCCTGGGATTTTGGCTTTAAAAGGATGTCAACAGTGCTGACATTGAATTTCTTCCCCCTTCCCACCTTCCAGCTTTCATAGTAAAGGTACAGTTATTAAGTGATTGCAGCTGCCAAACATTAAGTGCCTTCGGTTCAACATAGGGGCAGACAGCAGCTAAGGACACCATCTAAACTAAAGCACTTAAAAAGACTAGGTTTTTTTCTGTTTTTCTTTTCTTTCTTTCTTTCTTTCTTTCTTTCTTTCTTTCTTTTTTTTTTTTTTTTTTGTCATTTTCATTTTTGCCCAATTGTTTCCCTTGCCCTCACATTCTCCAGAAAAGGTTTGTATGTGTCTATTGCTCATAATTTCCAAGAGGTTAGAAACTTAGCACTCATAAATTCTTCATACTTATCCTTCACCAACCTCAGAAGCCAGTAATTCAACTCCTAGAACTCAGTGCATCAAATTGATGGGAGCAACATCAGACAGAAAAGGCATATGACTGCCCTCCCTCACAGCTGACCAGGCAGAAGGCCAGTGAACCTTGCTCCCATCGAATGGAGCCTGGTGAACTATTACCTCATGCTGGCCCTGTTTCCCAAAGCCAGTGCAGCCCAATTCTTGCCTGCTATCGCTCTCATAGAAGTTGTTAACCTTGCTTAGGAAAGGAGATAAACACCTGTGGCTAAAGGGAAGTTTCACAGCGTGGATTGGCTCGATGGGCTTAGATTTGCTCCAGACTAAAGTCCCCCAAATCAATCAAATGTAGCCTCACTGGAAAAACATCACAGGTTATTTTGTTACACATTTTGGACTTTATAGGGACCAAATTCTCCAAAGCTTTGAGGTTAGAAATTTTATGGACAACTTGAGAAAATAAGCTTTCTCCAGCAGTGTTGCTAACTCAACTTCTTGATGAATTCTGCTTCTAAGCTGTACAAAAATATGAATTTGGGAATTGTTACTACTACTTTACCATTGTGCCATGAAGATCTTCGCTCTATCTTGTTGGGGTACTGAATCCTGAATTTTTACTCCTGCCATTTAAATTGTGAAATATAGTCAAATTTCCAGAAAAATATCAAGTGAGAACAATGTCTACATAAACTACTTAATTGTTAGAATGTTGTCAAATCAAGTCTTCTTGTTAGTGATGATGGTTGATTTTAACAGAATTGACTTTTAATAAGTGTCATATCGTAAAGCCAGCATGGGTTTTCAATTTTGGCTACACTTAGAATCACCTGGAAGCTTTGAAAAGCATAATGGTCAGGCCCCACCCTAGACCAATTGAATCACAGTCTTTTCTGGAATGGAGCCTGGGTGTTGGGATATCTCAAAGCTCTTTTGATGACTGCAATGTGTCCCCAGAGTCGAAAACCACCAAGCTCTAGCCTGCAACACAAATTTAAGAGGTGTTATGTGTGGCAACATTAAAAAGCATAATTAGCTCAACTAAACTCCTAATTAACTAAACTGACCTCTATCCTAGGCACTTCATATAAATCCCAGTTTGTCCAAGCCCCCAAATTGTCATTGTGGAGACAAAAGCCAGTGGGGACTGCTGAGTACAGGTGCCCGAGAGCAAGGTTGCCCAGCTCTCTCATCCACAGACATGGGGCGGGGGTGGCAAGGGTTTCTGGGCCCCTGTTCCACGAAAATTCTTCACTACTTCACAGGGAAAAAACTAGCCTCCCCTTAGCCTTGTGGGAGTAAGTCTTTAAAGAGCTACAGGAGGCTTTCTATACCAAAAAGCTGCTCGTTCCTTTATTCAATCCTAGTATCCTCCTTCCATCAGTCACAGGGCTCAATTAATCAGGAAGAATTAGGACGCTATTGAAGTGACCAGGGCTGACTCCACTTTGCAAGCTCTGTGGTGACCAGCAGGGTTCATGGTCTCAACTGAGGCCCTCCTGTGCTTCCAGGAAAGGACTGACTCAAACCCATGGGATTTAGCTAAGGAGTACTGTTATTTTACATTTTTAGGGAATTCTTTTTGAAATGGATTATGTATCACCACAACTGGCACCTGAAGGGACTTGATGCAGACCAGGAGATTGCAGAGAAAGTACCTTACTGCAAAAAAGGTCAAAATGGTGAAGCACAAAATGGCAGTGGTGCAGAACATGTTCATGAAAGAAACAGTTATCCATGAGGTGGAGAAGCATGAACAGGATGCTAAGGGGGTTCCATAAACAAAGAAGGACACCTTTCATGAGGGAGAGGGAATAGGATGGGTTTCGTGAAAGCCACTCAAGACTCACTGTCAGGGCAGGAGGAAGGCCACTTCCCACAGCACATCTCTAGTCTGAGGAAAATAGATTTGGACAAATAGAGAAATGGAATGGCGATAGAAATAAAGTTAGAGATAGAAATGTGAGAGAGGAGACAGGGAGTGGTAGGTAAAGCTTTTTAGAGACAGGTAGCTAAATTTACTGAGCTTCTACCATGGTCACTAGCAGTCACATCATGTAGGAGCTCATGCTACCTGCACTATAAGGCACAAAGACATGATATAATTTGCCCAAAGGCCTTCTAAGCTAAAATTCTCAAATTCTAATCAGCTAGGCAATGTGACTTTAAAGACTGCTTACTTGACTACCCTGCTTTAGAATTCACAAGAAGATGGCTCACGAAATAGAATGTCCTATTTTATATGCATGTTATTATACCCTGCTACCAAATTCATAATTATGCCTAACTAACAAATAAATGGAGGCAGTATTTAAAAATCTAGAGATAGACTGGTTTTTTTAACGTGCAGATTGGAGGGATTTGGCAGCTATTAATTAAACAAAACAAAATAAATCAAGACCAAAAGGCTGCTTACCATATCCCGATAATTGAACATGACAGGACAGATATCAAAATCTGGAGGGACAATGCTTTGTTTACCCAGCCATCTACAAAGAGAGTTAAAACTGGCACTGATCTCCATTTCTGAGTCTTCTCTAATTCTGCAGCAAATGGATGTTAACTGACCTTGCTCTTTCACTCAAAATGAGTTATTCATGGGGGTTGATTTATTAGATTTTTTCCCCTTAATGTTTCATTATAGAAGATTTCAAACATATAGTAAAGTTGAAAGAATTTTCCAATGAATGTTCAGTACACAGAGCACCTAGATTTTTCATGTGGGTTTACCCCACGTCTTCCTTAGACACAGCATTCTTCATTGATCTTCGCTTCATCTCTGAGTCATCTCACGGTGCCCAGCATGATGTTTGTTATTAGTTGAGTCATTTGGATGAATACTGATCATTCACTGTGCCTCAGGCAGGAATAACTAATGAACAAGTAATCAAGAGCAGAATCCAAAGAAACAAAAAAGAGTCCTTTTTCTGTTGTGTGTGCTATTACTGGTAAACTCTCCATGCAAATGTGACCAACAGTCACCTGGTGGCAAAAGTTTTGAAAATATATCAGAGCTATCCCATTTCCATTTTAAGATAAGATTTCTTAAAATTATTTTTGTCCCTTATTTTCACTCTTTCTCTTGCTTTTCATCCAAAGTGGGCAATGAAATAATACGGAACTCACATGGTACATCAAGGAACACTTACCCTCACATGTACTGGCCAAATAATACTAAGAGCCCTTGGTATTCCAACAATACTACACCCTGTAGTACCCTTCTGAACATGGAAGCCACACTTATAGACATTTCAACCTTTCCCTTTAGAGAGTAAACATTATCAACTGAGATAACTGGAAATACTGCAAGGGTGACACACACCGTAAACCACAGTTGTGAGAGCCATTAGTGGCTTTCACTGTGATTACCGGCTAGACATAGCTAAGGGTTGCTATGGGTTGGGTTGTCCCACCAAAAAGGTGTGCTGAAGTCTTAACCCTCAGGACCTCAGAATTCACCTTACTCAGAAATAGGGTTTTGCAGATTTAAACAAGTTACAATGAGGCCATTAGAATGAGCCTTGTAAATTCAACATGACTAGTGTCCTTATGAAAAAGGGAAAATTTGAACATGAAGACAGGCAAACACACAGGCAGTGTCAGGGTGATGGGTCAGCAAACTACTGGAAGCTAGGAAAAAGGAATGAACCAGCTACTTCCCTCACAGCTGTCAGATGGGACCAACCCAATCTCCAGAACTGAGAGACAATAAATCTCTTGATGAACCACCCAGTTTGTAGCACCTTTTTACTGCAGCCCTAGTAAATTAATACAGGGATGTTGGCAGGAGATCAAAGACCATTGCCTTTTGAAAATACCACAGAGAAGGATAAAAGCAGTGATGAGGAAAAGAATTGGTTAGGAAAGAAATATAATTAATACAAATTTCTTTCCAACTAATGTAATAGCATTTCAAGATCTCCTTTAGAAAAAAAATATATAGATATGATTTTCAGAAACCATATTTGATGATAACTGTTAGCTCTTTGGCTTTCAAATGTAGCTTGTTTCTGTTTTATTGGAACATGTGAATGTGCAATGGCTTTCGTAAGAGAGTAAGTTCCATGACATTTGGGTATGTAGCGGGAGGAGCAGACCTGAGTAAGGAATACCGAATTCTCCCTTGTCATCTTGTCTAGGTCATACTTCCTTTCCCCTTACAGCATGTGCACCTGCTCAGGCAGGAAGTGAGAAGCTAGATATTTTAAATAGATCATTCTTCACCAAAAGACTTTCTGAAGATAGTAGAATATAATTCCCAGTTCATCCCAACTCCTAAGCCTAGGAGTCAAATGAAAGAAAGCAATTCCAACACCCAGTTCTGAAGAACTACGAGGCCTGGTGGGTTCTAACCATTGGCAACTGTTTCTGAGGATTCACAGTTGCTCCGGGATGACCCAGGTTCTTTCTTCATTCTTTAACATAAACTGTAGTTGCTGTTCCATCTGCTTCCTTCTCTGAACTCCTGTGTGTCCCAACCCTCAAATACTGGAACTTTATTCATAGCCATCCAGCCTATAGGGCATACATGGCTCTAACTGCGTGGGACACATGAAGATGACAGATTTTGGATGTGGCTGAACCAACCACGATGCAAGTGTCTGCAGGTGCTGGTGTCATCCTGGCAGCTATCACAGTGAGGACATGGACTGGGGACAGTCAGGACCTCTAGTCCCCAGAGCAAAGACTGCATCACAGATGAGGGGAGCTAAAAGTACCCCATATTTTATTTATAAAAAATTGTGTATTTAGTCTTACATGTTGAAACTTTAGTCACCTTCAAAGTACTCTCCATTTAATGCAATACACCTACTGAGATTTTTTTCCCACAGCTCAAAACAGTTTTTGAGCTCATCGATTTTGATGACCTTTAATGCTTCTTCCATGTTTTGCTTTACTTCTTTCACATCAGTAAAACATCTACCTTTGAGGACTTTTTTGATCTGGGGAAACAAAAAATGTCACCCTGGGTAAGATTGGTTGAATAGGAAAGGCAGGGCATGAAGGTCATGATGTTTTTTGGTCAAAAACTAATGAACTCTTAGTGTGGTATGGGCAGGTATGTTTGTAAATCATCCATCATGAAATAAGCAAATGCATTGAAAGAGTCTTCAAAAACAATTCATTAAAGCTGAACATAGCCTCTTACAACAATGCCAGCTGGTACAGAGGGTTCCTAGAACACTCACCTAGTGGGGGAAGCCTTTACTACAAGAGGCCCGCCCCCCAGAAGATAATTTGTTTTGGGGAGGTCCCTCTTCATACATATAGGGAGCCTTCATCCCTAATGTTACACAAACTGGGTCAGAGTTCACTGAGCTTCTGTCAATTTTTTCTGCAACAGTGAAAATAATTCCACTAATTATTTACCTTTATATCTTTGTTGATTGAATATAATATTTTATCTTATTTGTGTGTATATGTGTGTATGTACATAATTTATTTTTAAAATTAAAAATAAGCTCAACATGTTGCTTTGATCACCATGTGATTGTTATCAGTCAGTCGATAGTATATATATATTAAGCCATGCATCCAACAGAGAACTAAGCAGGTCGGGATATAAAAGAAGATAAAGGAACTGTCTTTGCTTTAAAGGCTGATTTGCATTAATTGAGTAGATAAAACTAAGGCTCCTATCACATGCAAAGTACAATTTATTACAAAAACCTATAGTAGGCACTGTACAGAAGTACTTAGCTTCAAGTATAATGTGAGCCAAAAAAAGAAGTTGGCTTGATTTGAAGAATCAGTACAAGCTTTGTCAGAGACATAAGAAGTGAGCTGCCTTAAGAAGAGAAAATTAAAAAGATAGGTTGAGGGGCAGTGTCTGACCTACTATATTGTACAGAACAGAGAACACAGAAACAAAGACATGAAAATGGGACTGGCATGACCTGTGTTGGGAAAATTAATGTCTGATTCAAGAAGGCTACAGGTCTGAATGGAGGATTTATTTGTTATTGAACAGAGTCATCCACCAGTCCTAGCAGAGCCTAACACTAGACACCAAGAATTGCAGTGGGGAAATATTGACTATTTTATTAAGAATAGCACCACCCAGGAGAACTGGAAGCTAATGCTCCAAAGCCTGAACTCCCCAGTGGCATGTAGGTTGCAGATTATTTAGGGATTTGGGTCATGCTGGGAGGTGAATGGTCAGAGGTGAAATAACATCATTTCTTCAGGTCTTGAGCTAAGCTTTGTAGTATGTTCTGGTGTCCTATTTTCATAAGAAATCAGCCAGGGGGCCATTCCAGCTTAGGATTCAGAATCTAAACCATAATTTAGGTCGGGAAGTTATTTTTAGCCTGCCAGAGGTAGGGACCATGTGACCATTGTCAGGTCAAACTATTGTCTTCTGATGCCTCTCCGAGTTGCTGATTATGGGGGAAAGGCACAGCCTCTGAGGGCTATATATATAGAAAGAATTATTTTGTAGAGCTAGGATTTAAGACTAAATTTAATTAAAGTTCAGGTCATAAGCTCAATTTCATAGGAAACAGGTACCTCATAGATCTTTCTCACTATTCCTTTCATTCTCTATGTTCCTTCTTACCTTCAACAAATATTGATTAAAAGCCTGTTGGGTGCTTGGCACTTTTCTAGGTACTGCAGGTAGGAGACAACATCTACTGAACTGCAGTCCACATTCTAGTCAGGTAGACAAACCTAGAAGGCTAACAGCACAAAGAAGAATGGTTGGAGGGGATGTGGAGCCACATCCTGGTGTCAGATGGATACCAGATTGATCAGGGTGATCTCTTTGTAAGTTATACAAATGTCTACTTACTGGGTTGTATACCTGAAACTGATATAATATCAAACATCAACTACAATTTTTTTTGAGCATTTATTTGTTTACTTTTTTAAAGATTTTATTTATTATTTCCAGAGAGAGGGGAAGGGAGAGAGGCAGAGAGAGAGGGAGAAACATCATCAATTTATGTTGCCTTTTACCTGCCTCCAGCTATGGACCTGGCTGGAAACCTGGCTTGCAACCTGGTTATGTGCCCTGGCTGGGAATTGAACCAGTGACCTTTGGATTCGCAGGCTGGCCCCTTATCCACTGTGCCACTCAACTACATTTTAAAAATAAAAATTATTAGAAGAAAACTGGAAGGGGAGATTATCTGGAATTAACAAGAAGGTTTAAGAAGCAGCTTTCTGGCCCTGGAGAGCATGAGGTATAGGAGAAGCCTCCCCAACTTGAGAGGATGCACAGAATCAATGTTCTGAGGGGAAAGCAAAATTTCAATCAGATCTAGAAGATGAAATGCATAAGGCTATGCTGAGTAAACTACAAAACAGGGGAGCCAGTTCTTTTCATGCTATTACAGGCACTTATCTTATTCAGTCAGACAAATCTAGGGAAATAGTCAGGTGTAGAAACTGACTTCAGGGAGTTAAGTCACTTGCTCCCACCCACATTGGGCCACATTGTAAAGCTAATGATGGTTAAACATCAGGGCACTTCTCTTGCATGGCTTTCCTTCCAAGATCCTGGAAGGAAAAGACGTCCACCAATGTGTTCAATTGGTCATGCATTCTGATAAAATTTGTAAAAGTGAGATACTTTAATCACAAGTGGTGACTAAATCACAGGTGGAAATATCAGCTTCATTCCATTCCAATGTTCCCTCCATCAGATTTCCTTTCATGCTGGATGGCATATAGGATGTTTAGGATCTAATGAAAAGTTAATTTGGGGGTATCAGCACATCCTTGAATAACATCATTACATCATTTCGTTCAACATCTTTTTGATATAACATTGATAGGTGCCACAAAAACTTAATTGCTGTTTCTATCAATTAGCCTATGGTAAATTGGATTCACTATATTTTGTTTCACTTAAAATCACAGAACCTGTCAATAATGTTCAGTGAGGACTTACTATATATAGTTTAAATTTTATAGGATCAATTTTTGTGGTCCAAAGTCACTTATGTGTGTAATCATATAATTGCAAAATTTCCTAATGTAGGACTGGCTTTATGGCATATACTCTCCAACCCCTACTTGTTCTCTCTCTCTCTCTCTCTCTCTCTCTCACACACACACACACACACACACTCATGCATGCACACACACAGATCCTGTGTCAACTCCTCTGGTTTCTACAAAAAGGCTACAGGTTATTCTATACCATCCTTCACTGGAGGTATGTGGGTGTGAATAGTGGGAGAGAAACAAGTTTTCAACATATAAAGAATGAATTATCATTTCATTCTTTATAGAAAATACTACAAAATTGTTATCTTCTGAAGAAGTGACTGAAGAGTATGCAGCCAAAAATGATTGGGAAAAGATTGTAGAAGTGTATCAGGCTAACAAAAAATATTGTGTTATTCTTATGGATTTTGTAATACATATGGCATTTACCAGCTTTTAAGATTTGTAATTCTTAGTATTTCTTTCCTTGTTATAATCACTTTAATACTTAATTTTGTATTTCTCATTTGTGCTTTTTTTTTCTTAAAGACCTGTGCCAAGTTGTATAAGCACTCAAAATACTTGCAAAGAAATTAAATATTCTAACTCTTAGTGTGAGAAAACTTACAGCCTCTCAGATCTACCCAGCCCACATATGCAGTGCCAGAATCAGAAATTATTGTGGAGAATCTGACTGGTGGTAATTTCCACTAAGTGCAGGTAACTGGGTTTTTTGTTTTGTTTTGTTTTGTTTTGTTTTCTCCAATGACTTAACCATTTAAACATTTTGATTCCATGAAAAAAAATTGAGAAGTTTCCCTTTCCCCACCCCCAAACCTCCACCCCAGTAGTTTTCCTTTACATATACACCTCTTCATTTCCTGATTCTGGTCTGGGCTTGAAGCAAATGTACCTGAGTCCAGCCAGAAAAGCTGTTATTACAATAGTTTTGGCCTAACAAGGGCAGGAAATACCAACAACCTTATGTTACTATTCCCCAATAAAGAGCCAACTGAAAGCGTACATGCGGGGCCCTTTCCAAATTCAGGTGAGACTCAAAGAAGCTACAGACACCTTTCCTCCTAGTCTTTGGAGGCCATTGGGTTGGTATGAATTCTGACCAATGAAATGTGGAAATAAGGGACTGGAATAACTTTTTTTTTTTTAAAAAGCATGTAAGTTGCTGAGAAATAATAAATGATGTTTTTATCGGAAATATTATTCTAAATACCAACTCTAATTGTCAGAGAAAAAAATCAGATTACCAACAAAAAACAGAGAAGACACAGTCTTGTTCATTGAGAAAAGGATTATTAGATTCACTGCCCAGTCCTTGCCCAATTAAGTATTTTCACTTCATTCAGGCTCCAAGGTAACAAAACAGATTTCCTTTCTCTGGTGCATTATGTGGAAGAAATAATGGAGAGAGATGTTACCCACGCAAACTGCATGGTCTTCCCACAAAGACCAGAAGTCAATTCATACAACACACAAAGCACACATATCCCACAATATTATGTATCTTTCGGTGAGACATATTACTGACAAACTGATGTTGTCAATATCTGGTTGTAGAGTTTGAAACTTCATCCTACTCTTCAATATTACCTTAAATCTTTGACTCTGGTGTTTATGATGATAATCTCTTGCTTCACCTTGGGCACTTATGCAATTTTCCTTGTTATTGGCACTATTGACGCAATTGTTTTGTAGTCCTCTTTACTATGCTTGTTAATAGTATTCTAACGAAACACCCATTTTAGAATTTGCATTGTCCTTGCTGTGACCTGCCTGATGAATCACCCCTGGTCTATTAGCCCTGTGGTTTCCCAGCACTGGCACAAAGCTGCCTTTCCCCGTTAATTGGAGAAGCCTGTTTACATGGATTCAAATGCATGTCTGGGCTGAGCTGGGCTGGTTTAACTGCTTTGGAGAAGAGCAGTAAGACCAGGGACCTAGGTAGCTAGCTCTCTCCTTTAAGCCTAGATGGGTGGAAAGTGTAAGGCATGAGATTTTCAAAACAATTCCCTCTGCAGGAGTTCTGATAATTTTTTTTTTTTTTTGAATAGTTGATTCTGAACATAATTCCATGATTCTATTTGCTTAGCTCCTCGATAATGTGGTGGTGATACATCTATAATTCAAGATGGTCACGAAACAGACAATGACACTGGGCAGAAGGATGCTTGGTGGCTTGAAGAGACCCAGATGTTATACATTTGCAAAGTCCTTCACACAGAATGAGAGCTCAGGTCTGTATTTGTCAATGGATACTTAATAAACGAATGAACACACTAAGGAAGGAACAGAAATAGGACATGTAGCTAACCTTCATGGGGAATGAGGCCCTGCCCGTCTCAGAGGCTCACATAGACAAGAATCTATGTCTTCAGAGGCTCAACCTAATGGCATCTTGGCTGGATGTATATGTCCTGGGACTGCTGGAGCCCTGCCAAGCAACCAAAGCATGCCCCTTCTTCATTGCGTTGCTGCAAAATTCATATGAAATCTCTGTTATCTATTTTGTAAATTGTTCTTACACCTGGCCACTGTTCCTCCTCCCACCCACTACCTACTTTTCAGCCTATTGATTATTCATTGTGATCTCCTCCCAAGTTAAAAGGACTGGGGAGGAGCCTTAAAACCAGTTTTTCTCTTAATTAGTAACTCTTATGAAATGAGACCAGAAAATGAGGGCAGGGAAATGATAAAGAGAAGAGATTGAAAAGCAAATATGATGTGGCTGTGGGTTACAGGTTGTCACAGAGTGACTTCTCCCCAGAAGCCAGGTCAATTGAGGGTAGAAGAGGCGAGATATATACAATTTACTTACCTTCTTCATAAATCTAGACTTTACCCATTAGTCCAACACAATTTGATCACAATCTCAGTCCTACTATAACTGACACTCTGAAAGTAGTGAGAGATGGTAAGTTGCAAAGTGAAACACAAAGAATAACAAATTAACCTCTTTATTACAAAGAAACAACAAAATCACATTTCAGTAGGCGGGAAAGAAGGGTTAACCATAGTAACTTTGGGAACTGTATACAAATATATACTCAAGTAAACTGGGTATGGGTTAGCAATTCTGAAACTATTATATATGTGGTTTAGGATTGAACAAGAAGTAATTCTACTGTGGATAATGAAACTGTAAAAAAAAAAAAAAGAAAAAGAAAAGAAAAGAAAACAAAGAAAAGGAGTTACAAATTAGAAAAGGGGAAGGTTGGTGAAATAAATCATATAGTGTTAGACCAGAAACAGAGATATCAGTATGACTGCATGAATTTAAGTGTGGGAGAGGGGTGCACAGATGGGCTTATCAGTAATGACCTAGAGTCCTCTCCACTCCCCCTTCTTTTAGAGTGCAAATCCAGGGTCCTTAGAAAAATAAGGAAAATATATTTTGTCATTGCTTTTAAGGGCAGTAGTTGTTAGAATCACATTGAGACACCAGGGTCACAATCCTATTCCAAATGGGACCAGTGAGGGCATTACTAACCCAATGAAGAAAATTGGAACAGAGCTGCAGAAGGGGAGAAAGAAGGAAGAAAATCCCAGTAATAGCTAAGGATCTCGTTCCCAAGATATTTCAACCCAGGAACCATGTTCTAGATACTG
The DNA here is from genome assembly GCA_004026585.1 of Noctilio leporinus. NCBI lineage: Eukaryota > Metazoa > Chordata > Mammalia > Chiroptera > Noctilionidae > Noctilio > Noctilio leporinus. The sequence continues at coordinate 606,832 of PVIW01000170.1, read as the reverse complement.
CAAACTCCATTTACTCCAGTTCAACTCAATAAAAGTCACAAGTTCAGAGGTTACTGCTTCATTTTAGGATATATTATTGACCCGTAAAATTTGTTTAAAGGCAGAGTTTTCCTGTTCAAAATTTTGTGGAAGGGCAAACCAAAATTTGTAGGCCGCTTATAAGCCATTTTTCAGTTAACAATGTATGATCAAAACAAAAAGCGTGGCAATTCGAAAGCAGTTCTCAAGGCTTCTTCACAGACTCAAGAAACTGACAAACAATCAAGTTACTTTCTCCCAAGAACTTTCCCATCTATTAGTCACTTGCACGACTTCTTTGAGACATTAGTCAAAGAGGCTTGATGCCACAAGGAATGAATCACTCCCCATTGAGGGAAGTCTCCGAGGAGTACTGACAAGCAATCCATTTCTGTTTCCAAGGATTTATTTATGCATGAGTTTAAGGAGGGAGGATGACTGGAACATTGCACATAAAACCAAGACTCGAATCTTAGCAGATATCCAGAGGCTTGTGTTGATGGAGAGCGGGAAAGCAACTACTCTTTATAACGTGAGTACTGTGATTTCTCTAACCTAGGGTTTTCTTTATCTTTCTCCACTGGCTGTGTTGTATTAACCACTGTCTGTGAAAATCTCATGTCCTGCGAAATCTCCCCATCCTGTAACCTCTCTCTTAATCTGACCAGGGACCCGAAGAGATCAAAAAGGTTTACATCAAACTTCAGTGTGTAAGAAAAAAAAAAACAAAACACTTCAGTGTTTTTTTCCTTTGTTTGATTAAACTGAGAAGTTATTATCAGGAATATAATGGAAATTCAGAAGATACAATTATCCATAAGGCGTAGAGTCAAAGGCCTATCCAGGAGCTGAACTTATCATGCACAGCCCTGTTTTGGATCTCAAAGACATAGACCTAGACAGGGCATCACAATTTACTGTCCCTTCAGCACAGGTGGGAGTTCAGGTTTTCAAAATGTATTGAATAATTTACTTTAATTGAGTAAAGTGACATTAACTGAATATTGAATACTTACTAAACCTACAATCTAGAATTTATTCATCCAACAAATCCTGCATGGTGATTGTTTATGATGTAGTAAGGGAATAGATAGGAGCAATAAGAAGTACCCTGCTCTCAATAACCTTAAGAATGGAGAGAGGATGTGTAAACAAAATGAACAGATAATCCAATATGACAAAGTGTGAGAAGGATGCAGAAATAGGATAAAGGAGAGAGGTTTTACATCTAGGGGTATCAGGAGTCCTTAAGAGAAGGTCAGTCTTGCAGAAACTGACATCTGAGGTGATTCTGAAGGAGGAATCAGAGGTCACCAGGCAGCCTTTACAGGAAAGGAAGGTAGGAAGGGAGTGGTGCTTTCCTGGAAGCAAACAGCAGGTGTAAATGGAGGCATGAAACAGTCTGTTACCCGATAAAACTGGAAGTCAGTATTTTCGGTGAGTTAGATGGCCAAGGTGACAGGAGGCAAGCAGGTAGGTGCCTGGAGCTATGGCAGCAGATGCTGCTGGAGGTCATCAGCCACCCAGGGCCACTGGTGTTGTATCTACTGTCCAAAGAGGCATGGTCAGACTTGCGTTTGGATAGATGTCACTGGATGAAAACCAAATGAGAGAAACAATGATGACAGCATGTAGTTTATATAGTCTGGTTAGGAATGTTTCTCCTTAATATTGTTTTAATTGTTTAAGTCATATGTTAGAGTACTGGCCTTTCTTTTCTTCTAATCCATCAAACCCATGCCAACTGATAATAATGTCAGCAGCAATGACATGGAACATGTGTGTTGTGGGATGGACAGTTAAAGACTTTCACCACCATCCCTTCTCTAGCACCCACTGAACACGACAAAGAATTCACAAATGATGCCCTGTTTTATCCAGGCATGAGAAGTCTCACAATGCCTTCTCATGTGAGGCCCTACGGGAAACCTCTCAGAACCCCACTGAGGTACAAATGGTCGAGAGAAGCCACTACAGGTGAGGCCTACGAAGAGAGTCTCCACTCCTTACTGATTAACTTTGCATCTGAAACCGACAACAGATGGTTTAGCCATTGGCCAAATCTTCAGCTGAATTTTTCAAGTCTGTTTTCAGGTATGAGCTGCCACAAATCACATTCTCTCTGAAAAGGAAAAAGCCTAGAACTGCTCCATAAAACATAAACAGTGTTGATGATCACCTACAAAACCAAAATGAATTTCCTGTAGTACTTTCAAAACATAAAACTGCCCTAGCTGATGTGGCTCAGTGGATTGAGCAACTGGCCTGCGAACCCAGGTGTCACTGGATCGATTCCTAGCCAGGGCACATACCCAGGTTGCAAGCCAGGTCTCCAGCCAGGTCCCCAGCTGGAGGCAGATAAAAGGCAACCATACAGTGATGTTTCTCTCCTTTTCCTCCTTCTTACCTTTCCCCCTCTCTAAAAATAATAAATAAAATCTTTTTAAAATGTTTTTAAGAAACATAAAACTAATGGCCACTCATAAATACCTTCTCTTGTTTTATACATTTTCAATAACTTTGCTTACGTGTAACATGATTACCTCCGTTTACATTTTTGATACTAGAATATCATGTGCCTATTTTCTTTACTTCTTCACTTTTTCTTCTTTACTTTCATTTTCACTTAGCTATTACTGAGTGGTGGTCAATTATTCATAAGAAATTAAAACTAATATTTTTGTTTAAAAAATAGTATCAATTAGAGTAAACAGATCCTTTCCCATTTCCTCATCTTACTCATAAGGTTGCAAGATTTATTTAACAAATAGAAACACAGATGACCAAATTAAATTTGAATTTTACATAAACTACAAATAATATTTCAGTGTGAATACATTCCATGCAAAATTTGGGACAAGCTTATATTAAAAGATTTTTTATTTATCTGAAATTCAAGTTTAACCAAGAATTCTGCATTTTATTTGGCAAGCCATTTTATTTATTTATTTTTTAAGATTTTATTTATTACTTTTAGAGAGAGGGGAAGGGAGAAAGGCAGAGAGGGAGATAGACATCAATGTGTGGTTGCCTTTCACCTGCCTCCAGCTACAGACCTGGCTGGAAAGCTGGTGGCAAACCATTTTAAAAGACTTGAATTTTATTTCATAATATTTTGGTTAGATTATCTAGCCTGGATATATAAATAAATAAGACTAGAAAAAATATATAATAAGCCATCCTGCTCATGAGTTGAGTAGGAACATAATGATTTCTAAAATTTTATCCCTGCATTTTTATATTTTACTTAAGACTATATATTATTTTTCAAATAAAATAATAAATACAATTTAAATAGAAAAATATATCTAATTGGAAAAGCTCTAGTCCCATATTTTAATGTATGTATTATCTGCCCATGTTGCACATTACAAAGCTAATTTTGTCTGTTTATGTCACTCAAAGTTTTAACCCACCCAGGCCTCACTGAGCTGATATGGGTCTCCATCTTTTAAATTGAGGGACCTTTTATAATCAATGGACTAACTCAAGCTCATTATCTAATTCGTCACTACACATTCTAAAGTTCTCCCAAACAAGATCTGCTGCAGAAGATAAAATAGAAAACCTATTTGCCAAAGAATGAAGTTCCTTTGGCTTTGTAGACATTCCATTAGATGGAGCAATCCCTGCTTCACAGCCAGCAAGAAAAAGTACGAGCGGTTCATACATGCCTCTAACTCATCCCCTCAACCTGCTCTGAAAAATCAGTCCCTTTAAAAAAAAAATTCATAGACTCTTCCAAGGTGAGGTAACTATGTTGGTGCTGGCACTCTCAGGAGGTGGCTCTGTCAGTCGTGTATGAGAGAGAAAGAGGCTTCAGAAGGGAGTGAGGCAGGCTCCAAGTGAACCATGAACTGAGATCGTTCCAATGGCTCTTCTGTCATCACTAATAAGAAATTCTGTTTTTACAGGAAATCATCACTGGCAAAACATAGCTCTGGCTTTTACTTTAAAGGAAAGATGCCAGCTTCTAAGCTCATCTTTTAATTGCCTTACACGTAATAGAAGAGGTTGTTAGTGTAGTGAACAAGCCAGAACAGGGATGTGGAAGCCAACTGTTCTCTGTCCTGCTATGGAAAGTTCACTGGGAGCTGTGGTCTGAAGCCAACCCGAGGGTGTATGGGATTGGAGATTTTCCTTTTCCTCTAGGCCCACAGCAAAGTGTGTTGCCTTCTTTCCTTTGCAAGGCAACTACCAAGTGCTTCTCAGGGAAGAGCTACAAAGGTGCTTTAGCCCAGGACAAGAATGAGTCATGGTTTGTACAGCTCAATGGTGCTGCCCGTCTGCCTCTGCTCTCCCCCCATTTTTGTTTTCTTGGTGTGATAATTAGTTGTTGGCATTGTGAATGTGTCTTCTGAGGAAAAAATGTGGGCACCTGTTATTTCTGGGATGATTGTTCTATGCATCCTACTGAGGTAAGTTATCTCTTCAGAGCACAAGTACTAGCCAACTTGTGGTCACCTAACCCAGAGCTCCATGGCCCTCATGCTACATAGGGAACATAGATTCTAGCTACTACCTCCTGCCTTTTATGACTTACACAGAAAGAAAATTCTCTTCAGAAAAAGCACAATTTCTATAGCTACCAATAACTTGAAAGTTATTATCTAGTGGTTCTCAGACTCAGCTCCTCATTACAATCAGTTTTAAAGCTTTAAAATATATATACCAGTGCCAGGGCCCTACCCCCAAAGAGATTAGACAGACTCTCTGGGAGTGGGGCCTCCCAGGACATGGATATTCTTTCAAAGTTCCCTGAAGTGCTTCTAACAGGTAACCATGGTTGAAAACCACTGACCTCAACCATCAAGGCTCTTACCAATGAAACTGAGACCCGGAGAGGCTGACAGACTGTCCCAAGGCCCCAAAGCTTGCTAGGTAGTTTGTCTTCTTCCAGACCATGAAATCCTTGAGCACCTGAACCATGATGTTGACATTTAAATCCACATTGCTTGCTACAATAAACATTTGATGAGGACAGAAAATCAGGAAGAAAATGAAAGACCAGTACTTGTTCTTCCCTTTGTCCCACAGCCTGTTGTTAAGAAAAATTATTAAGATAAACTACTATCAATAGTTTACTTCCCAAAACTAAGTTATTAAATATCAGATTTCCCAATCTTATGGCGCATTTATTTCTTGGAAAATTCTACGAGTCAGATTGCCCCCAAACTCCCAAACCAAATGACTTTACCCTCGTTAATCCAGCTGTTTGAAGCTGGTGCCTGACCTTGTTCAGTGCCCTATGCCTCACTAAATTCTCATTTCGTAGAGTTTCATTTATTTCCCTAGTTAAGCTTGACATTCTTCCATTACCAGGCCACTCAAAATGGCAGGTTATCCTTCAGTATCAAGACTCCAGAGTGAAGAAAAGAATTATGAGAAGCCTATGTTGTGATAAAGGAGGAAAAATGCTAGAGCCATAGGCCTAACAGTTGCTGAGTAATCTATGGCTTCACTGGCTCTATCCACTGCCAGCTGTCTTTCACCTACCACTCAAGTTATAGCGTAAGGGCTCAGAACGGGGGCACAGAAATCCGGGACCCTAGAACTGCGCAGCAGGTCTTGTGGTGTTGGCCCAAGTCCTTGCCCTTGCAACTACAGTGCACACTGACCAGCCTCCAAAGAGCCAGATTTCCATATAGTATTCATTTACCTGAGGTGATTCTCTGAACCCAGAAATGCAACCGCCCACCTGTGCAACTAACTGAAAGTGCTGAAGAATGGATGCCTTCCTCCCACCTCTACCCCAAACTGACAAGAAGTGGGGTGTCCAGCTCCCATCACCCTCAGGAGCAGTAACACTATGGCATGTTGAGTGTCCCCCAGGGATCAGAGCTTGGGTGCCCAATTGTTAGCCACCTTCCCTTCTTGCTTTTTTCCCACTTCCTCGATGGAGTTCCCTCAACTTATCCTTCAGACAATGAAATCCTTATATCAAGGTCTGATTCTGGGAGAACCCAAAGAAGATACCGTGGCCTTGTCAATTTATTGTCATTTGATTTCAGAAAAACCATTTAACCTCTCTGTGAGTCACTTTCCTTAATTGTAAAATACAGAAAGGAATGTGAAATCCCATGTGGTCACAGAAGCAGGGAAGAGGCTGCTTTATGAGTCTGCCTTGGACCTGGTTCCAGTCTCTTTCCCACCTCCCCACCCTGTCTCCAAGTTCTCCTGCATGCTCCTCTCTAGCCACAGGGGTTTCCTTTAAATTCTTGCAGGTGCCTTTGAGACTCTTACTTTCACTGTCTGTGTGCTGGAAATATTCTTCTCCCTTCTGTTTATTCGGCTCACAGCTGTGCATCCTCCAGATCTCAGCTGAAGCGTCACTTCCAGCAGGAAAGCCTTTTCTGATGCCTAGTCTAGGATCACGCTCCTGTTATGTTCTACAACATATAATGGCCCTGCCATGACATTTGTCATGCTTCATATTAATTCCTATTCACTTCTCCAAGTTCATCTCATTCTCCAACCACCCTCATCACTGGCCTTTATGCTCCTAGAGGACAGAAATCCAATTTATCTCACTCCCCACTGCATTCCTGATACCCAGCCCAATGCCTGAACATGGTAGATATACTTATTAAATCATTGCTGAATAAGATACATACTAGTTTACTCAACATTAGAGTTGAAGAATGAGAGAATTTTGCGATAGGAGGGAAAAGAAAGTCTTCCAACCAGAGTCTTGGCTCTGTCTCAAATGATTTCCATCTAAGACATGGCTTTTCTCTCAGCTCAAGTCCTTGAAGTCCCCAGAAGAAGGGTGTGTAAAGGGTGGATTTCTCTTCAGCTGAGAGTAGTTTTATCTTTGCATCTTAGTGTGGGCTTTCATTATTTTTAACATAAAAAAAAATTAAATTGTAAAGTGCTGTGTTAAAATAATCCATCCTACTACTTACAAAAAGGTAGAGTTGAAATTTGGAAAAGGAAGTTTAGTAGCAAACTTTGTACATGAGCAACATTCGGAAGCTGAAGGCACAATATTTATCAGCACCAAAAATCAATGCATACTTTCTGGGTGTGGGCCTTTCGGACATTTCCTTTGCACTTGGTGGTGTGATGAGCTTAATAGCAAAAATTCCTGGGTCCTGTCAGGATGGGGTCAAGTGAAGAAATCACTCCCAACCTTTCCACAATCACCTGTCAAAGTGAAGTAGGAATTTCTTAGCATAGGGCCCTCCTTTGCTTACCTTCCTCTCCAGGCTCTTCTTCCTCCATATTCTGCCTCTTGCTTTCCTTGTACATTTATTTGCAGGCATGATATTGTTTCCCATCTCTATGGTGTGGCCCCTGCTATTCACCCAACCAGAAACTCCTCCCTCTCTCCCCCACCCATCCGTCAATTTTGCTGGCTGCTCCCATTCATCCTCTAAAACTGGACTCAGGCCCAAGGCTGTCTCCTCTGAACTTGCAGACTTGAAGTGCCACTTTCGTCTTCCATTGCCTGCTGAGTTTTCTCCCAGCCTCTTTGCATATTAAAAATACTGGTTTGCTGTGCCCCACCTACCTACCTCACACCCAGCCCCTTCTGAAGCTTTGTATCCTCAACGCCAAGAACAGTGCCTGTTACTAAGCAGGTGCTCAATAAATGTTAGCTCAAATATACTTGTCAATGTAAGAAATGTCGAAGCCCATAGGGAATTTGTAGTTTACCTGAGCCAAACTGGTGACAGTTGTTGGGAAGCAAGATCTCAAATGCTCTGGAGAATAAGTTTTTCAGTTTCTTTCGCGCCTTTGAGATTAAGAAATGCTGTTGCATGAAGGTGGGAGACAGCACAGGTGGGAAGTGGAGTACAGCATAGTTAAGGTTCTGTGCTCTCTTAGGGGTGGTTACACTTGTTTCAAAGCGGTGTTAACCTAGACGCACAAGAAAAATCCACAGTGAAGATAAACATTTACTAAAAAGATATACCTGAGGCATGGCCACCACCACTTGCTGTCCAGTTAGGCATGTATGAACAGACCATCCTGTGAGGGTCTGTCTATAAAACTCCTTTTATGTCCACATACTAAATATGATTTTTTGTGTGTGTAATCCAGCTCTCGTCCAACCAATAGTCGGTTAAATAAAATGTTGATAACTGATTTACTACCAAATTATAATTTTAAAGTTTTGCTGTGTGCAGTTTAAGTACTATATAATAAGTTTGCACAGATTGAAAAAAGGAAAGGACCTGGCTTTAATTTATATATATATACATATATATATATATATATAAATTATTATATATATAATATTATATATATTTATATATATATTTTATATATATATATATATATATATATATATATATATATATATATATACACATAATTCCTATAATGTGTACAAGTCTCATTTTGAGTTTGGTGATCACAGACAGTAAGGCTGGTGTGAAACACCTGGGAAGGGAAAGGATTCCAGGCACTGAGCTGCAAATAGTATCTATTCCTCAGGTTTCTCACATCCACGAATGTGTGGCAACTATGATTACACATTGATCATTCCTAGGAAGTCCGTTTTCTATTTTAATCAGCCTGAATAGGAGTAGTCCTTTGTTAAGATGAATGAAATCTGCAGTTAGGCGTTGCACTTCTTTTCCGAGGGCGGAGTTATCCAAGAAGCCTTGCTCGGTTCCGCCCTGGCGCCTGCCCTAAGAGCTCTGAGACCCGAATGTCCCTGCCAGGGCCAGGAAAGGGCGGGACCGCCAGCCCCGGAGCCAGGAGCAGGATGCTCTGCCCCTGGGGACCGGAGACTGCCGCCACGACCCTTGTCGCAGACTTTCAGTGCTGCTTGAGGTCTCCCAAGGTTGGGTTTCTGGGGCTCCTGCTTGTTCAGACCTTTGGCACACTCCCCACATCCCTGTAAGTCACATACTGCTAGGTACTGAGCTGTCATTCCGTCCCGTGCTATTTACACAGTATATACACTCTTCACCCTGGTAAGTAATTGCGATAATTTTTTAATGAGTTTCCCAAAGCTGGTGAGTAGCAGTTCTGGGTTAAATGGAGGTGGGGGGCTGTCAGCACCCATGATCAATGTTTTAAAATTGCGATAATACTTAGACCATCTAGGTTTCTCACACACAGGGCCATTTTTATCCCCACAAACACCCTTTTAGGAAAAAGACCTTTTCTAACTGATGAGAAAACTGAGACAGAAAAATGTAAGGATGGAGAAATGTACCTCCGGTAACCATGCAGTGTGTGTGTGGGGGGGGGAGTCCAGCTTCCTTCTGATTCGCAGCTTTGCCCATTCACTTACACACCCATGTATACACACAGAAACGCTCCACTTATGGGGGAAAAATGATGAGAAAAGGGCTCATGGAGAGCCAGATGTGTAATTTATATAACACCAGCTCTTTATAAACATTCCAAGCACCATGAGAAAGAAATTATAAGATCACTTACCAATAATTTAACTACAAACTAGGAGGTCTGATAGATCCCAAAATTGGCTCACAGTAAGGATGACTGAGTTCTGCCCTGCTTTCTAGTATACTTTGTTCTAATGCATAGATGACCATTATGAAAAGGCGGATGTGTTTGCAATTGTAGCTCCACAAGTAAAAGCATTCAGAGTAAATTCCCTGCTAGCACCAGGAATGTTGCTTCCAATGAAGATGATTGTTTCTTGCTGTGAAGTAGGATATGAAGTCACTAGGTATCTCCAATGTCCACTTAGTCCGAAGGCACAGCTATTACTGTGTTGCAGTAGCAGGAGTGAGGCCAAGAAAAGGTTTGAAGAGAGCCCTTGCAAAAGGTCTCATGAGACTTGACAAGGTGTCAAGTGCATAAGATTGAAGCAACTCTGCAATCGAGTGTCACCTTAACAAGGTTGCTCTCTACCACTTGCCCTAGGGTGATTGCTATTCTTTCTGGATTACTGTCATAATGATTAATGATGCCAGTTAAAAGCAGAACATGCTGAGTGCTGACCTCCATGAAAGATTGCAACACTATGTAAATCTAATGCAGGGCATTGGGAAGAGGACATGACACTGGGAAGAGCTTCCTTGTTACCCTGGTAGCTAAGGATTTACGTTAGAATGAGGTCAGGTCATGACCATTTCTGTTTTAATCTGTCAATAGGCAATCAGAATTGTCCCAGACTGCTATCATCACCAATGTTCTAGGTGCCAGTATTAGAGAACCTGCCAATTGTTCTGGGATGACCTAGAATTCAATTTCCAAAGAAGAATATAATACTACGTAGAAAAATAAGTCAATATTTAGCTTAAGTACCTTCTAGCAATAGATAATTTACATCCACAGAACAGATGTAAATTTACCTTGACCAAAGATTCATCATGTATATTTTGCCATTATAAATCTGTTAGCCATTGAAATTCTGGAAATTTCAGTTTGCTGTCTACATGATAGTTTTCATGTACCATGAGTGAGCTTGGGGCCTTCGCCTTGCCTATTCCCCTGCTGGAAAGCTTCTCCAGGTTATCCATAAGCTCCTTCAGGCCTGCAATCCATCACCTCAGAAAGGCCTTCCCTGAGCATTAAACAAACAAACAAAAACAAAAACCAAGCTTCCCTCCACCAGCCCTGCAATTTTGTGTGCCCCTTACCCATTTTCTTCTTCTCCATGATCTACTTTATTTTAACACCTATTTATTTTGTTTTTGTCTAGCTGCCCTGACTAAAATATAAACACAATGAGACCAGGGAGTTTTTCTTTTTTTCTCCCCACTGCTAAAATCTCTGTTCACAGATGAATTCCTGATATGTAGTAGTCATTCAGTAAATCTTGTGTTGGATGGATGGATGGATGGATGGATGAATAGATGGGTAGATGGATGGATGTTCATTGGACCCATGAACTTTTTCAGTTGGCTGGAATTTTATCCTGACAGTGTAGGTCTAGAGGTAAGTAAAGGATTTCTCAGCTCCTCTCTTTCTGCTTTCTGTTGTTAAATCACCTGCTTTACAAGACAACACTACCATTTCAGTCCAGAAATCCTGTGTTGTTAATACCACTACCTAGTAATTTTCTCATTTACCCAGGATAGCTATATGGTATTACTTCTTTAAGGCAATCCCAAAAGAATAGTATTTTATGATTTGGTTAAAAGAGGAGATTAAAGGGGTTACTAAAGAGTGTGTCTGTGGAATAGGGGATGTATGTTGAACATATTATCTGCCTCATGAGGCAGATTATGTATATAGGTTAACAGCCCAATTGTCAGTGGCCCTTTTTATATTTAAGAATTATTCCCCAGCCTGTGAACCCAAAGGTCGCTGGTTCGATTCCCCAGCCAGGGCACATAACCAGGTTGCAAGCTAAGTCTCCAGCCAGCTCCATAGCTGGAGGCAGGTGACAGGCAACCATACATTGATGTCTCTCTCCCTCTTTGCCTCTCTCCCTTCCCCTCTCTCTCTAAAAATAATAAATAAAATCTTTTTAAAAATAAGAATTATTCCAATTTACTTATTTTAAATGGAATAGAGGCTAGTTCCTATACCTGTTTTTTCTGTATTAGGATCATTGTGGCCACCAATGTCCTCACTCAAAAGGGAATTCCTTTTTCCCTTTTTGAGTCCTACTTTGATCTGAGGGTCCTGCAGGACACCCCTCCTCCTCCTAAGTTGGGGGTGAGGTAGAAAAGGGACTTACAGGAGATTAGACCCTAAAGATGGTAGGTAATTCACAGGCAGTGAGCAGGAGAGGAAAGAATAGGCCATTTTTCGAAGGCTCTGTAGGGTCCTCGTTAAGCTGCGGCAATGTGCTTCTGTTCAGCTTCCCTGGTGTTATAGGCTGAAGGTCCCTTTGCTCCTGCCCCATCCCTTCTTTTCTCCCCCCTGGTTCAGTGATTCATCAGCCCTCTCCTCTCTCTTCTCCAAGTTCAGTTTTATTCAAAGAATGAGATAAAACTCTGCTCCATGTACCTAAAAAGGCTCCCACTTAGGATGAAGTTTTCTATTAACCTTTGATTTTGTTTCACTGTGTCTGGAGGAAAAGAAAATGACCACACGGGGAGAGTATACTTAGAAAATGCATCGATTAATATTTCAAGACATGATCCTTTTGCATGCTGAATGAAATCCTCCACAATGTTTACCCTGAGATCCACTTCTTTGATAGTTTCTCACTCTACTCTGGTAGGTAGGGGGTGTTTCCTCCTCTGAATCTCCCTGTCTACACCACTCATTTGTCTCTCTTGATCACACTTGGCCTTATTATAATTTTGGTTTTGTTGTCTTTTAATATTTTCAATTCAGCTTTTGTTTTGTCCTTCTAACATGTTATCGGCTCCTTCAGAGGGAAAAAAATCTCAAAATATTTTTCACCTTGTTGTGCCTTACTCTTAATACATACTCAGTAAAAATCTGCTGATACATTGATCAAATCCCAGTCTAGAAACAGCTATGAGTTACATATGAGTTACATGTGACAAAGAGAAGAGGGAAATTAGATGGAGTCACACAACTTAAAGAAATAAAGTGACAAAACTAGAGGAAAGTTTATATTGATGATGATGATGGTAATGATGATGAGGAGGATGATGATAAATAGTTGACTATTAATTATGCTCCAGATACTGCTCTAGGCCCTTTACACATGTAAACTAACTTAATCTTTGTAAGTAGTATACGTATTTTATATTCATGTGGAAAACATTTGTGTCTGACATATAAAAATGGGCTCAATGTAAAAGATCAAAATAAAAATTGAAAAAGGTAGAGCCCTGGCTGGTGGCTCAGTGGATTGGCGCTGGCCTGCAAACCCAAAGGTCTCTGGTTCAATTCCCAGTCAGGGCACATAACCAGGTTGCAAGCCAGGTCTCCAGCCAGGTCTGTAGCTGGAGGCAGGTGAAAGGCAACCATACATTAATGTTTCTCTCCCTTTCTTCCTCCCTTCCTGTCCTTCTTTCTGAAAATAATGAATAAACTCTTTATTTAAAAAAAAAAAAAAGAGGAAGAAGAAGAAGAAAAAGGTAGAGTTTTCCAGTTAGTGTCATTTCCCATTAAAACTCTTAATTAATACTCATTAATACTCACCTCAGGAGGCAACAACACATTGCATAATATTAAAGGCATTTGTAGTTTTATAGTGCTCTCCATTACCAAGGAAAAGGACTTCAAATCAATTAGATGAGCAAAAAATTATACAGTTTGAGTCCCAGGATGTAAAAGACCCGAAGAGATTGTATGTAGGGAAAAACTAATTGAAGACAAGAAAAAGGGCTGTGCTGTGATATATGTTAGCACTGTGACAGTGCCCATTATCAGTAGTCAGGTTATTTCTCTTCCTTTGTTCCTTCATATGGCTGTCTTGACTGGCACAGCTCATTTACAGTAAAAATGAATCATGCGCCCTCAAATTGGATGTGGCTAGCCGAGTCTCGAGGGTTCAATCATTGAGTTGTGCATGGTCTAATGTCAGCACTGTGTTTACTTAGAATGTAAATTAAATTCCTGAGCTGAGACGAGCCAGGAGGCTGGATTTGTTATGGTAAGAAGTAAAACACAGAGTATCCTTAAAAAACATATTAAAGATGTAAATTTGAATAGGAAAAATGCTATCATTATTATAGGCTATTACGTTTTAGTTAATTTAATTTTTTTTGCCAGGAAGTTCAAATTTATGGAGTGAGAGGACTCCATCAAATAAGGAAAAGCTGAAGGAAATAGTATAAAATTCACCACATGATTCGGTTATTGATTTCTTTTTAGAAAATTACCTCTAGGTGGTTCTTTTTATTCTCCACTCAAACCACAGTAATGAAATTATGGCAGTTTTGATGTTTAGTTTTCTGAATGAGGTTTTGCTGAGTGGATCGTTTGATAAAGCCACCGACTGATTAGGACAAAATTGCATGCCTCTGAATCCACTCGAGCCCCTCTGCCTTCACGGCCACTCGCTGCTGGTCCCAAGGGGACCAGATGAAAGAGCGTGAAGAGAGCAGCCGGCAGTCGATGCTCAATAAACGGGTGTAGAATGAATGTTGGTTGAAATCACAGCCACAAATGTTACTTTTGGCAGCAGTTCTCATAAATGTCATTCCTTATAAGCTAAATTTGGTTCTTCCATATTGTAAACTATATCTGAGTATGAAACAATAGGAGTCTGAATGGTACTACAGCTCATCATTTACATGTGTTGCATATGAATTGCTCCCCGACATCTCAGTGTAATAAATAACACCATCTGTGAGGCATACAATAACTACTTACACACAAATACACACACATACACACGCGCACGTGCACACACACACCCTGTTGGGGTGAGGTAGAACACCGACCAACAGGAATGCCGGTTCAGATGTAGGGAGCACCGCAGCCTGCACTGCTCAGGGGCCCAAACTGAGAAAACCTCAGCCTGTTTGAAATTGGCTCCCTGGTCGGATCTAGCGACCTCTCCCTTCTTCCCACTCTGTTGTGGAGAGCTTGAAAGAAGAAAAGCTGTTATATCCCCTGAGGCAAAAAACGAACCCAGAAGAGGCCTTAAAAGGCTAGATACAGCATACAGACAATTTTTTTGTCTCATAGAGAGTTTTGGTTTTGCAACTTCTCTAAAATGTCAGAAGCTCTGGCATCTTTGGACTGCCATTTCCATGTGGCAATAATTGGTTGGAGCTGAGCACCAGCTGCGCTTTTCGGAAGGTCACACGCAACTTAGTTCGGACACTCATTTCCTTCACTCCCTAGGCCCTTCACAACTATCAGCTAATTTACCAGTATGATTGTGACACTGGTTTCTTGCATATGTGCACTCATAACTTGTTCACTTTTCTCTCGCTCTAGCATCAAGCTGATAACTGTATAGAACTTATTATGGGCCAGGCACTATTTCAAAATTTATATATTAACTCATATCAATCTGCACGATAACCCTATGAGGCAGGTGTTATGTTTTCAATTGAGGAAACTAAGGATTATAAGTTAAGTAACTTACGCAAAATCACAATGCTGGTAGGCAGTTGAGTGAAAATTTGAACTCAAGTGGTCCGACTCCAGTGCTTTTGTTTTTAGCTACCACAGTATGCTTCCATGCCCTGCATCTGCTCAGTTAATTTCTTTTCTTTATAAGATCTGTCTATTAAAGGTACCTTAGGTCCCCAAAGTTGGCCTGGTTATGCTTAAGGGCTCTCAGATACCCTGTGCTCATTATCTCCTCAACACTCATCATACAGCCCTAAAATTGCGTGCCAACCTTCCATTATGAGGTAGATAGCATACAACCAACCCATGCTTGTTGAATGAAATAATAAATTATGTGCTTTTAAAACTTTGTATTGTTACCCTCTCGAACCATATTATTATCACGTCAAAATGTGACCAGTTGCATCCTGCTGAATGATCACACTGCCTCTGGACTTTCATTTTTCCAGGACAATGTTCTCTTCTGCAAATGCAGGCAGTAATAGGCTGTGCTCAGAGATACTGTGAGTAGTTAATGAGTTATTGACAAAGTGCCTAACCCAGTGTCTGGCATGTACAAAGCACCCATGATATAGTATCCATGTGGTACAATATTTTATTTAACACCCTTCTTTAAACTTACCTCCAGTCCCAATGGAAATTCCTGCCTCCACAGCCTGCATGTTTCTCCTTTGTCATCTTTCCCTTGTGTTTTGCCAACTGGCATGAAGGACAAAGTGCCAGAAGCCACATAATAAGTAGGACTCAGTCTCCAAGAGAAGAAATTGTACTGGAAGACTTGAAATGCAAGGTGAAGGAGGCACATTATTCTTACATTGACACCTACCAGCATGTTATGAAATATAATACAAAATTTGCATGAATTTTTCAAAAGAGAAAACATAAGTGTTCAAGAAAAAAATCTTACTTGCAGGTGGCTGTTTTGGGTTAATACCCTTTGACCTCTTTGGAAACTAAGTCCAGTGCCCTATGATAGTACTGGCCAACACGTGGCAGGATTTTAAAGCCTTTCTGCCCTCTACACACTGTGTGCTCTTTCATAGTCACTGGTTTCAATGAGAATCTTCTCTCTGCATGTTTCAGGTAAAAACAATAATAATAGCTAACCCTTACTGATATCCTGATATGTGCCATGCACCCAGTTAAATAACTTACATATGGCACATCTTTTTTTTTTTTAAGATTTTATTTATTACTTTTAGAGAGAGGGGAAGGGAGAGAGACAGAG
Source organism: Noctilio leporinus (assembly GCA_004026585.1). Classification (NCBI taxonomy): domain Eukaryota; kingdom Metazoa; phylum Chordata; class Mammalia; order Chiroptera; family Noctilionidae; genus Noctilio; species Noctilio leporinus. The sequence continues at coordinate 590,700 of PVIW01000170.1, read as the reverse complement.
AGGGAAAGAGACATCAATGTATGGTTGCCTTTCACCTGACTGGTGACCTGGCTGGAAACCTGGCTTGCAACCTGGTTATGTGCCCCGGCTGGAGACCAAACCAGCAACTTTTGGGACTCGCAGGCCAGCACCTTATCCACTGTGCCACCAGCCAGGGCCCATATGGCAAATCGTTACATTACTCTAGGGATTCAGAAAGACATAGGTACAACCATTATCACCTCTCAAAGGTAGGAAACAAGCTTAGAAGGCTTGAATAATGTGTCCCAAGTCACACAGCTAGGAAGTGGAGACATTCAAACCAGGCATCATCATGCCTGGCCATTAGACAACTAGTGCAGTAACTTGCAGTTTTATTATTATTCTGGCATTGAGTTAACTATGTATATCAAGTTCTTGAGATGAAAAGGTAAAACCTATGTCCTTTATTTAGATTGTTTCTCTTTTTTGTTCAGATAGTGGTGATATGCACCTAGTAAACTAAATAAATACAGCTTAGCACATAGACCCTTACAAATGGAAGAAATCTTATACTTTAGATCCTTTCTTTTTCTTTTTAAGATTTCATGTTTATTGAGTATCTAGAGTATCTTCAATAAAGCATAAACTTGTGTTACATTTCAAAAGCCTTCCAATGGTCCATTTCATTATAAAAATAGCACATACTGGGTTAAAATATCAGCATTCCACTTTAAGCACACTTTAATCCCTTCCAGAAAAGTTAAAATATTGGTAATCTGTTCAGCCAAAGTTGAAAAGAAATTCTAAGCAGAACTCTCTAGTAAGACCCTATATTTAAAAAATTAAAATAGAAATATAAAATGATAAACTGGATAAAGAATAAATATTTTTTTAGATGTAAATAAACAGAAGAATTTTAGAAGAACATATTGGCCTTCCTCCACTGTGTTCAACAGCTTCCACCCAAATGTCAAGTTTGTACTTTTATGACAAGGTAGTGTGCAAGAAAAAAGTCAAATCAAATGGGAAACACATTCACTAAAATGCATTTAATCATTTACAATATCTGCCTTTTCACAATTCAAATGACTTTTGGTTACACATATTTTTCCAAAGTAGCTAGTTTCTCTTCTGAATGTTGTCATATTTTTAATTAAAATGTATTTTTTCCAATCCATCTGGAAATGTTTAAACTTTTCACCCAACTCCTTACTGGTAGATCTCTTTATTTTACATACTGATGAAAAGATTCATGTAAATCTTATGACTCAGATTCAATCAAGTTCTTCACACTAACATAATCAGGTTTAGATGAGTTTATCTCTTTTGATTAAGAAGGTTATTTGTAAGCAGAGGTTATTTGACTGATTTTGTAATCAGGAACAGGGGTAGGGGGAGAATCATCAAAAATGAGTAGCTATAACTTCTCATACAAATTTGTTACATAGGCATTATAAAAATAAGCATTTAATCTCATGGTGCACATAGCAGTAATGCCAAAGATTATGCTTATACACTGGAGAAAACAAGACTCCAGTACTGGCTACCAATTTCCCTCTAACGTCTTCTCAATCAATACTAATCACAATAGCCTCTTCCATCACACACACAGCATGGTGACACATTGACTGGATCCCTCCCACACCACGGTTCATCTGTGCTGTATGGAGGGAAGTAGCTAATGGACCTCTTTTGAACAAGCCAAGTTGAAAATGTGATCTTCTGGCCTCAGTTAAAATTATGATGAACCTGATCTGAAAGGTTGAGTGTTGAAAAAAAAAAAAAGAAGAATCACTTAAAATGCAAAGAAATGACATCTTATAAATAGGCTGTAAAATCCATTGTCATCTAGAGCTTCTCCTTCATTTCTCAAAGTCAGTCAGAAGGAAATCCTACTCCTAGAAAATAATGGCCTTTGTAGAAGGTGAAATGCTCTGCTGACCTGCTCCCTTCGTTTCCAGTAACTGTCCATGTCTGTGTGTGTTTGCTTATGGAAGTCTATATTTATGTGTTTGCCAGGTCTCCATCAAGGAGATTTATACAATGACAAACTCTTGCTATAACATTGAAAATACCCTGACTGAGGACACAAATTATCACTACAATAAAGACAGATCAAAAGACTATATATTTTTTTCTTTTATTAAAGATTTTTTATTCATTATTTTCAGAGAGAAGAGCAAGGAAGGAAGAGGAAGGGGAGAGAAGCATCAATGTTTGGTTGCCTTTCACCTGCCTACAGCTAAGGACCTGGCTGGAGACTTGGCTTGCAATCTGGTTATGTGCCCTGGCTGAGAATCGAACCAGTGACCTTTGGGTTCACAGGCCTGTGCCAATCCACTGAGCCACATCAGCCAGGAAGACTATGTTTTCTTTAAAAGAGCTGTCTTTGGAGGTTCTAAATACTTTGTATAAGTTAAACAATGGAATTGAAATTAATGGATAAACATGAAATCTGGAAGAGCTGTAAAATGCCTTGTTTATAGTCAATGAATTATCACTAATATTCAAATGAGCTATTACTAACAAATTGATTTGTCTTCTTGGGCTATATGTTGTCACATTGCCACAAAAAAAGAGAGGATATCTTTATGCCTTTGTGTCAAAAGAGGCTATGTCATAAATACGTTTGATAACAGTTTATAATATAGATCCAGTGAGAGAAGAAAATAGAGAAAGGTTGAGGGGCAGCATGGGTAAGTGGGTCCAGGTAAAAAGCAAGAAACAGATATAAGAAGACAGCATGGATTTTTAATCAGCTGTTACCACTTCTCTTGAATTGAGAGTCTAGATTTTGTAATCCTATGTAAAATATTTCAGGTAACAGAGATAAATAAAAGTTGAGTTTATTTGGTAATCTGACTAAAGCCATTTCCCTAGAATAAAGCTGAATGCCTTTAACATGAATTAAATGCGACTATCAAATTGAATTTGCCAAGACAAATGCAATTCTCTTTATTGTTTTATTATCTTTCTTTTATTAAGTATTAATTTTTTATTTTTACTATAAAATAAATATATTTATTTATATTTAATAAATATTTAAAATATTTCTTTCTTTATTTATTTTCAGAGAGAGGGGAAGGGATAGAAAAAGAGAGGGAGAGGAACATTAATGTGGGGTTGCCCCTCGCACACCCCCAACCAGGGGAGTGGGGACCTGTACCCCAGGCCTGTGCCCTGACTGGGAATCAAACCAACAACCCCCTGGTTTACAGGCCAGCACTCAATCCACTGAGCCACACCAGCTAGGGCTCTTTCTATAAGAGAAATGATGAACACATACTTGACATTCAGTAAACACTGTCAAGTCAGTTACCATGATTTTTTTTTTTTTTTACCTTTTTGCCAACTTAAAGAAGATCATTGATAAAAACTGACTCTATAAGGAAGCTGTATATTTATAAAATGAATGACTTTAGTATAGTGAGAATGGAAGCAAATTACAAGTATGCAACACTTCCTTAGTCTCATCTACAAAAGGGAAGACAAGCCATTGCAACCTGCATCTTTTTTTCAAAACGTCACGAATCCATTTTGGTATTGATCCTTTTTGTTTGTTCATATTTCTTTCCCTCAAATAAAAGAATTTAATTAACTGATATTTTAGGTTTGGTTTTTCTTTTGTAATTTTTTCTACAATACATATGCATGAATTAAGTCTAATTTGGCAAAACCAAATTATTCATATATATACATATGTATATGTATGTATATTAAAGACCTTTCATATTTTTTAAAGACAAATCCAGAATCCTCAAAAAGCTTTCCTAATATCTAATTACATACATCACCCTTGCTGTGGCTGATTTTAAGTATATGATCAAGTAATCCAGGCTCAAGAGGAATGTAAAATGTTTTTTATTATGTGGTCTATTTGTGTCCCTTTCTCCATAGGGACACTTTCCATTAGACAGATATTTTATTATTCACTATCTCTTGTATTTTCCAGGCTGCAATTTAAAAAAATGTTTACATTCCATTCAGCAACTAAACATAACACACAAAAACACTTTAATCTATGGAAAGGTAAACTTTCTTTAAAAGTATTACAGCAGTATATGTCTCTTATTTTCATAAATCTAAAATGTAATTTTTTGTTTTGTAAGGCTCTTTCATATGTAATCTGGTAGTGCCAATTGCCTTATGAAGTAGATGGGGTATAGTTTAGATGTGATTTATTTTATTACTATCACTTTATAGATGAAAAACTGGAGGTTCAATGAACTAAAGGGACTTGTAGAAGGTCGAAAAATTATAAACTGGAGGTTAGTAAGTGGATCTTCCAAGTCAATTTAACATTCTTTCACTTCATGTATATATTACTAGTCAGTCTTACCTAGCTACTTCATTATTTTCTTTGAATTATAGTTTAAACAATGTTGTTGGGAAGAAAAGTGAACATACTACAAAAAGACAAATAGAAATTCCAAAGATTTTTATTAACTGTGAAGTTTTCCATAAAAATGATGTGTCTTCCCAGGGCAGCAATGTCGTTGAGGCTTAAAAAGCAAATGGTAAGGATTGAGGGTCATTTGCTCTTATTAGAGCTCAGCACATTGGTTATGATGGAAGTTTACTAAATGATTTAGAAATGTCAAAGCTTTTTAATAATTTCTATAAGTCACCTGATGCTAGGGTCACTGGTTAGCTCTACAGTTTTTTGTTTAATTGATTTGAAAACTATTCACTGAGCTCCTAGCATAGCTTAAGCAGTCCACTGAATGCTGGATACCACAAAAATGAATAAGAATGTTTAATGAGAAAAGGAGGTAAGTCAATCAATTAATTTAATTAAAACAAGTCCAATATGCAAATAAGATTCTATCAGAGTCCAGGGGTTATTTTCTTTTTCTTTCTTTTCTTTCTTTCCTTCTTTCTTTCTCTCCTTCTCTCCTTCCTTCCTTCCTTCTTTTCTTCCTTCCTTCCTTTCTTACTTTTTTTTCTTTGCAATAAGCAATAGTCTGTATTCTTTTGTATTATCTTTTTTTTTTAGCAATACTTATTTTTATTTGATATACAGAAGTTTATTTAAATATATTCATGAATCAAGAATAGGTTCTTTCTCATAGTACTTTAGAGCATTTTTTAGGTAAGTCACTTTTTGTTCAAATAGGCAATTAAATAAAAAATAAAATTTTTAAATGTGAAAGTGGAACTTTATGACTGAAGCGAAAGATGAGAGCCCTGTAGGCCAAACCCCATTCCCCATCAGAAATGTGTAGACTTCTGAACAAATCAATCACTGCTATTATTATCTCATGTTGCCCAAATTGTTTTTGTTTTTTACATAATACACTCCTGTACTTCTTTTTTAAAAAATATTTTAAAAGATTTTATTTATCATTTTTAGAGAGAGGGCAGGGAGAGAGGCAGAGGGGGAGAGAAACATCAGTGTATGGTTGCCTTTCACCTGCCTCCAGCCACGGAACCGGCCGGAGACCGGGCCCGCAACCTGGCCCCGGCTGGGAACCGAACCAGTGGTGTACTTCTTTTGTATTATCAAACCTGGCAAAGGAGACATTTAGTGAAGAGTCATTCAAGGCCTATCCACAGGCAGCCTTATTTATGAAAATAGAGGTAAGAGGGAGAGAAGTGATGCTTTCTTTTCCCTGAGTAGCCAACACACTGTACTGAACACATTTCTCTATTATTTCAATGACCAAAATATAGCCCAAAATAATAAACTACCTAATCTGATCAGAATCCTTGACCAATACTTCCTCTTCATCTGGCTGATTTTTTAATGTTCTGCACGAACATTAACCTCTTGAGGAAAATGGAAAACTTTGTGGGCCCCCTCACCCACTCTAAGTCACCCTGCCACCCCTCTAAACCAAGATGAGGTTAATGCTTATCACACACACACACATTGTCATTCTGATCACTAGTGAAGAATTGTCATTTCTTCACTAGGCTGTAACTTTTTAGTGACAGAAATTATTGATGTCTGCGTTCACATGACCTTCAATAGGGCTTAGCATAAACTAAATGACAGTGTTAACATCTACAAGGGGTGGCAGAGAGTGGGGAGAAGGAATAAGAACTAACCATAACCTCTTCCAATATAATTTCTGTTAGCCACCCCCCTTCACCCCAAATAAACGGGCAGTACTTAAAACCAGCATGCATGCTAGGCCAGGGTGGACAGTAGGGCAAGGGCCCTAGCACCAGCTTCCTACCAGAGGCTGAGGGAGCCCTTCCCGCATAGTACCCAAGCTCAACAAAGCCTGTTAAAATACTTGTGGGAGAGAGTCAAAATGAGGATCTAGAAAGAATTTAAGAGGCCATGAGTTTCTTTTCAGTCAGGTCTATTGAACTATAATTTACATACAGCAAAGTTTTCTCTTTTTTTAATGTATAAAGTTTGATGAGTTTTGACAAGTGTATCTTTATATAACCACCACTATAATCATGCTAGGGAACATTTTTATTACCCTCAGAAATTATCATTTTAACTACCAGAATTTTAAATAAACTCTTTAGAAAAATCACAAAACATATCAATGTTGCAGATTAATGTAGCCTTGTATCTTGGACAACTTAACCCATCTCTCCAAAGTGTATAGTTTATTTTCCTTTGGTCATAATACCTTCACTTGGTTGTATTGAACATTTGCTAAATGCTTTTGGAAACCACAAAGCATTTAGCAAATAAGAATTCATTGTTTTTTTTTGTTTTTAAATGGTCCAACTGTAGATATTTCTATTCCAATTTAAAGAAATCAATGCATCTTGTCCCCAGTTAACCTGTATGTTTCTTTTCTCTCCAGAGACTGTCATTAAGTATTTTAACAATGGTAGGTAGGTTGTGTTTAATGAGGTTGGCTTTATCAAGTGGGCATTGTGCCTTTCCCTTACTTATGGGTTGTATCCTTTGTGGTGACTGTAAAAAAGCTATACACCATGGGAACACTTGGATTTGATGGACAAATGGAAATAACGCAGCAAACAACTGAATGATTAAATAAGTGAATGAATGACTGAAGGAATGAATGAATGGTGTCCTCAATTCCATGGATGGGGTGCCCTCTGAGAGGCGCAGTGAGGTCAGGTGACTGACAGAAAGCCACATGCTCATGTTGGAACAGTGCCCAATCAGATGTCAAGTTTATTTCCTCTGCTCTCTCGGTTGCTAGCAACTCCAATTTTTGCAAGTCCCCATAAAATACCAACATTAAAAAGTAAAAATGGAAATATAGGACATGCACAAATTAAATGGCTTTTTCGAAACTGAATTTAAATGTGCAAAGACCACATGAGTCAAGGATTTTAGGGGCAGATTTTCACGTGCGCCCAAGAACGCTTTGCTCTCTAAATTTAGCAGCCCTCCTCCATTAAGTGAATTTGTAATACTTTTTGGTGGTGCTCCTTATGTTGCTTCCTAGCACACTTTGGCTATGCCTATTGTGTTCTTTTTGAACAGGCTTCTTGAATGAAAAAGACATAATCGCCTCCACTGTTGCTACTGTGCTATGGCGAGTAGGGAGAGGATGCACCCCTCTTCAAGAGGCTCTGCACGGTGAGCGAGTGTCCATTGTCATGGCTGTGCTTGCACTTTCTTTCATTTTTCTGCACATTCGAGCAAACCAGGACTAAATGGGATCAAATTCCCATCGAGAGGCTTCTCCTCAGGAATACGTATCAAAAAGAATTTGAATGAGCGCAAAATAAAAAACGGTCTGCATCTTCAGAGAAATTCTGATTTAAATGGTTCCTTACAACGACAACAGCAACAACAAAAAAGCTATTAAAGTAGCCCTCCCGCAGGGAGTTAACTGCTTTCCCCGCGCCCTAAGCTAGTGCCCTCTCTCCATCCGCGGCTCAGATCTTCAGGAATCTCTGCGTCCTCGGCAGCGCCCCCCCCCCCCCCCCCCCCCCCCCCCCCCCCCCGCCTCCCCCGCCTCTGGCTTCTGCTGTTTCTTACTCCTTCTCTCAGCTGCTTAACTACAGCTCCCACTGGAACTCGCACCATCGAGAACAGCTCTCCTCCAGAGCAGCATCACCTGGAGCGGCGCGGCTGTGGCACCGCACCCGCCGCAGAGCAGCAGGGGAGCTGGGGGCGCACCGAGTGGGGGAACTTGGACCGCGCAGCAGCGGCTGCAGCATCTCCCGGGAATCCGCTGCATCCAGGGGTCCTGTAACAGTGATGCGTGGGTGTCTGCTTCGGAGCAGTGATGGCAAGGGGAGAGCCACTGCCGGTGACCACTGAGATTAGGGTGAGGTTGCTGCAGTAACGGCTGCTGCGGAGTATGTGAGTGAGGACCTGCGCCCCGCTGGATCCTCCGTCTTCATTAACTGTCTCCAGGAGGGAAACCGGGAACCAGATGCCCTAACCAAGCGCGTGCCACCCTGGGTCTACAGCTGTGAACTTCCCACCGTGGAAAATGGTAAACAAAGACATGAATGGATTCCCAGTCAAGAAATGCTCAGCCTTCCAATTTTTTAAGAAGCGGGTAAGAATAGGTTTTGTTTGTTTCTTTTGTTTTCTGCTCTTCTCTTAGATGCTTTTGATTGCTTGCTGGAGGTAAGCCTAAGGTTTTGCTGCCCAACCTTGAAGGAAAACCCTGCTTCTGGTGGCCATGGTCCAGCTGGGAAACATACTTGCCTTAACATAAATTTGTGTGGTGTGGGGGGAAGAGGATGCCTAGGAAAAGCAGCTTTAGGAGGAGAGGGTTGGAGTGGGATGCCTTCAGGAGCGCCTGAGCTAGGAAGGGGAATTTCTCCATCCAAGCCACAAAATTACAGGCAGCTTCAAAGTAACTTGGCCTGGATATAGTTACGGCTAGTAATTTAGTCTGGGACTAATTCAGCAGCTCTCTCTCTTATCTTTGAAGGGTTCAACTTTTTCCACCCCTTTCATTCACTCAGTCTTAAGTGCTGCATTATCACCTTCACCCCTCCGAAGCAGCAGCTTCGGCTTCCCGAATCCCTTCAGCCAATAACTTGCTGACTGTGTTCATGGTAAAAATAGCAGAGGACTAGAATGATCTTTTACAGAAAAGATGGAATTCAGCATTTCAAATTCTCTATTTCAAGTTGCCTTAATTTTACTTGGTATGGCCGCCTTTCTTTTAGCAAGAGCAGTGGGCAATCTGAATGGAAGTGATAATGTGAGTTATGGCTTAGATTCCTTGTTCTTCCATTCATAGGATTAATGTTACACTGGTCGTAAATGAGAAAAAAAATGACTTTTATTTCTGTGTATTTCATAATAAACTTGGTTCCTTGTCACGGTCACACTGGTGGTCTACATAAATCTACAAATTCATACATTAGTGGGAGGTAAGAAATGAGTAATTGTTAAGGGACTGATGACTGACTCTTTTATGGAGAGTTTCTTAAGCAACAGAAGCTTCCTTCAGCCTCCAGCTGCCCCGTCCTATTTAATCCCATCAAAATGGCTCTCTCCATTCACTGGTACTTCATTCAGGTCCTTTTCCGTGCTGCTCCTCGGCCACCAGCAGAACACAATGACTTACAGGCTGCGCTGGACTACCTCCCTGCACTAAAGGGGCAAGCAGGGAAGACAGCATGTCAGGGCCAGCCCCAGGGACTGCAAAGGCTCCCTCATGCCTTTGATGGAGTTCTGAGGTGAAATCATCCTTCAAGTCCATGGGCCAAAACAGGTGTTAACACTAAGCAAAACCACCCCGCTCTGACTGCTGTTCATGGAGCCCTTTCGCCAGGTGAGGTAGGTCCCTCTCTGGTGCAGACAACAAGCGGAATCAAAGCAAGTCAGTACAACTTTTCACAGCTCCACGATGCTTCTTAGTTTCCCCCCTGGCCAAAATATTTCTTTCCAAGGGCCCTTCCTAGAAAGTTAAGTTCCAACAGCAAACAAATGTTTTGCTGATAAAAAATGCCATAGCCTAGCCCTGACTGGGTGGCTCAGTGGATTGATTGCTGGCCTGTGAACCAAAGGGTTGCGGGTTTGACTCCCAGGCAAGGCACATGCCTGGGTTGTGGGCAGGGTCCCCAGTTGGGGGGCGTATGAATGGCAACCACAGGTGGATGTTTCTCTCCCTTTCTTTCTCCCTCCCTTCTCCTCTCTCTAAAAATAAATAAATGAAATCTTTAAAATAAATTCTTTTAAAAATGCTATAGTCCATACTTCAGTACTTAAACCCTTCACTCTCTTTTAATTAATCTATTTCTTTGGTGGAATTGGGGAAGCATGTGTGTGGCGTTGGGGAAGGTATTTTAAAATTCCTCAGTAAGGAATCTTTGATATACCAAGTAGTTGTCAAGTAGATTTTTAAAAAGTTTTTTCTTTCATTCTTCTTCTCTTTTTCTGTCAAAATGTACAAATTAATATACTAATTTGCCTTTTTTGTTTTTTTCATTTGAAAGCATAATTCACCAATAGCCTTCAGCTGGTACCTTCATAGACTTTAAATTTTGCAAAGAACTAGCCAGAGTACCCATGTCTTATCTGAGCACATGCAGAGAGAAAGAAGTTGACACCAGGATCTGGCAGTCAGTTTCATCTGCCTTGAACCTGTGTCTGTCATTTGCTGGAGAGAGAATCCCCCTTTCTGCTTGCCTTATAACTTCGTGTCAAGTCATGACAGCCCAGTGATAAATTCCTCAGTTCTTATTGACAGGTTCAGCTTGTGCATGACTTTGGGGTTTTGTTGTTCTGTTTGTTTGCTTTGGTTTCTAGTTACACAACTACTGCGTAAATAAATGTGTAAAACATTAAGACAATACCAATTTTCCTCCCCTATCTTCCTTCCTTCCCCAGAGGTAATTGTTGTTACCTTGTGGATGCCCTTACTCACCAGACCTTTCACGTTGTTCTCGAATGTTTGTGTTTTCAGCAAAGAAAAACCTGTTTTTCTATATTCTACTATTTAAGTTACACACATTTCTTCATATTTTATTTTTAACCTAGCTGGACAGTCTTACAAAGTGAACTCTTTGTCCAATGCCCATATAAATCTATGAATTCATCTTGAAAGAAAAAAACCATAGGTTTTTTTATTTTAATTAGGGCTTACTAAAAAGACTAAGATTTGTTTGTACACAAGTTTTGATTACAGAAAGCCTGAATAGTGTTTCTTATAGCTCTGAGATATTCCAAATGGAGCATAAGAGGCACACCAAAAGAGAATATAGATTATCTGTTTCTGTCATTGATTCAGGAGAGGAAGTGCAGCCACTGTTCATTTATTGAAAGCATATTATGTTTGAGACATCGTGGACCAAATGCTCTGCATGTATTATTTCATCTAATCCTCACAGTAACCCTATGAAGTAGGAAGAATTATTAAATGGCAAAGTGTGGTCTACAGACTTGAAATAACCAGCCCAATTGCATGGAGCTAAAAAGTGGCAGAGCTAAAATGTAAACCTTGTTTGACCCAAAGCCCATATTCTTAATCCAAACTTTTATTCCAAATCACCCTCTCTCCTTTTCTTCATAACAGAATCTTGATCTTTTCCCCCTCAATTAAAATCCTATGCCACTCCCTAATTTATGAGACCCATGAAGACAGACAAGACTTTCAAAGCCCCTTCTCAGCCCTCAATAGTGACAGTGACCGAAGCAGCTCTGGGGACCATGGCTTCTTGGGACACAATCTAAAGAAATGTAACCCTGGTGCTTGATTCCTGAAATCTTTTGGATTTATGCTTTCCACCTTCATATGTAAAAAGCTCAACTGAATCCACTTATTTTCATTTAGTTGAGAATTGCTAAGCTAAACTCAGTTAAGAGTTCTACTTTCATTCTCTATGTGTTAATAAATTAGCATTAGATGCCTATGGATTATGTTTTATTATGTCTTGAGGCAATATTTTATGATTTTGTAAACAATTTCTTGTGTTTTAACAGCCATACATTTTACAATAACAATCACTTATATAGCACATAGATTTCTGGGCACTGTGCTAAGAGGCTTAAGTGTATTATAAATTTAATTTCTCACAAGTGAAAAAAAAAAACAAAGGTAGATGTTATTGCTATCCTGATTTCACAGGGAAAGAAACTGAGGTGCTTTGAGTGCAGGAACTAACCCTCATCCACACAGCCTAAGTCAGGGTTTGGATCAAAGCACGTGGCTCCAGAGTCCATATTCTTAACCATTCCCTATCCTGCCTGTTAATGTTAAACAATCCAGGCTGATTAGGAGAGAAGTGAAAAGGAATGATGGACCCCTGCTTCCTCCTTTCTCTAAAAATGATGGGGAACCAAGCAAAGGTTTTCAGCAGCCTAGATGTTTGCAGGAACAAAGCTGAGATATGAAATCAAGTGCCTCTGAAGTGGTTATTTTCCACAACTGTTCCTTGAACAATAGCATGCCTCTACATTTTATTATCCTCTACTCTTCTATTATGTCTGCTTGAAAGCATTTGAATTAGAATGATAACAAAGGTCCTCTTCTTGTGTGAAATCCCAATGTCTTTTCAGTTGGCTCTAGCATTTATTGAGTGTTTACTAAGGGTCAGTTGCTATTCAAAGTACTTGACTAGGGTAATCCTCACAACCAGTCCATTATGCCCACCTTACAGAGAAGCAAACTGAGGGTCAGAGGGGTTAAGTAACTGGTCCAAGGTCATATTGCTAGGGAGAATTGTAGTCAGAATTGAAACTCGGGCAGTCTTTACATTTGCATCGTAGGAGCGAACTTGTATGACACTAACGCAGCTGCTGGGCTGGCTCTCCCCACTTGGAAACCACTTGTGAAGATGATCCAGTGAGAACTGAGGATGGAGGAGATGGTAGCTACAACTCTGGAGAGATGCATTTCCCAAGGGGCTCCTGAGGGTGCTAAGGATGCTTTTCAGCAAATCAGAGGTCTGCCTTAGAATTTTTTGAGATATATTTGATCACACTTCCTGAAACCATGGTGGCAACTCTACTGGCTTGTTCTGTGCTTTCTTCAGAAGTAGCTAAAATCTGAGCTGTTTTGAGTCCCTCCTGTGTGAGCTCCAACACAGCACATTGGCGGGCACTACAGGTGAATAAATAGTCCTGACACTACAGTGCAAGGTGACTCGGGCCATGTGCTCTGCTGTTGGTGTCCTTCAGCACGAGAACTGTTACCTGTTCACTGTATCCGCTAGTTGTCAAATCACGTTTGTTAAATAAAAGTGTGGATAAGATGAATACATTTTATATGAATTTGCCCCTAAGTCGTTGTCTTGTCTTCGTCTTGCCCCCTCTTCCTTTTTGAAATAGATTAATGGCTTAAGAATCTAATGCCTTTTTGTTCTATGTCTGAATATGAGGTATATTTAAAGGAAGGGCATGAAAAATAACTAAAATCTGGTTCAAAGACAAATGTCACTACCCTTAACAGCTGGTGTATACTTAGGGAACCTTGACCCTAGCTTGTTGGCCGATCCATTTCCCATACCACAATTTCTTTTCTTTAATGTGTGGCATGTTAAGCCAAACCGAACAGAAATATAATAATTACTTATTACTCATTTTTATTTTATATGAGTGCAAATCCTTTACTTCAACCATATACAGCTCAGTGTTATGTATTCTGCTTCCTAGAATTTTTAAAACCTCCGTCCAATAATTATTTTTCTCATTTTCATTGTGGTCTTAGGACTAAGATCTTAGGATTAGGTCTAAGTGTGAAAAGAGTTTGAACTCAAGGTACTTTTTTCATTTCTACCCCTACACCTTCGAGTTTTGGGTCAGCAGGGAAGAAGGGGCTAGGTTTATGTGGCTAGGTTTGGCTCTGCTGGGGGGAATTACCACAGAATGCAGATAAGAAGCCATTCTCTTGTAGTAGACATTTGTCACCTTGGCAGCCTTATGATAGTTGGGCTCCCATCCTTCCATAGTGCTTGGGAGATATTTTGAATGAAAATTGTAGTAGAGTTCCTTGAAAGATTTTTTTCAAAAAAACATTTTTGAAGAACTGGTATCAAAATATTGGTGTGATGTATCCCACTGGAGGAAGAAATAGCCCGAGCTGACCCATAGTTAATGATCTATAAATGTTTATTAAGATTAAGTAAATCAGAAATGGAGGAAGGGAGGAAGAACCTTGACATGCATGTCCCCAGTTGGAAATTTCTGATTAGAAAAGCATCTGGGTAAGAATCGTAATGGGAATTGGATCAATAGAAAAGTTTAATTAGAAATTTAGGTCAAGCTATAGATGGTTTAGAGGAAATCATATGGAGGCATGTTTTAAAGTGTTTTTTGTTGTTGTTGTTGTTTGTTTTTTAATGCATACCAGTTGATTTTTTTAAGAATCAAGCCCCAACAGCTAAGCATTAAATATCTACATGCTTAGCCCTGGCAGATAAGAAGACTCCGGACTTACCAGTGGATGCTGTTTTCTGCCTAACTATATAGACTTCGTTCCTAGCTTGTCAGCTTGCTTGGCTAGTGTGGAACTGTCATCGAGGGACCTTTATTCCCTCTAAGGGACTTCACAAAATTAAGCTCACAGGGCAAAAGGAATCTGCACTTAGATCTCTTCAGGCCCTTGCTATTGGGAACTTTGACCCATAGCCTCAGGGCACACTCCTGGCCCAGAAACTAGGACATTCAAGGTGGACTACCCTTGGCCAGGGCCTAAGGGCACCATCCCCAGCACATGGCCAGGCTTCACTGGCAGACCAGCTGCAAAGCTGGCCAGTTTTAAAAGATTGCAAGTAGAAGGAAGAGAAGGAGTCAGGAAGAGGACAACAACAGGCAGCAAGTCACCTTAGGGACTGCGGTGGCTTCCTTACTTCCGCAGCTGCTCCAGACTTTGGAGAAAGGATTACTATTAGTTTGTTTACTTTCACACCTATTTCTTCACAGCATCCTATAATGATTTCCTAAGTATTTATAGCAGAAGGAAATAAAAATCAAGGCTGTAAGTAGGGCGGTAGGAGAATCTTCCCCTTGGTAGTGCAGGATGCCAAAACATTACACTCATTGCTTTCCAGAGCCTGCTGTGACATTTTCCTGGGAAGAGTCCACTTACCTATTTTTATAGCATTGCGATCACCTTGGTTTCTTTTCCCTTCCTAGGTCAGTGCATTCATCCAAAATGCCATTTGCTTAGGGAATGACTGGTCATGTGAGGAAGGGCCCAAAAACACCCGGAATATATTTATTAAAAAAATTGTGTACTTATTTTTTTTTTTGACAGTTTATTTTTATTCATTTTTAGAAAGAGGGAAAGGGAAGGAGAAGGAGAGGGAGAGAAACATAATGTGTAAGAGAAACAGCGACCTGTTGCCGCTCACACATCCCCAACTGGGGGCCTGGCCTGCAACCCAGGCATGGGCCCTGATCTGTAATTGAACCTGCGACCTCAGTTTGCAGGCATGCACTCAACCCGCTGAGCCACACCAGCCAGGGCTGTGTTTAATCTCGCATGTTTAAACTCCAGGCATCTCCAAAGTGCTCTCCATTTGGTGCAACAGACTTGTAAAGACATTTTTTCCACTGCTCAAAACAGTTTGCGAACTTGTCAATTTTGATGCCTTTAAGTGATTCTGCAGTTTTTTGTTTCACCTCTTCCACAGAGAGCAAAGTGGTTCCCTTTCAGAACTTTTTCCAAGGGGGAGGGGCAGTTGCTGGGGTGAGATTGGGTGAATACAGGGGGTGGGGCATGGGGGTCATGCTGCTTTTGGTAAAAAACTGCTGAACACTCAGCGTGGTGTAAGCAGGTGTGCCTATAAATCACCCAGCCTCTCACAACCATGGCAGCTGGTACACTGATACAGATGATTCCTAGAACACTCATCTATTGCGGGAAGCCTGTACTACAAGGGGTCCATCCTCCAAAAGATAATTCTGCTTTTTTTAGGGTCCCCCCACTCCCATATGGTTCTACTGAGTTTTTCTTCTTCTGCTCCTCCCCCTCCTCATCCCCCTCCTCCTCCTCACCCTTCTCTTCCTCACCCTCCCTCTTTCTTTCCCCTCCCCCTGCTCCTCCTCCTCTTCTTTTCTCTCTCCCTCTCCTCTTTCTTCTCTCTCTCTTCTGTCTCTGGAGAATGAGCTCACATTAAGGCAAAAAGAGAACTTACCCCTAGACTTATACTCCTTAAAAAACAGACCTTATGTTTTTCTAACCCAGTGGCTTCAGGAATATCTTACCATCTGAGTCTGTTACAGTGAAATTGCCCAATATAGAACACCTGGGCCATTCAAAGATTTTAGTTTCTAGAAATAGCAAGGTGAAAAGGTTCCCAAAACAATTAAAATATTTTAGTACTCAAGTCCTTATAGGACCAACATTAAAATATGCCAAGGAATTGGGGGGAGAGTTAATTAGGTAAAAATATATTTTCAATGTTTACTAGTCACAAATAAAATCTTTTCCATATAATGGTATTTCTGAAAATGGACTGAATTTTCTTTGAACCCGGAATCTTCTGGACCAGTGCTAATTTTGGTATAATATAGAAAAAATACATGGGAAAGAAACCTGTAAGTATACAGCATCTATGGTAGTTTAAAAGGTCAGAGCAGGGTTAAGTACAATACAGTGGAAAGGTGACAGAAAAATAACGACATTAAAAGTGAACTTTACCTTCTCTGAAACCTAGAATATAAACTCGCTGAGGTCAGAGATTTCATCTGTGTTGTTCTCAACTCTGTCTTGAGTATCCGGTACAAAGTAGACACTCAATAATATATGTTTAATGAGTCAATAAAAAACACTTAATCATGGGTTTGGGGAGAAGATGTCATATTTAATGATAATTACTTGCTTAAATGGAGAAGGAATAAAGAGAAAAAGTAAGATTGAAAGAAAATCTTGGCATTATTTCCACTGCTTCCAAGTACAGTGGTGCTGTTTGAGGCATTCCAACAAATAAAAGCAAGGGAGAATCAAAACTTAATGCCTTAATAAATTAATACACTCCAAAACAGATCATGTAATAACATTTTTATTTGGTTAGGCTTGATAGAAACTCAATTTGAGCAATAAAGTCTAAACTGCTTTGATGAGTAGCTTGGCACGTTTATGATGCAGGATAGAAATATATTTTTAAAATCCTGTAACAAATTGAAGGCTTGATTTATGAATAGTCATATCTTTTACATCCATTTTACCATAATTTAAAAAGATTAATGAAAATATTAATGATTTGCTGAAGAATAGGTTTAATGAAATTATAAAGCTTAAGGAATTAAGAAATATCCAAGATATCTATGGTACTTAGTCATGAAATGAAATTATAAAATTTCTAATCCATTTTTGGATGAAAAGTGAGAAGAGCTTCCAAAAGCTATGTAGGTTTGATTTTTATAGGAAATAGAAGCTGTACTTGTTTGCTGGGACTGCAGTAACCAAGTATGACAAACTAGGTGGCTTAAAGAACAGAAATTTATCATCTTCCAGTTCCAGAGGCTGGAAGTCTGAAAGAAAGGTAGGCAGAGTTGGTTCCTTCTGAGGGCTCTGAGAAGAATTTATTCCAGGTCTGTCTCCTTAGCTGCTGGATGGCTTTCTTCTTTATGTATCTTTACATCTTTTCCTTTTTGTTTCTATCTGTGCAAATCAGCCCTTCTTATAAAGGCACCAGTCATATTGGATTAGAACCCACTTCATTTTAACTTGATTACCTCTATAAAGACCCTATCTCCATATATGTTTGCACTCTGAGATTCCAGGATTAGGACTAGAACACAGTACACCCTTGAACAACATGGGTTTGGACTGAGAGGGCCCATATATAGGCCCTTTTAAAAAGATTTTATTTAGTATTTTTAGAGGGAGAGGAAGGGAAAGAGGCAGAGAGGGAGAGAAATATCAATGTATGGTTGCTCTTCACCTCAATTCAGCTACAGAGCTGGCTGGAGACCTGGCTTGCAACCTGGTTATGTGTCCTGGCTGGGAATCCAACCAGCGACCTTTGGGGCACAGGCCAGCACCTTTCCACTGAGCCACCAGCCAGGGCTTATGCACATTTTTCCAGGAAGCATGTAGAGTACTGTAAATGTATTTTCTCTTAGGATTTTCTTAATAACATTTTCTTTTCTCTAGCTTACTTTATTGTAAGGATGCAGTATAAAATGCATATAACAAAATGTGTGTTAATCTACTATTTATGTTATTGGTAAGACTTCTGGTCAAAAGTAGGCTATTAATAGTTAAGTTTTGGGGGAATCAAATGTTATACATGGATTTTTGACTGCATGGAGATTTGGTGCCCCAAACCTTGCATTATTCAAGGGTCAAATGTGTATAAATTAATGGGGGAGGGGCACGATCTAGCCATTAACAGAGGCTTGTCATTGTCATTGAAGCCTCATTTATATCCGAAATGGAGCATCCCCAAGAGAATGGGCTTTAAGGTAGCATTTTTTAATTTGTGAAAAATTTTAGTTAAATTTGGAGAAACATTATTACAGAAAATCTGCAACACTGGAGAGTATCAGGTAAGGCAGAGAGGTTTGGCAAGAAAGGGTATGTTTTAAAATGGTGATATGGTACATATGGAAAGTGAACAGTGGTTGGAAAAAATGCTGCGGTTATCTAATAAAGCTTTAGGAGCTAGATTGATGATGGATATCTACCATAGCACTTAAGAGCTTGCAACTAACTAATAACAACCTGTAAATGAAGTTCACTAAGGAAAATCAATAGAGAACCTTAAAAAAAAAATTGCTGTCTCCTTTAACGACTTGACCTCAAAGATTAACTGCTACACAGTAAGAACTAGGACCTGGCACTTATCTATTCAGGCCTCCAGAACTAGCCGTATCTTATCTAATAGCTGACTTTGACGTAAAAGGGCCCACACCTTAAGCAGGCATTCGAGAGTAACCCTTGAGACCTGACCTCATTCAGATGGAATTTCAAAATGTGCCATTTTTTAAATCTAATATCTTGACAGTTAGCGCTGGTGTGATCCACTTTTTTTCTTTTCCGAGAATCAGAACAATGAAAATGTGCAACAGTGCCTTCTTCCCTGAAGTCAAACAACAGGTTCAGAATTAGTGTTGAAACTCCTCCTCCCTGTTCCTTTTTCTTTTTCTTTTTCTTTTTGTATTTGCAACATCAACATGATTGAGCCAACATGAATTGAACACCTACGTGTGACAGGCATTATGGTAGGAATGGAGGTTATAAGGAATTATAATTGTCTTCATTCTCCCCATCTACCCTGTCCCTAGAAACTTGAATCACCTCTCCCTGTTAAATACTCTTTATAGCCCTCTGTATATTTTTAATGACCTTTGTCAATCTGTAATCACATATTGCTGTAGATATTAATGTCCTTAACATTAATTGATAGCCACTTAGACTATAATCTCTATGGGGGCATGAGCTTTTCTTTCTATCACTTAAATTATAGTTTCCGGGCCTGGCTCCTGGAAGTTATCAGTAAATTCTTGTTGAAACAAATTTTAAAAATGGGAAATGATGAATTCTGATCTAAGGGGGAAAGAGGAAGGGAGATGATCAAAAATCCACGTAGAAATTTAAAATCCTTTAATTTTGTTCTGTTTTGTTTTAAACAGGCGCATATGTTAACACTCCATGTGGGAGGAACATTTGTATTCTAAATGAGATCTCTTTGGAAGACATTGTCTTCTATCATTTACTGTTTCGCAGGAACAGATCCACATAATAAATTCCTTTTACAATTTAGCAGTAAATTAAAGACTTTTTTCCTTTCTGAAGGAAATTACATTTAGCGTGATAAAATCCCACACATTTGTCTCAGTTGCTAGGAAACTCAAAGCTAAATTTGAAGGTAAATTTAGTGAACAAATTAGACAAATCTTTAGAAATAACTTCTCTGCTTTCTGAATTTGGTTTTAATTTTGTGTTTTTAACTCTCTTGTTAATGTGAATCTCATTGTAAATGCATCTGATGTTTTTGAAAGTAACACAAAAGGCATGAAATGAAACCAAAAAAAGCAAAGAGCAACTGTCAAGGTCTAGTTGTAAATATTAAAAATAGTTAATCATTTTACTAATACATTACTATGATGATAAACAGCACACACAGAAGAAATGCAGCTCTGAAATATGAAGTGCTTCTCAGCTAGTTTTTCTTCTGAAAATGCTTATTTCAAGCCAGCTGAAATTAACCACTGAACCAGAGCTAACTTTAAAACTGTAGATTTATTATCTCTGATATAAAATATAAACCACTTGGGCTCAAAATAAAAATATAAAAATGTTTTCAGTTTGTCTCACCAAAATCTAGTAGATTTTTCCAAATGCTATCAACTGTGCTAGATTTATGTTATCCATTGTTCCATGACAAATTACCCAAAACTTAGTGATCAAAAATACCATTTTTTTTTTCCTTCATGATTCTGTGGATTGAAAGTTTGGGTTGCCTTACTTGTCCACCCCATGATACTAGCTGAGGCATTCCTGGGCTGCACTCCGCTGGTGGTTCAGCTGAGCCCGAAAGTCTAAGAAAGCTTCACTCTGTCCCTTGGCACCTTCTATGCATCTTGGTCTTCTTTATGGCATCACAGTTTTAGGATAAACTTTTTAGAAGGCTGCTGGCTTCCAAGAGAATGTACTTTAAGAGAGCAGTGGAAGCTGCAGACTTTGAAAGGCCCAATGTCACTTTCCCTGCATTTGGTTCATTAACAAAGTCACAGGGCTAGCTCAGATTCAAGAGGAGGAGGAATAACTTCACATGTCCATTCGAAGAGTGACAAAGTGGAACTATTGAATGTGTAAGTTTCCAGATTGTACCCAACTGTACTGAATTTGTAACTTTTTAAAATCAAAACGTCATCAGTTACAATCAAACAGTAGAAGAAACACCCAAATTCTCATAGGAGAAAATTAAGAACTCCCAATATGGGATCAGATAAACCCACTGGACTCTTAACTACATTATGAACAAGCTTTGTAACATTGGGCAACTTATTTAATATTCTAAGCCTATTGGTTTTTCTGAAATAATAACACCTCAGAGAACTGTTGAGGATTAAATGACATAATGCTTGTAAAGTATTTAGTCCCAGTGCCTGGTATATACTTAGCACTCAAAACATGTTAGATATTATCAAGACAGACCTCAAAATTATCTAGTCTACCTTTCTCCCCTTTTTATTATGGTATAAACTAGGATTTAACTCATGAGTCTATCTGCAGACTTGCTGTTATAACACCTCTTTGCTTTTGGATGTTATTGGTTAAAGGTCATTTCTCAGAAGACCTCTGCGTGGTCAGAAACCTCACACTTTTATTGAGTTATTTTATTGTTTCCAGAGGCTTAGGAACTAGTAAACAAATTAATTTTCCTCTATAGATACTTGTCCCTAAAGCAACTGCAGTGGACAGGAGCTTCATTGCTGAAACAGTATTGCATTTGCACAAGATTTCATTAAATCAAATGACACCAAATTACTCTGCCTTTTTTGTTGCATGTGTGCAAGGCACTGAAAACTTAAGTCCATCCAATAATCAGTTATCAATGAGATTCTCTCTGGATGTAATACCCGGTTTTGTTTTCTAATCTACCTGTGCTGTCCAGACTTGAAAGCCATATGAAATTCTAAATCACAAACCCTGTAACTCATGGACACTCTGACAAAGTCTCCAAACCCTCCCTTTTTGTGAAAACACTTCTATTGAAAGGCAGAAAAATGTGTATTGCAAGACATTTCATTCCTCTGTTCTCATCACCTCTAAGATCATTTCATTTTGCGTTTTAGTTTTGTGCACCCTTTTCCATCCTCTTCTTAACTTTCCCTGTTTTGGTGGTCCCTGGGGACCACTGCCACCTTGAAAACTCAGTTGTATCCTCCAGGCCCTGGGGATCTCCATGCCGCCCTACCTCTGGGTTTATTAATTTCTCTTCAGGCTCCTCCTTCTCTAGTCTGCCTCCAATAAGGGAGTGCCTCAGCCTCAACGCTTGATTAACTAGCCCCATTCCTTACACCAACTCCTTCCTTCTCTTCCTTCTTATTCTGGTTCTTCACCTTTCTCATTTTCCCAGATACTCCACCACCTCCCCAGCAGCCCTCATTCTCACACTTTAAATTCAATCTGTACATCTTCCATAAATGCACCTGTTCTCTGAATGCCAGATGCCTATTCCCATTGAAGTGTCTCATAGACCCCTTGATCATGTCCAGCGCTGAGCACTGCTGTTTCTCCCTCTCTGATGCTGTTCCTTCTCCAAGGTTCCCTAGCTCAGTAAATGAAATTGTCATTTACTAATGTGCTAGAACCACAAACCTACAAATCCCCATCTCTTTCCTTCCAACACCAACGAAGTCCATCGACCCATTTTACTAAGTTAACTCCTCAAAGAGATTTTTAAAAATCCCCTCCTCTTTACCTCCAGGGCCTTGGTGCAAGCCACCCCCATGTTTTGGCTAACCTTTTTGTAACAGGGCCTCTTTTCTTTGCACAATCACTCTTTCCAGCCTTTCACCTCCTTGACTTGCCCACAAAGAAATCACAACGCTTTAGCCAGATGAGCAGCTCTCCCGTAGTACTGAGGTTTTCCTGAGGAAACGGGGCAGTGAACGCAGAAGGAGCTTCACCAGATGCCTCCAGAGAAGGGGCCAACTTGACTGAGAAGCCAGGTTCCTTCTTTGTAGCAATAAACTGAGCTGCTTTCTCAAATAACTACAGTTGTGGCCTTCCTGATGTAGTTTCTTTTTCCGAATAAAAAGAAGCATTTTGTTTTGTGAAGAACTGAAAGATTGGGGCCCTCTTGAGAAGAGCTAATATTATGTGTTCATTTAAATTATATTATTCATCCCCACCTAGCTCAGGGCAAAGTCATGGGGATTGGAATGGCTACCAGAGGCTCCACAACCCCGTCAGAAGGAAATGGCCTAATTCTTTCTTTGAAACTAGCATAAGCAGACCTGTCCAGACATTGACTATGCCCAGACTGGGAATCTTTTAATTTTTTTAAGTGGTTTACTAAGCCGAGTATAATAACAATGTTAGGGAACAAACTTTTTATGGGTTTTACTGTAGGTCAAATGACCATTTTGGAGAGTTTTCAGCCTTCCCCATTCTTCACACATCCAGCATACATGCTTGATCTTATCCCTACCCTCTTTGGCATGACTCCCCACCTCTGTCAGCTCAGGGGTACCCTGGGCCTTCATCTCTTCAGTCTTACCTTTCTTCTACCTGAAAAGTCCTCCTGCTCACCTCTCACGCTCACCCCACAATGAGCTAAATTCTATATGCTTGGCCAGAACGAGCTGTCCTTCTATGCAGTCCATGATGCTCACCCAGTGACTGGGAATGGCATGGACTGGTTTCTTCAAACACCTCTTAAACGTTGAGTAAATGCCGACTTATAGTAGTAATTACCCTTTATGTGATTATAATATACTAGCACAAGTGGCATTTTCATAGCACTTAATTGAGAAAATGTTCAATAATCTTTCTTTCCCCCTTGTGTCTCATAACTCAGGAATGCAGGTGTCCTTAAACCTACGTAACCAACAGGGATGGATACTCAGCCTCAGAAAGGTTAAGTCATTTCCCCCTGGTCTCACAGATAGAAGGGCCTGAGGCAGTTGATGGCACATGAGGTTCTCTTCATGTGACATTTGGTTTTTCACCAGGCATTCCATGCTCATGATCTATTACTGCCAGAACTTCAGAAAATTTAAATGAAAGCCTTGGCTGGTGGCACAGTGGATAAGGCACCAGTCTGTGAACCCAAAGGTCATTGGTTCGATTCCCAGCCAGGGGAGGTTGCAAGCCAGGTCTCCAGCCAGGTCTGTAGCTAGAGGCAGGTGAAAGGCAACCATACATTGATCTCTCTCTCTCTCTCTCTCTCTCTCTCTCTCTCTCTCTCTCTCTGCCTGTCTCCTTTCCCCTTTCTCTTAAAATAATAAATAAAATCTTTTTAGAAAAGGAAAGAAAAGAAAATTTAAATAGGCACTTTTTTTTTTCATGCTAGCATTGTCAGTATCTCTGGTTTAGGAGAGGGAAATCCACTTTGATTTCTATGTCTATTTGTTTCTGTGTCCCAAACAGCTTTGCTGTTTCCCTAGCTCAGGCAACATTCATCCTTCCCTGGAGAACCACCTCCACCTCTAACTGGCCTCCTGTGGCCAGTCTTGCCCAGTGGAACCTCCAAATTGCAGGCTAGAAGAGCTAAACACACGGTGGAGCATAGTATCCCTGTGCATACAAAGTGTCAACAGTGCATCACCATCACAATTTCAAAATAAAGTTCTAACTCCTTAGCATTGTATATAAAACTTACTATCATGGACCCCTGCCATCCTCTCTTAACCCTCACCTTCTTCCCTCTCTTCTTCTTTCTCTTCCTCACCTACTGAATTCCAGTCTGCAAACATGCTGAACAGTTGACCCTTCCAGAACTGCCATGCGTCCAGGGGCTCGTAATCTGGGATTTACAGACCTCTAGCAGGAAGAGAGATGTTGGGTGAAGTTCAGGAACTTGGATGGAAAAGAATTGCACGCTTATTTTCATTAAATTCCAACTGAAATTTAGGACTTCTTCCAGTTATGAATCTGGCCAACAAACTTCAGTAGTATTACCAGGACCTGTGATTTTTTTTATCACTAATAGGAATCACAGATATTTTCATATCACATGACAATTGCTGAAGGTTCCACAATATATCATGTATACTTATCATTACTAAGATATTTTCAGTAGTAATTGGCTCTCACCTGGACCTTGTTACCTAATGCATTAACAAAGAATCACATACGGTACTAAGAGTATTTATAGAGTATTAAAAATTTTTTTGAATATTTTGCTAACTGCACTTTAACATAATTGATTGCTTGTGTTACCCTTTGATTTTACTTTAGGCTTCACCAGTCCATCAGATTCAAGTTTCAAAAACAAAGTCCTTAGAAGATTCTTCTGACCTTACATTCCACATTCTTGACCTGGTCAATATCCACTCATTCTTTAGGGCTTGGTTTAAAGGTACACCCTGGCAAGGCCTGTTCCCTGATCCTCTAAGACTGATAACACCTTCTTTCTATTTCTTTAGCGATGACCTTTCCTTAGTTATGACACTGACATCATGATGGTAGGATTACCTTTCATCATTTGACTCTAGCACAGGCACGGGCTCTTTAAGGTCAGCCCTGTGACATCCCTGTGGTATCCACAGTGCCTCACACATAGTGAGTCCTTAGCCATCCTCTATTCAATGTGGGCTGGTTCATCCTACTGGATCCTGTGGCTCTTCCTGAACTGTTCATTCATACAGATAGTTATTGAGACTCTACTAAGTCCCAGGAACTTTCTAGGCACTAAAAATAGAACAGAATAATACAGACAGAAATACCTTCCCCTAGAAGCTTATATTCTCAGAAAGCAAGCTGGCCAACAAACAAAATTTAAGAAGTAAGATGTTCCTATCACAAAAGAACAAGTACTGTATGATTCCACTTGTATCAGATACCTCTAGTCATACTCATAGAGACAGAAAGTGGAATGGTGGTTGCCAGCAGCTAGGAGGGAAGGGGGATAAGGAGTTGGTATTTAATGGGTACAAAGTTTTAGTTTGGGAAGATGACAAGTTCTGGAGATGGATGTTGATATGATTGAACAACAATGTAAATATACTAAACTACCTACTTAAAATGGTTAAAATGATAAATTTTATGTTGTATGTGTCATCATAATTTTTTAAAAAAGCAAAACATACTAGATGTGAAATGTGCTGGAGAGAAATAAAGATGGGAAGGGAGGAGAGGAAGGGCTGGAAGATAGATGTCTAGGCTAAACTTCACTTCTACAAGATACCTTGCTTAAGACCTGAGCTTTATGCACAACCATGTGGTTGAAAGAAGATGCAGAAAGACCTATATCTTCCATGTGATTACCAGGGGTTTTAAAAACGCAGCTTTGGTCATGTCATGTGTGTTGCTAAATTCCTGAGTATTGGTTGCCTTACGTTCTCTCTGGCACCTCCTTGAAAAAACAGTCAATGATTGAAATCCTCCAGAAAAACTGCATCTTACATTGTGACTCAGATCTACCATTTATCTTTTCTTGTCCACATTTCAGTGTGACATAAGCACTTCTCTGCCATGCACCATCAAAGAATTATGAGACTATTTGAGGAAGTGAAGATGACAAGTTTTTGAAAATCAGATAATTATATCTGATTTATGTCTCTAATGTCTCCATAAATCACCTTAATGTCCACTCTTTTGGGTCTGGTTTTATATTATTTACTTCTCTTAACTCATAAAAAATAATCAATATGGACTTCAAGTCTAACTGCAATCCTTTATTAAGTAGTCTTTTTTTGTTGTTGACATTTTAAACACAAATCTTTATTAAAAGCAAATGTTATCACATCTTGAGGCTGAACGTTTGAGCTACATAATATATTTTTTTTTAACTGGTTATACAGTGCAACTTCTGTTCAATTAACTCTGTTTTGGCTTTATAGTATTGATTGTACAACTAGCTGATCTTTTCTTTAACAGTAGTATGATGAATAAGTAAACACATATCTAATGTGTTTGCTTGCCTCTAACCTGAAGGTTTAACCACTTAGGAACACTATAAGCAGCAAAACCTCATGAAATATTATTTCTAATACACCCTAGTAATGTTATCTTAGTTAATTGTAACTAGTTAAGATTTTTAATTATTTACAAATCTTTCTCAATAAAGTAGTTAAACTTTTATAGTTTATTAAAAACCAGTGAATTTTGAGTCATCTTACATTGTCTAGATCCTACAATATAGATTCCTGAAGCTTAATTCTTCAAGGAATTTAGTAGAGAGCACAGCCTAGAAACAAATGAGTTATCTAATTATGAAAACCACATACGAGTATGACTTAAGATGCTTCCTAATCATGGCTCTGCCAATTCAGTTCCCTCTTCTGGTCTTTTTAACTAAATTCTGTTGAATGGGAAGCCTTTGCCATTTCCATCATTGTAAGATGTATTGGGAATATTCCTAACATTCTTAGAAATTGGAACTATTTAAGGGACTGCTAAATCAGAACCCTTGACTGAATACTATGTGACCAGCTTCTGTGTTTTAAAGTTAGTTATGTCTAACACTGAAAACTTCTAAAAGCCATTTATTTCAAGATTCAAATGCATTTTGAATTCTCCTTTCCTTTCTTCCTGCACTTGCATGTGTTTACTACTTAATATGTTTATAAAATGATCCCCTCTTCTATAACAGGGACCCTATTTCTGGGCTTCATTTTCATAATGAAATCCATTTGTGCAAGCAATGGACTCTTTAAAGTTTAATTTTTTAAAGTAATTTAATTTATCTGAGTCTCACTTTCCTCATCTGTACAACAGCAGAAGTTCTTTTCTAAGAGTGTGCAGTTCCTGTGAAAGGATTTGCTCCCTCGCTGTATTTTTAACTAACACTAACACCCACCACTCTCCCACAGTGAGGACCCGATGAAGTGTTGTTCAGCTCCTTCAAAAGCTCCTAACAGAACTCCTCACTCCAAACCATCCCCCACAAGCTAAGCTGCCGATAAACATTTAATATACAGTGGCAGATATGTACCTGTCTTGCTTGCAAAATTCAGTACCAACCCTAAAGCTGAAGCCCCAGGCCCTAACAAGGTGACCTGAGCCTGAACCTTTCCCACCTTCCCAACGTTTTCTTCCCCACATGTTCCCTGCAATCATTCATTGGCTCCTTCACACCAACTATCTGCTGAGCACTACGCTGCATGCTAGAAGCAATGATGAGACAAACCTAATTAAGTTCCAGGTAGGTACTTCTTGTGACTCAGGAGGAAAGAAGGGAGTTTAGGAGAGGTGGCATACAGACCAGGTGGCTCACGTGGAGAGACTGAGTACAAGGGATAAGTAGAGACAGTAAAGTAAAAAACCTCAATAGGACCTCCCAGATCTCCTTAAAAAGTTGTGTCATTTGCTTAAACACAATAAGACACATATGTTGAATGGAGCTGCAATTCTCTATAATTTTTCTCCCCCAAATTGTTGCTTCTACAGTTCCTTCTGCAGGAAGTACACTCTTCATCTTTCCAACTTATAACCAGCTTTGAGAACACCAATTGCAAAAGCTACCTCTCTCATGGAGCATCTCCTGCTCTTCCTAAATCAAATGCAACTTTTTTTTAAGTCACTCACATCCTTAGCTCTTTTAAGTACTAGATATGGACAGTCTGATACAGTAACCACTGGCTATTGAGCACACAGTATATGTGAAATTACTCACTGAAGCATGGCTAGTCTGAATTGAGATGCACTAGAAGTGCAAAGTACATACCAGAGTTTAAGGACTTAGTATGAAAAAAAATTAATCCAAAAAATAAAACCCTTCACTGATCATTTTATATTGATTACATTTTGAAATAAAAATATTTCCTTTACATTGGGTTCAACAACTTATATCATTAACATTAACTGCATCTTTACATTTATTTAATGTGCCTATTTAATGTAAAGTTATGTACATGGTTCACATTATGTTTCTATTAGAAACACTCTTCTAGATTCTATACTTCCTAAAGAGTGACTTTATTCATTCACACATAAGTTTATCCCCCTAAGAAACACACTAGCTTGTCCATAGTAGACTCAATAAATATTATTTAAATTTGTCACTGTTTTTCCAAGTGTTTTGAAAAAGGACTTCACAAGTTTGGTACACTATGTTCTGTCTGAAATGTGTAGCCAGAACTCCACAGGAGAGACAATGGGTGGGGGAGGGGAACACACTTTCCCTAGGTCCTAAGAAGGCTAATGCACAAACCATGTGACGTGACCATGGCAAACTCATGGGCGCTGCCTGCTGATTCAGAGGGTTTCTCTGTTTCCAAAACAAGCACTTTTACTGCAGTCTGTGGAAGGAATATTAGGACAGGAGGATCCTTGTGGTTTCTCGCTGTATCTGTGGAAAAAAGTCTGAGGTTAAGGTTTAAACTAAACTGACATTAAAAGAGCCTTTGTAGCTACTCCGTGTGTTTTAACATCTGTTGCTATAGCTAAACTGACACTGATTATTACAAATGATAACTCATGAGTGATAGGGTAGAATGTGGTTTCCTGCTAATGGACATTTTCTCCTGCTGACTTGGTTCTCGTTAATGATGACACATAGACCAAGGAAAATTATTAAATGCACAGAAAACATAACACAGAGGAAAAATGATTAGGGTAGCAAAGATTTCTGATCTGAGGGGAAAAAAGTGTTTAGGGCTTCCCAGTACCATGTCTGTGATTTTATGGATTATTTCGTTTGGGCTTTCTCCTTGGGGTTCATGAAGGTTCCCCCTGGGTGCCCCTTCACACATAGTCTCCTTTTATGTTAAGGGGTCTGCAAGGATGAACAAACTTATTTCTAATCATAAAATGATAGGAGACACCCTTTTGTCAATTAGAAAATCAGATTCCAAGGATATTATGTTTTATACCTAGAAAAGATATTTAGTTTTAGGCTTTTCTCCAGGCTCATTTTTGATTACTCACACAAGAGCCTTCTGCTTCAACCAAACATGTCTCCTCATTGACCCTTAAAGTACCTGCCGCTTTTTCCTATGTTCATGTCTGCTTCCACCCTGCTACTGACCAAGGATTTTCTCTGAGTGTCTCAGTCAGATTCCCCTCAAAAGGTTGCTGGGTTGCTGCTGAAGATTAAGTGTAGAAAGAATTCTCATGCCAGGTGTCTGTTTTTGGTGCAATTGTTTGTGGCCAATATGACAAAGTCCTATAATTGTTTTCCCTGGGAAGGAACAGAGGGAATGGCAGACAATCAGAACTAATAAGCTCCTCTCTGATATACCAAATGTCATACCTACTTATGTGAATCTGTTTCTGTTTATTCCTAAGCTAAAAGAACTCTTTTTTTTTTAGAAATGATTTATTCAATTACAGCAATTACACTGTATATGATGGGTGCTAGTGTTAAAAT
Source organism: Noctilio leporinus (assembly GCA_004026585.1). Taxonomy (NCBI): domain Eukaryota; kingdom Metazoa; phylum Chordata; class Mammalia; order Chiroptera; family Noctilionidae; genus Noctilio; species Noctilio leporinus. Next base: position 560,943 of record PVIW01000170.1, on the reverse strand, counting down.
GTGTTTGCAAATTTGTTGTTGAAATTCAGCATGTTCTTTGGAGAAGCAGCAGGAGGTAGCAGATAGAACTCTAAAGGGAATCAGACCTGGATTTTGCATCTCATTTTCTGTGTATTACTGAGCCTCAGTATTTTTAATCTATAAAATGGTGATGATATTAACTTTGTGGGGTATATGCATAAGAGGTGATAATTACATAATGTCTTGGACACAGCAGACCTACAAAAATAGAATGCTGCTTTTAATGAATTGAAACATTACTGTTGGATATAATGGTAGACATTTGACTTCATTTTTATTGAAGTAAAAGTCCTTATTGAATTGAGAACTGAATATTTATGAACCTAGAATGGAAGAGAAAAATCAAATTCAGGTTCTATAACCTCAGACATTACATCATGCAGATATTTATGACATTATACATAGTCATTGATTATCCATGTCAAAGAAAAGAAAACAACCTCCTAATCAATCATTTGGATTTTAGTGTCTATGGTAGCCATCATGACAACATTATGGCAAATCAGTGTAAGCTTTACTAATGTACATTTGTATAGACCTTTACAGTTTAAATGTTCTCACAAACATTACCTTAATTAATCCTAATAATAACTATTCTGTTCTGAAGATAGCTGTCTGATGATGATGATCATGATCTTGATCATGATAATTATTAGGAAACAATAGTAATACTATTGGATGGAGGAGAGGTTTGACATATAAAAACACACAAGCCAAGGAGCCCAGAGTTTTAATTCTAATACTCAATCCAGATAAAAGGAGGGAAGTAAGAAACTAATATCAATTAGGTGCATAGTAACTATCACACGTTTTCTTTGTTCTTTCCAATAGTCCTGTCAGCTAGACAATGATTCCATTTAGTAAATAAGGACCTTGAAGCTCAGGAAGTTTAGTAAAATGACTAGGGTTACAGCAAGTTTTCCAGCCAGAATTCAAATCCCACCTTGCCAAGTGCTAATAATAATGTTTTTTTTTTTTCACTAGAACTATACATTTTTTATGCTTTTACAAACTTCCAACAAATAATAGGCTTCAACAATGTTCAAACATATGAAGAGATGGAATTACATTGACAATATAGCACAATGACCCAGATGAACCCCAAAATGGAAATCCTCATCCATCTATAGAATTGGGAGAGGGTTGCTCAGCAAATATCTCTGGATACAAAATAGCATGCATGTATGCTTTTGATCTTGAATTGAAGGAAGAAGAAGGTGCCATACAGGAATAAGAGGGGAGCTGGGAGGGCGCAAGCCCTTGAGAATGGAGAGGGTGAAGAGTTGGGAGAGAATGCAGGGGGCTGTTTCCCTGTCCACATTAAGGGATACAACTGCACAGAGGTGGATGAGGTGTCAGGAGGAGACACTGAAGGGAGGGTTCTCCAGGGGCTTTGAAACTCTGCTTATGAACCAGTGCCACTTGGGTTCTGGTGAAGGCCACATGAGACAGACAGCCTAGAGGGGTGTTTTCTATCCCTGACCGTCTGACCCCATCTTTGCCTCCCAGTGCCAGCCAGCATCCACATCAAGCCAAATAGTCACCTGGACAGGTGACTGTGAGAAGCCAAGAAACCACAAGCAGGGCTGGAGGCACCGATGAGGTGACAGAACACACAGACACACAGGCACGCAGCTGGATTTCTGTCTGGGAGCGCTCCGAAGGGAGGCTGCTACTAGGAGACTTAACTTGGGCGGCTACCCTTAAACTGACCTTGTTTGCGGGCTCCTGTGAGCTGAGACCAAGTCAAATGAGCTAATCAGATTAGTAAATTGTCACCTTGGAAAGTACACACTGTAAGAAAGAGGAAAAAATGTTCTCATTGTGAGGGAAAAAGAGAACATCAGGGCTCCAGAAACCCCTCCTTGATTTGAGGAGAGAGGAGGAGGCACAGGTGGGGGGAAAGCGAGAACCCCGAGCAGGTGCTTCAAGCCGGTGGGGTCCAGCAGCATCGGCTTCCCCGCGAGCCCAGGGAAATGCAGGGCCTGGGCCTGCGGCAGGGCCGCTGAAGCAGGAATGGAGGTGCCGGCCCAGCCCGCTGCATCTTAACACGCTCCTGGGTGATCCTCAAGCGGGCTTAAGCTTGAGAACCACAGGCCTAGTGGAGTTTGAGAGAGCTGGGGTGGCCCTTGAGGTGGGAGGTACCGCCCCAGGGCCCCGGCCACAGGGGCGCCTTTGGGCCAGGTTTGTGTAACGCCTCCCGCGTTGGCCCGGTGGGGCAGTGACAGTTGCGTACACCCAGCCCCCAGTCACCGGAGAACTGACTGCGCCCCCAGCGCCCTCCTGGCCCTTCCTGTGCAAATGACCGTAAGCACTTTCCCAGAGCCCACCCTCCTGAGGTTGACCTGTGGGTGACGTCTGAGGACAGGGCTGGAGCTGGAGCTGGTTCCCGGGCAGGGTGTGGGTCCCGGGCAGTGTCACGTCTCAGGGCCTCCAGCACTTTAGCTGACATCTACCAGGGGTCCCGGACACAGTGTCAGCTCAGTTTTATCTATAGGCAACCTGGGTGACCCCGGTTCAAATTACCGATCTGCTGAGAAGAACTAAGACCATAATTTTTTTTTTTTTTAATCTCCATAAATGTCTTAATCCTGGAAAGGAAAGCAAGCTATTTTATGAAAATTGATTTTGATGTACTTTTAATAGACCAGTCAATATATCTTTCTGGTTGCCTACTTACATGCTGTAAGCTAAATTGATCATTTAACTACTATTCTGAAATACTCTTTCTTTTAAAGAAGTTATTATATATAGAATTATGAAATAGGTCTGAAAACCTAGATTAAGAAAGTAATATCAATTGAACTTCAATTCTACAATAATTCCACATTGCAAATGAATGAATTTTTCTTCTGGTCAAGAACTAAAAACAATATTATTCATGATATGCCAGCTCTGAAAATTTTAAGATATAGTTGTTAAAAATTTCTTCATTTCCAGGAAAATGAGGAATATTAAATAATTAAGAGCACCATGGAGATTTTAGAAGGTATAAAGTAGTGAAAAATATATTCAATTCTAAGGTTTATTATTTCTTTTCAGATTTATATAAAATAATACCTTTCTTCTTTCAATTTATTTTTTAAGTGTCAAAATCTACATCCTACTGAACTTAAATAATTGTATATAATTTAGTGAAATAAAAGAAAGCAGAAATAAAAGCATACTAGCGAGTTTTAGCACACAGACAAAATCCTTCAAGGTAGCTAGACACAGGGACTTAAAACAGGTATAATTTTCATCTAAGAACTAATGATTAGAGGTAAAAGGTGTCTCATTTTAAATGAGGAAATCCATTATATTCATCTCTAGTGGCAAGGGATGATTATTATATTGTAATTATATTTTATATTGGCTTCATATTTCAGCCAAAGTTGCTGAAGAGAAGAAAAAATAAGGAGAGCAAGCAATTGCATGAAGTGTACATTAGGGGAGGTAAATTTAAGGGACAAGACCTCCATGACTATGTGATTGCATGGTGGCACCAGAGTTTAAGTACAAATTTCAAAGGCATAGTTGGTTGATTTCAAAGTCACCTGCCAGCTATGAAATAATTTTCCTAAGACTCACTGAGTAGTTTTGAGAGATGCAGATAGTAGCAGCGTTAGGCATTACAACATCATGACATTCGTGCATTTCAAAGATAGTCTTAAAAATTCAGATTTTGATCCTATGCTCATCTAGCATATAATTTGTTTGTTTTGTTTGCTGCAATCTCACACACACAAAAAAAAATGTGGAAATTGTACACCCTTAAAGCCATTGGGCTGAGAGATGCCACCTAGTTGGTAAGAAAAACACCAGCTGAAGTTTTACAAACTTGGTATCCTTATCCAAGTCCTGGCCTGTTATAAAATGATTGGGTGATATCAGGAAAGCATCTGCTTTATCTTCTATAAAATGAGAACTATGTGAGCATGAATGTTGATGAACATGCATCTAGGAGTTTCGGGCCTTAATACAATGATCCATAAATTAGAAGCATTGTTTATATAAGCCAAAATGAAGTTCTGGGAAGAAGAATTACAAGAGAAAATAAAAATGGAAGTGTTATAAGGAAGGGAATCATTTAATGCCTAGAACCAAAAAAAAAAATGCATTATTTTGGCATGCCCCTCATGGAGTGAAAGATTGGTTGGGTTCATCTTTAATGTGTTCTCTGTGGGGAGGCTGCTTTTTAAAGAAAGAAAGAAAGAAAGAAAGCCTCATTTAACTGTTTCTATGGGAGGCCCAAGTATACCATGCAATTATTTCCATCCATGGGTTCATTTTTCACGTAATAGCTATTCATATACCAGAAGACTGTTTTCGTAGCCTTCCTAAGTTTTTCATCTCTATGTTTCTTGTTTGATCTCTGTATCAGAGTTCTGCAGAGAAACAGAAGCACTCAGAAATACATATGAAGAGAGTTATTTCAATAAATTGGCTCATGTGACTGTGGAAATGACAAGGTTGAAGTGCATAACACAGACCAGAAGACAGATGCTGCAATCTTGAGGAAGAATTTCTTCTTAGGGAAATCTCTGTTTTGTTCCTAAAGCCTTTCAAAGGATTGGATCCCAACCAAAATATAGAGAGAGCTCTTTTAATTAAAGTCAACTAATTGCAGGTGTTGATCAGATCTACAAAATTCCTTCACAGCAATACATTGATTAGCATTTTATTTAATAACCAGGTACTATAGCCTCACCAAGTTGATACATGTAACTAAGCATGACAACCTCCTTCCCCAGTCTACCTGCTCTTGATTTGAGTGTTCCTTAGTTTGCCAACACCCCTATTAAAATTGGAACAAGTCTGAAATAAGCACTCGAGATTTAATTTAACAGGACAGAAGTCAGTGTATCACTTCCTTTGTTTTTATCTCAGTGTTTCTACTGATATAGCCTCATTCAATAATCCAGAAGTTGGATTACATTATTCCTATAATGTTCAGAGTGAACTAAAACTCATGGGACTTTGCCACTTGAACTGACTTTAAGCCAACCTCCCTCATTCTACAATAGGAGGGAAATATTAATGAGTTGACCTGTTACACTTCAAGTGTAAAAAAGCCCAAGTGCATAAGTAAACTTTATTAGCATGTGAGTGATTGTCCTAGTACAGGTTATATGTGGGATTATAGTATGGCAGTATAGAACAAGATCATAAAGATCTTGACTACTCTACCCAAAATTACCAAGTTCATGAAGCTTTCTGTAAAGTAAGTCTAGTGGCTAAAACCTTTTTGTCTCTTCTAATAGCCAAGTTTATCTTTGGAAAGCTAATTATCCTTATATTTGTATATTTATTTTACATGCTTACAGAGGACTCATATCTTCTTATCTATTATCTAATGCCCTGACTTGTTAGACATGAGGGTGAACCGAAGAATCAAAATTTACTTATAAAAAATTGTGTATTTATTCTTACATGTTTAAACTTCAGTTACCTTCAAAGTACTCTCCATTTGATACAATATACCTACTGAGATATTTTGTCCACTGCTCAAAGCAGTTTTTAAACTTGCTGATTTTGATGACTTTTAGTGCTTCTGCCATTTTTTGTTTCACCTTTTCCACATCAACAAAATGTTTCCTTTTGAGGACATTTTTCATCTGGGGAAACAAAAGAAGTCACTTGGAGTAAGATCAGGTGAATGGGGGTGGGGCATAAGGGGTCATAACCTCTTTGGTTAAAAACTGCTGAACACTCTTGTGGTGTACACAGGAGAGCTTTTAAATCATCCATCATGAAATGGGCAAATGCTTTGAAAGAGTCTTCAAAAAAATTCACTGAAGCCAAACGCAGCCTCTCATAATAATGCCAGCTAGTTTGGTAATACATATGGGTTTCTAGAACACTCACCTAGCAGGGGAAGCCTGTACAAGGGGTCCTCCATCCAGAAGATAATTCTAGTTTTTTGTGGGTCCCCCAAAAAAAGAGGTATGCTCATTACCTCTTGGTATCCTTATCCAAGATAAGGATGAGAAAACAATCAGAGGTTATGTTAATTGCTCAAGGTCACACATCTAATAAGTGATAGAAACAACTCAAAATCACATTTTATAACAGTACTAAGATAGAAGATAAACATTAAAATGAATAAAACCTAAACCTATGAATGGGTAGATGACTGAAAAAAAGTGGATCAAAAACTGAACAACTTGGCATGGTCCAGAAACTGAAACAAGAAATAAGGCTATGAAATTTCCAAAGATTGGGTCAGCTATTTCACTTAGGTCCCACAGATGACAGGTACATGCTTAGCAACAAACACAACAAATATTTATTCAACTTGATCATGCAAGACACTGTTTAAAGTGACAAGTGACACAAAGATGTGCAGAGGGAAATCTTTATCCGTAAAGAATTTATACTTTAGTAAGGGACACAAATTAAGAAGCTAAATTACCACCACAAGACACTTATCCATTCTGTTACCCATCTTTTCATCTAACAAATATCAAAACTGGCTGAGATCATTTAAGATTGCATGAGTTTTGGTGCTATAGACATGATGGATTTACACAAGTAGCATGAAGAAAAGTGAAGGCTCAAGGATAAGGATCTTTAGGGAATTGTAATGAACATTTGTGAAGATAACTTGAGAGCCAGGCTTTGAACTTTGGGTAAGATTTGGCCTAGCAAAACTGAGGAATAAAGGACATCTTTATTGACAGGAACATGAGCAGCCAGAGGCTCAAAAATTGAGAAGTGTAGGATCTGATAGGAAAAAAGAAAAAGCAAATAATCTGTTTTGTCTGGTATGTGGCAGAAGGTAGGTAAGTCACAGAGAATAAGATGGTAAATTGTGCTAAGGACAGAGAATGGAGAAAGTCCAACTAAAATACTAAAAAAAAAAAAAAAAAAAAAAAAAAAAGCCCTGGCTGGTAGCACAGTGGATAAGGTGCCGGCCTGCGAACCCAAAGGTCGCAGGTTCGATTCCCCAGCCAGGGCACATAACCAGGTTGCAAACCAGGTCTCCAGTCAGGTCTGTGGCTAGAGGCAGGTGAAAAGCAACCATACATTGATGTCTCTCTCCCTCTCTGCCTCTCTCCCTTCCCCTCTTTCTAAAAATAATAAAATAAAATCTAAAAAAAAATCAACTTTCATTTAAAAAAAAAACAAACCTCTTGGCGCTTATTGAGTAGACAATAAAGAGTCATTGAAGGTACAAAACAAGGAAGTATTGATAATATCAAAACTAGACTTTGGAAAGATAGATCTAGCAGCAAAGTGTAGGGTGTATTGGAAGGGGGCAAGAGAAGGAAGGAAAATGAGTAGGAAAGCTTATGTGCTAATGTTGAATGACCACTTAACCCTTAAATCTTGGATTCCTAAAGAGTGTTCCCTATGGGGCTGAGAAGAGAAAACATGCCACTGAGCTGTTGTCTGCTGATCATTGTCCTCCATTCAATCAATAGTTTTTCTTTACTATTCAGTTCACTAGAGACAGGCCTAGAGTAAAATCACTTGTTTTCACTAGTACACTAAGTTTTTTTTTTTTTTTTTTTTTAGTAAATGTATTAGCCAACATACTCACAAAAATCCAAGAAATTTTATTCCATATTTGTATTAGTTAGTATAGTTTTCTTTATGCTCAGAACATTTGGCCTGTATTTATTATAATATTTATTTTATTTAAGCCTACATATGGACAAGTGATTTTTTTCAACATTCTTGATTATCTTCTGGCCCTTGATGGAGAGTATTCAGGGACAATTGATTGTGGGAAAAAATGACATCTTGGTCATCAATTTAGGATATAAATAAAAACTCCAAGATCCAGACTTTTCAGAGTAATTTGATTTTTGAAAGATTTTTTAAATAGCCATGTGCACTCTATATCACACAGACTTCTCTGTCATTTTCACAAAGAACAATTCCCATGCCATCTTCCCTTTCCCTAAGTCAGAGCTGATGTCTAGTTGGTATGCATGGTAAGTCATATGGGTTTTTAAATATCAAAATATTTCCACGTAACCATTATGGGATGGTTGGTAAATAACCATTGTCCCCAGAACTCTCTGAGTGTCCCCTGTCCCCAACCTAACTGTTTCTGCCCATCTCAAAGGACTCCTCAAGGACTCTGCACAATTTAACAAGCAAAGGTACTCGGCATAGCAGGGACTTTAAGGGAGACCACCTAAGCCAACAACTGTGTGCTATGCCCCAGCTGTTCAGCTTGCAAAATATTTTGAATTAGTATATCTCCCTAAAAGCAACTTTTCCCCCATGTTATCTCATTCTTTGCATCTAACTACACTTTGGCCCTTAAAAATACATACTGAAATCTGGGTTTAATGTGTCTCTGCCTCTGACGTCTTGCTTCTCACTAGGTGAACTACCATCTCAGGTTCTTTCACAAGAAAATAGATGTGCTGCTGCTGGTGTTTCCTCAGGGTACATCCCTTGAGCTTGCAATTCATAAGAAAAGAGAACTCTACTTCCCAGCTTCAGAATAAATAAGTAAATAAAAATAAAGATCACAGAGCAGGATTCTGTTTGGCTCCATGTGGGTCATGTGCGGGCCCTTGGACCAACCCCCATAACCAGAAGTGTGGGGGTTTTATTTAATGCTTAAAAAGATTTTATTAATTTATTTTTAGTGAAAAGGGAAGGGAGGGAGAAAGAGGGAGAAACATGGATGTGAGAAAGAAATGTCAGTTGGTTGTCTCTTGTATGCACCCCAACTTGGGACTGAATCTGCAACCCAGGTATGTGACCTGACCAGGAATCAAACCTGCAACCTTTTGCATTGAAGGATCATGCCTAATCAACTGAGCCACACTTGTCAGGGTGGGTTTTATCATTGGCTTTGCCTGAATCACATACCTATCCTGTTCAGGCATCCATGAGCTGTCCTTGGCAGGTCCCCAAAATCATAGTATTTGGGATGAGTAGCTCCCAAATGAGAAAGTGAAGGTGGGACGGAAGTGGGGCTGCTTTCACCACAAAAATGGGAAGTGGTGCCAGGATGAAAAAGCAGTGAATGCACCCAATGCTAGACTGTCTAAGCAAGCTGAGTGTTTACACCCTTGCTTACAAGATTGCGAATAGTACTTACTGAACATCTGTTGATTCCAAATTTGTGTGTAAACCCAATCAATACCTGGTTTGCCTGAATGTTGGTTTTATAGTAAAAGACTGGCACATAATGATGATCAGCAGTTTCTACAAACCACCATTTCATGCACAATGCTGTATATGAAGCTCTCTCTATTGAGCTGAAAGGTCTGCTATTTCCTTTGGGGGTTTGAGGAGGACCATATTAATGTAACCCAACAAATGCATATTTCTGGAATGTATGCTGCATTGTTTTCTTGCACAAGTCAGCTTATAAGGCACGATATTGATATCCATTGGCAGGTCTCACCATATCTGAAGGGGGTGGAGTCACCAGGGGTAATGTTGCCAAGACCTTTCTTCTTTTCTGACCCTTTAGCTTTATTATTATTATTCATATTATAAAAAAAAAATGCATCTGTCCTGGAAAAGATCTTTTTTCCTTCTCCACTTACAGAGACCCGTGTTGATAGTCATTTTTCTGTTTTAATTGTCCTGAAGTCGCAGTGCATTTTCCAATTTCAGCAATTTCTGTGGGATCTTCAAACATCTGCAATTCATTCTCAATATGTCCTCCCATCTTCCCCATTTTTAGAACCTCACACAATTCTTAGACACAGTAGGTATTTAGTAAATATCTATTTATTAGCTTTGACTATCTTCTTGTTTTCTGGGAACAATTAAGTCTTACCATTTTCTTTTATAAAATATGAAGTGAGAAAAAATAGAACACCAAAATAGAAACCTAAATTACCAAGGCAGCACAAGCATCATTGGGAGGAAAATTGGTTTTGCATAAAATTGAAATGGAGTGTGCTGTGCAGCTTCTTGTGTAAGAGGGCTCAACGGAGAAGCAGAAACACCAGGGAGCAGTAATAAGCCCCCATTTTGGATGTTAATACTCTTCCCTTTCATTTAACACTTTCAATCTAATTAAGTAATGTACACAGTTCGAATAATAATACTGTCATTCAGTCTTTTTCGCTGCAAGTTAGAGGAATTTCCAAACTACCATAAAATTATGTTAAAAGCCTTGTGGTTGTTTGTTTGTTTTTTCTTTCTTTCTTTTCTTTCTTTTTTTTTTTTTTTTTGTTTGTTTTTTCAGTTTATCTAATGGAGGTAACACAAAGTTATGAAAGTATGTGACTGGGTAAAGCAAATGTTATTGATCATTTTTTTCATTTAATAAACTTGTGCTGAATGCTGCACATTGTAAACGTAGGGGCATCCGAACCACATTAGCAGAACCACAGAGAATAACGAGCCTTGAATCTGGGTCAGAGCTGGAAAGGACTGCAGAACTTAGCTGCCCCAAGCCCTTCATTTCACAGACAAGGACACTGAAGTTCAAATGGGTTAAGTGACTTGCTCAAGGTGGTTGAAAATCTAGAACTAGAACCCAATTTCCTCAATCCAATTCATTTTCATGTCTGTAGAAAATGGTTATATCAGTCAGCTGCCCCATCAGTGGTGCCGGGCCTCCCAGCCGGCAGTGTTGCTCCAGAGCTCATGCTTTTAACTGCTGGCTGCATTATACACTTACTACGCTGTCAGAAGCCCAGGCTCAGGGCTCAATCACCTCAGAAGTGCAAAGAGCACTCAAGTAATCACATTGTTTGTGTCCCCACCATGCCAGGCAGAGAGCTGAATTGTGTTGAAATGTTTAAGTGCTGCAGATTAAGGACCAAGAAGTGTCCACTGGGGTTGGCAATGAGGTTGATTGGCATCTTGGTGAAAACTTGTTTCAACAGAGTGAGACTGTCCTGTCATGTACTTCACTTTAGTTCCAGCAAACATTCGATGATCCACAAATAATCTAAGGAATACATTGCAATGGGTTGAGGAGTGAATGGGAGATGAGGAAATTATTATTATTATTATTTTTTCGTGAAGCTTGGCTAAGAGGGAAAGGAGTTCAGGTGGTGATGAAAGACACTTGCTGAAATGAGGGGGTCTGTGGATTAAAGGGGGTCTTATGTGTCTAGTTATTCTGGTAGCTTTTCAGAGCTATTGCAAGAACAACATGCTGAATGCACTAAGAGGCAATAGTCAAGAGAGGGAGACATGAAAAATATTGGAAAAGGGGACTTTTGCGGGGAGAAACTGGAGGGCAGGGGTCCAAAGCGCAGTGGATGAGTGGTGGACATGTGAACCAGGCTCTTTGCCAGTGACCAGCCCAGAATGGCCATCTTCCCTGCACCGTGATTTTCTAATTCCAAGAGCAAATAACACGTACTGTCCCTCAGAGCTATTACCTGAAATAATTCTCTCCTACTCCCCCCTCCTTTTTTTTTTTTTTAATATTCTAAACTCAAAACAAACTCAAACTAAAAGGATCTGTCCCATAATTTAAAGGGCTACAAAAGGCTTTACTTTGATTTCAAAAAGGAAAATTTATGTCAACTAAATCCCTGCTAGGGCACTTTTTCTGTTTAAACTTGGTAGGGTGGAATGAGTACCTCAGTGGGAAGGAAGAAAGGAATTCCATAGGCACAGAGCTGAGCGCAGGGCGAGGACTGCGTTAGATGTCCAACCCTCGCAGGAACACGCTGTGTGGAGGGAGAGGGCTGGCAGCTGTATGCACCGTGGAGTTGGGGATGCTGCCCTGTGTCAGCAGCAACAGAGGGCAGAGATGTGTCCCTTCTCCTTCCTTCCTCTTCCCCCTAGTGCTCCCAGCCACTCCATCCCCCAGGCTGGGCTTGGGGAAACTCAACGTTAGATGCTGAGATTCTAGAGAATAATGCAAGTATCTGGTCAATGCTGAGAGGAAAAAACCTGGATATCCCAAGGGCAACAGCAGGGATGGATGAGAAATTTCAAAACCCACTCAGCCTTGTCAGGGTGCCTGACCTGGGGAGGTATTGCTATGTAAGGGGAGGAGGTATACACAGGATAGTCAGTACCATGATAGGAAATGATAGAGAAGCATGTTGAGATCCATCAAAAATAACAAAGCAATTTTTATTTTTATTGCATACTATTTTTAAAACCATGTGCCAACCTCTGGGGAATTTTAAAAAGCCTAAGAAGCTATCTATACTCATCATTATGGTCCAATTGGAAGGATGGTATAGATATAAAAGTGAGTAAGCATAAAAGTCCCATGGTTTTATATAGGCAGTAAACACTACAGATGTTCAGAGAGAAGAAAACTATATGATGATCATGTATAGCTGGAGTGGAAACATCAGACTAATATCATTGACCTTGAACGGTAGTACTTTTACATATTAGGAGGGATGCTATGAAGTAGCCCCAGGCACCAGTAAGAGAGGAGTTAGCTTCCAGGAATCTCCTCCTGAATGACATTAACATCATCACCAGCCTGCTAATGGGCAGCTTCTGAAAAAGCGTAGGTGTGGAGGTCCCTTTTTTAAAATTAATTGAATTCCTCAAATAATTTCACTGGAAAGCATACTTGATTCTATCCGAATTGAAAGCTTCTGTGGCATCATGTAAACTTAGTCAGTTTTCTGTAATAAATATGCCCCTTTGAAAGTTGCAGAAGTTGTGCCCAACGTCTGGTTCACTTGGATTTTAAGGAAAAGACAGCTAGCTTTCCACTCCCAGAAAACAACAGGAGGATGAGGCTCTGCCTTGTGAGTTCACAAATAAGTACCTTAACATTCTATAATTTTTCTGCATTATTTGATATCATTATCAGCTCAGCCATTGTAAATTAAAAAGAATATCTGCTTACTATTATATAATAGAAAGAAAGAAAGAAAGAAAGAAAAAAAGAAAGAAAGAAAGAAAGAAAGAGAGAGAGAGAAAGAAAGAGAGAAAGAAAGAGAGAAAGAAAGAAAAAGAAACGCATACTTAGAAAACCCCCAGAAACTAGGCAATTTCTTGAATCACATCTGGCCATTTTCTAGTCTGAGGGATTATTGCTTTGAGCTCTCTCTTTCAATAAATTAATGAATAAAATCAGGGCAGAATGGATTTAATAAAGAAATTAGATTAATATTTTTGCATGCGCAGTGTTCTGTAAGGGTAGCTGTAGGATTAACAGAAGGGCCTTATTTTCTCAATCCAGTGTCTTGAGAGCTGGTTGCTTCTAAGTCAGGTGCAGTTTGGAGACCAGGCTGCTATAAACGCGGAGTGGAGGAATTCTGGATTTGCTCAGGGTAGGGAGGACTGTTCACTCCAGCCTGTGTTTGTTTACAATGCTGCCCACGAATGGTTGTGTAGCCATGAATAAAACCACAGCCCAGTCACCGGGGAGCCACGCTTGCATCTGGGCATTCATTTTTCTCACACACAGCGGGCCAGCCATTGTGACTGGTCTCTGAGGGGCTCAGAAAGCCTCTCGCAGTCGGTGACTCCTGGCAGCGGAGCAATTCACCGCCAGAAGGAACACAACAGGCCAGTTGTAGCCTGAATTCCCGCAGGGGCAAAGAGAGCATTTCTGCACTCAGCATTTTTGGAGGGCACCTTGCCTGACTAAGGCGGGAGGGAGGGAGAGTCTCGGTGTGTTCACTCACAACCAGGCCTCTCTCAAACTCAAGTAAACATCATAAACCCTGTCACTAATCAGCCTATAAAAACCATTCGGGAGGCTACAAAGCCAGTGGAATGTGTAAAGGAGCAGCAGGGAAGAGATGCACTGAAGCCAGTATGGGGACTTCGCCAAAAGAGATCAAGCATTTCAAGGCAAAGCATAAAATCAGTTCCAGCAATAGCGCTCTTACGAAATGTATTACTCTATTTTTGTGACACCTTTCTCCCTGATGCTTCTAGAGAAATGAAATACTTCTAAATTTCTCTCGCCACATCTTCTGTGGAAAGAAAGGAAATACCATCTTCCAATGTCCACAAGGCTCAGAATGGGTTAATTCACTGAAGGTCATTTCAAACCTGTCTAATAAAATATCACCCACACCCACACCTGGCCACCAGTGGAATGTGGAGAGGTGCAAAACACATACCCCCTCTTTGAAGACTTGAGTTAATCACATATTTCAGTAAGTTTAAGTGAAATATAGATTATAATAATCAAAGTCCCAGAAATATGAGCTTAATACCTAGACACATATTTCACAAGCAGATCCAGGCAAGTCATTGGATTTTTCTCCCCCTGGGAGACTTAAGTAGACTCTGTCTATTTGTTTCAAGTCTCCAGTTCATCTCTGCAGCTTGAATCTTTCCCCTGAAATCCAGACTTGATGATCCAGTTGCCTATTGGAGAACTCACTTTGATGTCTTATAACCTTATCATCTCTCAGGCCTTTACTGAAAAGCCACCTTCTCAGGGGGAGAATTTCCTTTCTCGTACAATTAAAATGGAAACCTTTCCACCCTAGTGTTCCTGCTGATCACTTATCTCTGCTTTATTTTTCTCTTATATACTATAATTTACTTATTTCATTAGATAAATAATTTATTCCCTGAATAAGTTTATTCTCTTAGCTGTAACTTAAGTGGATCTGTATTATTAACTTTTATGTCAATTCCTAGACACAGAGCTGGTCTTCAATAATGAATGAATAAAAGTTAAAACAATGAAAACATCAGACTTTTTTAGGTAGAAGATATCGAATCATTTTATTTCTACTTTATAGAATTCTACTTCATACTTGTTCTACTTGGTAGAATAACTTCAAGGGTCAAGCAGTGTCCCTTGAAGGGGTGGGATAAATTTGACTAGGGTTTTGTTTGGCCAACATTGTTTGTTTGCTGTTTTACAATTTAAATGTAAGTACCCTTAGTAAACTGGGACATTTGCCACAGTCCCCACCACTCTGTATTTTTCTATTTTTCTATCCTGGTCATAGGTGTTTATGAACTTCCTATCCCTGCCAGCACCTGAAGGCACTGAGTTTGCCAGTTTATACCCTAGTAGAAACTAATTCAGTGATTTGGTTTAACCAAAAGGTATAGTTTTGACCACATAGTAATTTGCAGAGTGACTTTTGGCAAATTACTAACATCTTTGGGTCTCTTCTCACTCTGAAATTGTATTTGAAAAAGCATCTATTTTGATTGTTTGACAGCTTTTGCTCAAGGTCATCTGAACCATTTTGGGAATTCTTGCCTGGATGTCAAATAAAATGACAATTTTATGTGATTCTTATTTCCTATTATTTTGAATATCTAACAGATTATTTAAGTTTATCAATCATTTGTAGACTTTGAAGTGGAAGATATAATGTCTCTAAATTCTTGTCCTTTGATTAAGCCAGTCTATAACTAATGAAGGTTAGATTCAGTCACAGGGACGTTCTCCGTTATAAATGAATAATTGTAAGATGATACTGCATAACATTTACTTGAAATATAGTGGTCCATATGTATAAGATTTACATTTCAATATACCAAGACTCTTAATCAGTCAGGCCATACAAATTCATCTGAAGATAAATCTGTTTAAAATTCTATTCATAGTAACCCCAGAGTTAAGCAAAAAAGACATTGAAAAGTAAGCTAGAATAAAAGATTGTTTATAAAATATAAAGTTGGCAACTAATAAGGAATGATTACCAAATATCAAGCTCAGAACCATTAAAATAAAAAGACATTTTTTAGCTCTAATAAAGCATAGCACTGCTTAGGTTGATCAAAAACATAATTGAGGCCCTGGCTGGTGGCACAATGGATAAGGTGCTGGCCTGTAAACGCAAAGGTCACTGGTTTGATTCCCAGCCAGGGCACGTAACTAGGTTGCAAGCCAGGTTTCCAGCCAGGTCTGTAGGTGGAGGCCGGTGAAAGGCAAACATACATTGATGTCTCTCTGTCTCTCTCCCTCTCTGCCTCTCTCCCTTCTCTTCCCTCTAAAAATAATAAATACAATCTTTTAAGAAATAATTTTAAAAACATAATTGGTGCTATTATCAGGAAGAGATATTCTATTATAGTCTCAAAAATTCATATTTTCACTGAGACTTTTATTAATGAATCAAATAAATACTTTGACTTCACCTACTAATAAATTCTGATGGAAACCTCTTAAATGTTAACATTAGAAGTTAACTCAAAAAAAGTATTTTAAATGGCTATTGAAAAACAATACATATAAATAAAGCAATTGAAAGACACATATGTAATCAAAGAAAGAAGATTTTGATTGCTTGAGAGCATTATAAACTTCAAAAGAAATTATTCTTTAAATAAATGAATGGATGGGACTCTATAAAAAGAGGGAAAACTAAAACAGCCATAATCCTAACAATGAATACATCAGTTTTCTATTTTGCCTGCTACTTTCTTGCTTTGTTAATAAGTAGTATGTATATATAGTACATTTTTAATTACAGTGATGGAACAATTCTGTATTTGGCTTTTTTCATACAATTATATTTGAAACCTTTTCACATTGATAGAGTCTTCACAATATTTATTTTTAGTGATGGCATATTATTCCATCAAATTTCTAAAGCATTCTTCTGTTATTATAATTTTAGTTTATTTCTCAGAATATAGTTTTTAAAATTTTTAATTTAATTATAGCATTGCCAACTAACATTTAATACTATGGTTTTATTTCTTCCTCCTTATGGCATATGCTATTATAATTTCACTAACTGGTTGACTAGAAAAGAATCCTCAGGGGCTTTAGTGGAAAAACATATGAACTCAAGATGAATTTCAAGCTTTTGATGACCACAAGTCTTATTGCACTCTAATGCTTATTAAAATTGCATGTTTGTAAGGAGTAAACCCTGGATTCAAGGGATCTAGATCCTGCCTTTGCTTGATACCAGCATTGCATTATAGGGAAACTTCCTTTATCTTTCTGTGCCTCTGTTTTCTCATCTGTAAAATGAGATTAATAATGGTACCTATCATGTAAGACCATTCTGAGGATTAAACAAGACCATGCATGTCAAATACTTAAAATGGTGCCTTTCACATTTAAAATGCTATATAAATGTTATTTACTTTAATATTAGAATAGCTTTATAATTTTTCTATACCTTCAGGAATTCTCCATGCAAATAAGACATGTAGTGAATTTTAGAACTTTAAAAACAAACAAGATAATTTCTTAGCCAGAAGCAACTTCTCTTCAAGTATTTGCAATAATGAAACATATGTTAATTCATTTAGCAGCAATTAGATCCTAAGCTATGAGGTTAGTACTTTCTCTAGTTAAAATAACTAGTCATCCACCCTAGAGATTTATGAACTACCATTCTATCAGCCTAATTATAACAGCAAGAGTCAAAGTTAAATAGTCGTCATCTACTGAACACTGTGTTCCAAGCAAATCACTTGGACACTTGAAAACATTCACTACAACCTGGAAGGAAATATTATTTCCCCAGTTTTACTAATGGGGAAACAAATTCAGTGAGATGAAATGATTGGTCAAAACAAAACAAAACAAAAAAGTCCTCTCCTGGGAGGTCATTGGTCAGCATTGACCAATGTCAGAGAAGTTGTGAGTCTGAATTCCCCTTTCACGAAGATCCATGCACAGATTTTCCCATTGAAGCCTCATTAAACATCAAAGGAGTTCAAATGTATTTGTTTATTCTTTTCTTGTTCACATTGTAGGTACGAAGATGGATCAGGAGCCCTATGGTCAGCGTGGACAAGCATCAGAATCCCAGCCTGAAGTACACGGGACCCATGGTGCACATCCCACCCGGGGAGCCTGACTTGGAACCTTCCTTGTATCAGACGTGCCTGGGAGACCACACTTTCCAAAGGGCAGTTCTCCCTCAGGAGAAGGAGTCTTGTTCATGGGAAATTCAATCTGGGTGTGAAGTAAGTTTATTTTTGTTCTGGATCCATCCTCCTAAAAGAATTCTAAGCTTTTGCTTTTCCTGTATTTTTGCTGTAGTATAAAATGTTTTGGTTTTTTTAAATTAATTTTCTTTTAAGGTTTTATTTATTACTTTTAGAGAGAGGGGAAGGGAGAGAGACAGAGAGGGAGATAGACATCAATGTATGATTGCCTTTCACCTGTCTCCAGCCATAGACCTGGCTGGAGACCTGGCTTGCAACCTGGTTATGTGCCCTGGCTGGGGAATCGAACCAGCAACCTTTGGGTTTGCAGGCTGGCGCCTTATCCACTGTGCTATCAGCCAGGGCTTAAAATGTCTTTAATGTACATTCATAAAGCTTCTGAGGAGAATATAGAATTTTGGCTTTGTTAGCAGACTGTGCTAATTTTTTAAATATATTTTATTTTTTTAGAGCAATTTTAGATCCACAGCAAAATTAAGAGGAAGGTATGGGGGTTTATTATACACCCTCTGTCATTAAACATGCATAGGCCCCCACCAGAGTGGTAAATTTGTTATAATTAATGAACTTATATTGAGACATCATCACCCAAAGTCTATAGTTTACCTTAGGATTCATTCATCTATGACATGTATGAATATCATTCATTAGACTATCATATAGGGGAGTTTCATTGTCTTAAAATCCTCTGTGACCCACCTGTTTATCCCTCTCTCTCCCCAGTCCCTGACAACAACTGATCTTTTTATTGTTTGCATAGCTTTGCCTCTTCCCACTGGAATATAGTTGGAATCCTATAGTGTGTTGTACCACTTTATGCTGTTATAAGACTGATACAGCAATGTTTTGCTGCATTAGAAAATGTCAGTTTGATCACACAACTTGTGTGATGCAAGAAATATATCATAAGAGTCATCTATAGGTTTGTCACTTCCAATGAAATATTTAGCTCAAAATGATTTGTCCTATAATAGAGCACTGTAGCAACCTTCCACTATTTTTCTCATATAAACCTATTTTTTCATATAGACTCATATTTTTACTAAAACTTATTTTCCTCTCATACTCCAAAAATTTTGTTTTTGCATTTAGAGTGCAGTAAGACTTGTGGTCATCAAAAGCTTGAAATTTATCTTGAGTTCATATGTTTTTCTACTAAAACCCCTGAGGAATCTTTTCAAGTCAACCAGTTAGTGGAATTATAATATAATTTCTAATATTTTAGAAATTTACAGCTATATTTTTAATTTGTAATATTGTTAATTAGGCTCATATTTATTTTGACTTTTTAAGCCATTAGATTAAATGTTTATGTTATTTGTATTTCCATCTTATTGACATAAAAACACAACATTAAGAAGCCAGAATGTGTTATTACAAAGTAGAATTAATTGCAAGTGATCTTCCAATATGTTATTTTAAATCAGTGCATCATAAGATGATAAATATTAATAACTCCCTGTCTCCTTTTTTAATGGTATTTTTCAGAGATAAAGGAATCATTGTAGCTGCTAAAATAAGATTATAAACCCTTAAATCTGACTTCCTCTTAACCCTGGGATACCCAATGTCTCAGAATCTGTTCTCCCATGAAAATTAACACTGCCTGCCTATGTTTTAAGGTTATTGGAAAGATCAAAAGGGACAACACATATGAAATAGTTCATAATCTATTGAGTGTGATGCAAATGTAAACCCTTATTACTTATGTTTTCTAATTTATATATTACTTAAGTCTGTGAATCCATAATACTAAATGAGACTTCCATAACTGGTTAGCACTTACTGATTGATGAACATTTGTCATGGTGCATTTATTGTTTAGTTGCACACTGACTCAGCACCAGGTTGGCCATAAAAGTCAATAACTAGATGCTAAAGACTAGAAGTGGCAAGCTTTTTCTGTAAAGGACCAGATAGGAAATATTTTAGACTTTGCAGGTCATACAGTCTGTCACTTCTATTTAGCTCTGTCCTTGTAGGGAAAGCCGTCATAGATAATAGACAAATAAAGGGATCTGGCTGTGTTCTAATAAAACTTTATTTATGAAAACATGTGGCTAGCCCAGCAGTCATACTTTGCAGACTCTTAGACTCTTAAGGGCCTAAAAGAGTTTGCCAATTCTTTAGAGTCTAAAGAACCATTCATGACTTAGAAGCAAAAAGAGGGCTCTGCAGATCCTATTCAGAGCAGAAATGCCTAGGACTGAATGTTTACTTAAGAGGCCACTTACTATATGCCCGCTTTGGTAGGAGCTGGGAATAGATTAATGAATACTTGGAATTCCACACAAGAGGAAACAATAAACAAAGAACTGGAAGGAATTTAAAACAACATTGTGATTCATTCTTTTACTTTCTCCAAGATAACAGGTGAATCATTCTCCAATTTACAATGGGTTACCTGGTTCTGGTTTTGCTGGATTTTTTCCCTACGGTTACCACAAATCAAGAAGACACTTCTATCTTTAAAATTTTTAAACAAATCTACATTTTCTGTTAGTGTAAGGATTAAGCCCTGGAATAGTTCCTTGACAAGACACCTCTCTCCTTTTAGGGAGGGGAACTGTGTGATGAAATGCTGGAGAGGCTGTTCAGTACAGGAAACTGGTAGTAAAAATTCCAGCTTGTTCCCTTGACAACTCCTGATGTGGACTATTTTAAGAAAGTCATTAATTCATCCTTCCTTCCCAATGTTCTCTCCTATGAAAATAGATTATTCATGCTTGCCATCAGTTTCTTTCCAAGAGTTTTTTTGTTGTTGTTTTGGTTTGTTTTTTTTTTTTTTAGTAATTTGCTTATGAGATGGGATTTTTAACATCTTTTGTAAATGTAAACTTGCGTGAAAATGGTGTTGGACTCCAGCAACATTCTGGGGCCAGCTCTGCCACAAAGTCAATATATAAACTTGAATAAATCATAAAACTTCTCAAACATCATATGATGGACCTAACCCAATTAACTTAAAGTTCCTTTTGTCTGAAATTCTACAGTCGGAATTTGATAAACTTAAATGAAAATAAACTCTGTATTTGATGTGTAAAGATAAAACATAGAAAATTAGGTGAGAATATTTTTTAAATAAAATAAGAAAACAAATAAAGTGTTAGTCTTTCATGAGTAACTGTGGAATATTTTTCCCTGACTTTAAAAATAGTATATTCTATTGGATCAAAAAACTTTGGTACATTTACACAATGGAATACTACACAGCAGAAAGAAAGAAGGAACTCCTACCCTTTGCAACAACATGGATGGAACTGGAGAGTATTATGCTTAGTGAAATAAGCCAGTCAGTGAAGGACAAATACCATATCATCTCACCCATTACAGGACAATAATGAACAAAACTAACAATAAGCAAAACAGAACCAGATATATGAATACAGTGAATAGGCCTTCAGTGGGAAGGGGGAAGGAGGTTGGGGGGAGGGGGGAGGAAGAGGCAAGGAAGGGGGGCAATTTAGACAAGAACCTAGTATGAAGGAACCATGGACATGGATAACAGGTGGGATTGACTTTGCGGGGGAATGGGTGGGTGGGGAAGAGGACAGAGGGAGCAAAAAGGGGGTGAATGTAATGCAACAACAATAAAATTAAATTTAAAAAATTAAACCTATACAAACCCTTTTTTAAAGTAAAAAAAAAACAAAAACAGTACATTCTAAATGCGACCTGTAATGGCTAAAAATCACTGAGTTACATTATAATTAGCTTGTGCCAGGCCTTGCCAATTGTCTAGTTAGTGACCTTTAAACATGTTTTGCCCATGGAAGAAACTAGAATATACAAATATGTATTGCCATGCATTACCTAGAAGAATAATGGTATGGTGATGTTCCTAGCAATGCTATCTAAAATAAACTGAAAATTAAACCATTCTGGAAATGAAATGGAAAGATGATAACAAGCTGCTACTGAATGATGCATGCTAATAGAACTCAAGTTGTAGCATTTCAATCTGATGGAATGTAGCATTTCCAAAGAGATGGGAATCGAAGTAGTTTTTCAACTACATGTGTGCATGCTGACTAAACACATTCACAAACTCCATCCTATGCCGTATCTCTCACAGCACTTACAGTGCCAAGATCAACCAAGCTGGGAGGAGAGTAGTGTTTTAGAATGGGAGTGGGGAAGGAAATCTGTTAAGCAAAGCATAGGGTAGGATCAAGGTGGCAGCCTGAACATATAAAGTCATCTGTTCTTCTTGCCTCAGATAAAAGAAAATACATACACACACACACACATTTTCATTTATAATAGTGCTAGTAAACAAAGCATGCCATTGTATGCATAAAGAATAATTAAGACTCTCTAGTAGAATTACGAGATTGATGAGGAGACCACAGTCCAAAATGATCACATCAAAAGAATTGCTACAACAGATGGAGGAGACATTGCAAGCTTGTATATTTAAAAGGATCCAGTGAGTTAAAAAATAAAGATGTCCTATGAAAGGCCTAATAAAAGGAAAGTAGTTTAGCAATATGAATTTCAGACAAATTATGTAAGACAAAAAGTATTTGAAAGGAACAAAGAGGAATGTTTCACACTGATGAATGATAAGTACTGAGAAGATAAAGCATTTACAAACCTTTATGCACTTAACATAACATGGAAATCTTTAAAGCAACAATGTATAGAAAAATCAAACAAAAAATTGGCAAATTTTTATCATAGAAGAAAGTTTTATCATAATTCCCCCAGAAACAGTCAGTTCAAGAGGACTAAAAATATGTAAGGGCAGAGGATTTTAATAAAATAATTGACCAAATATGATATATGTGGGGATTTATATCTAATAAACAAGGAATACATATTATTTGAAGCACACTTGGAACAGTTACAAAAACGAACCAAGAATTAGATCACAAAGAATATCTCATTGAATTCCAAAATACAGAAATCACACAGACCATCCTAGCTGATTACAATTTGATAAAATTAGAAACTAACAATAAAAGAGCCAACTTCCATGCCCAGACAATCCACCCACCTGGAATGCATGAACACCCTTTGTAATAACTCTGGGTTTACATAGAAAATAAAAATAGGAAATTAAAAAATATTTTAAGTGCTTACATCACCACCAGAAAATGCAAATTAAAATAATAAAATCCCATTTGTTTTTAATCCATCAGATTGTCAAAGGTTGTATTGATAAAAGTATGGACCAAAACATGTTGATGGCAGAGTTCTTGGTAATGCTCCTCTATTAAAAACTTTATAATCTCAAAAAAAAAAAACCCTTTATAATCTCATACCTTGTAATGCAAATCTATGTCTTCATACTTGTTTATGTGATAATAAGGACACGTACAAAGATATTCATTGCACTATTGGATATTGTAAAAAAAAAAAAAAAAAAAAGATTAGCACCATCAGGGGGTAATAAAACTGTAACTCATGGAGAATTATTAGTTATGGCATATTAGTACTATGTAATACTATGAAATTATGGCTAGTCATACTAATTCATGCTGTTGTTTATAACAAACTTTTAAACTCATAAGGGATTATTAATTATGGCATAGTCATACAATGAAATCTCCCTGGCTGCTGTGGCTCAGTGAATTGAGCACCAGCCTGCAGTTACTGGTTCGATTCCTAGTCAGTCCACATGTCCAGGTTGTAAGCCAGATCTCCAGCCAGGTCCCCAGTAGGAGGCAGGTGAAAAACAACCATACATTGATGTTTCTTCCTCCCTCCCATTCTTCCTCCCTCCCTTCCCCTCTATATAAAAATAATGTATAAAATCTTTTTTAAAAGAAATCTCATTAAAAATGAGATCTGTATGTACTGACATATCCCAAGGCATATTAAGTTAGGAAAGAAGTTGAAGATGAACATGTATCTAGCGTTATCTTATTTATATTCTTAAGACTTCATATGTCTGTCTCCATATCTGTGTATTGCATGTTCATGTGTTTGTGAAACTGCAAGTATGAAGATCTGGATGTACATCAAACTGAAATGGTGATTACCACTGTCAAGGGGTTATAATTGAGAGGTAGTGAGGTTGGAGAGTAGTCAAGAAGGACCTAAGCTTTGTCTATATTGGTTTAAATTTATTGTCTATGTTGCTTTGTCTGTATTGAACTTTTCAAGGCCATACTAATATATTACCTGTTGGTTTGGGGAAAATACCATGCCCACCAGGAGACTTACATCTAGAAAATGAATAGTTACAACTCAATCCAGTTGGTAGAAAGTCAGGCACCATCATAAAAAAGGGTTTTGCACCATGAGACCATACCATCACTACAAAGGAAGGCTCCTGAAGGAAAATGGAAAACACACATTTGTGCTCACACTTCTTTCTGTCAGTTATTGTGCCCTGCCCTGTGTGCTGTTTGTATGAGTGTCCAGTTAGATCTAAAGAGTTTATTTTCCTGTCTCTTCCCAGAGCCTTACATACATGTTATAGAGTCGCCTGCTCTTTTTGTCTCTTTGCCTTTGTTAGCTAAAATTGAACTTTTCTTCATGCAAATATTTTCGAACATGAAAAGGAGAGACGAAGGAAACCCTGCAGCCCACGCTGGCTGTAAATCACGTGCATTCCCAAGGCACACCTGTTTCTCGTTAAAGCCTGCCCTCCTCATATGGGACAGATTAGGCTGAGTGAGGATTTCCTCAGACTTCTCTGTCTTCAACTGAGGACAGCTCCAAAGGTGCTGAGTCAGCGACCAGTGGCTGAATGGGGGGGGGGGGGGGGGGGGGGGGGGGGGGGGGGGGGGGGGGGGGGGGGGGGGGGGGGGGGGCTGTTTTTAAGGCCCAGGGGAGTCAGGCCTCGGGAAGGAGGCGTCCAACCTAGAGAAGTCATTAACCAAGCGACTACAAACAGAAAGATTAACATCTTTGACATGATGAAATATACTCATAAGATTACTGCCTCTTCTTCCTCCAGAGCAGATCACCAAAGACAGTAACAGAAGGCTCTTTGAATTAAGCACACTTGAAACACTTCTGGGAGGGAGTCCGCCTTCCATCCCTTTCTGGGTTTCAGATGCCCTGCCTCCATCTGCTGGCTCCCACGGCCCAAGGAGGTGTGCCGTAACCTCTGTATTTCATCTCAGAATTGCTGAGCTGTCCCTTTGAAGCCCAGGAAGCTTGGTTGTAAAGCAAGCAGCTGAGGAATAGTTTCCATACTGACTTACTTTCATAGTGTCTTGAGGTTTTTGTTTTTTTTTTTTTTGATCTTTCTTAAGAAGAAGCTATAAAATATACTTAAATCCGTCAGATGGCTTTATAGATTTCATTTCTGGTTTCTTTCAATTTATGTAGTAAAAATGGGTTTTTATGAAGGCCATCAGGAATAAAATAATATAGCTTCAAATTGATCTCTTTCCTCAGTTTTCCACTCTTGACATGACACGTTTGGGTCTCTGGGGGCCGACGGGGGGCCTGCTGATTTCTAAGCTTGTGGCCACAGTTGTCCTTGGTCTTTGCCAAATTTTAAGTTGTGTTATCAGTGGGAAAGCACTCGTTACATAAAATGAAAGATTTAACTACTAAAGAAGGGAGAGGAAAATGCTGTTTCCTTTTGTTCTGTATACTTGAGAGTGTGATGCAGGGGATGACGTTCTTCTACCCACAACAAAGCAACAAGCGTGGCTTCCGCACCCGGTTTGGTGGGTCATGTGACCCTGTGCTTGTTATTTGATCTCCTAGGGCTCACCTGCATGCTATGAAAAATAGCACAGTGCTGCCCACCTCACCTGGCTGATGAGAGGGTGGGAGCAAATGGGAGAGATCATGTGGCAGCTCTTTTAAAAAAGTAACTGTAAACAGCTTTCGCAATGTTATTAGTTGGCAAATACATCTAAGGGTACTAAAAAGCTGAAAAGATTTCAGCAAGTAAATCAGCCTTAAGCAAAACATTCATCACATTTCCAAGCTTCCTTAATTAAAACATAATAATAATAATAATATAATAAAAAAGAATATGACATCGAAAATGTCTTGGGCAACATTAAAAAGGACTTAGTTGCCCTTTTAAGATAGTGAAAGTCCTTATAATTCCTCTTGCCATTACTTATCTGCATATTTATACTAATACTGAGGCAGAATTGGAAGAAAAGATACTTTCACCCAGAAATACTTGGAATTCTTTTCCGTAGAAAGGCAGCGTTTAAAAAGATGTTTATTTCAGGTAGGAACATATAAAATAGAGAAAACTCTATTGGTTTTTCCTTAAAGTTTTCAATATTTTTTCCCTTTGTTCTATAGTAATTTGCAGTGTCCTCAGTAACTTTTTTTTTTTTCTCAGTAAGCTTTAGTTCAAGAAATTCTTTTTGGCTAGGAGGTGGAGAAATGATTACTTTATTATTCAGTAGTTCTTGCTAAGAGCTAAAATTTTCATTCTTATATTTCATGTCTTTTACTATAAATCCACCTCCTTCCTGGCTTTTCCCCATGATTTTCAAAAAGTATGTAAAAAATTATTATAATGGCATCCATCACTGAGATGTTTAGAAAGAAATACTTCCATTTTCTTTACATATAAATAGGTTGGTTTTTTTTTCTTTGCCATCTTCCAGTTTTCCCCCATGTACACTTACTTTTGTCATTGTGTATATATACTATCAAAACTGCTTTTTCACTTCACATTTATTCGTAACGACATTTGTATGTTGTAACATGTTTAATTATTATCATTATGGTTAACATTGCATCGCTTCTCGGCCTTTTGGCTAAGATCAAGTGTATGGTTAACATTGCATCAAATTGATATGATTTTATGTAATCATATCCCTACTGTTAGCACTTTAATTTCATTAATTTTTTTCTCTTTGATAAGGCTGAAAGTGATTTTTTCCCTCTTAATTGGAATAACCTTAGGATAAATTGAACCTTAGTATAAATTCCCAGTAGTAGAATAGAGTTTGAACATAATTATGTTTCTTGCAAAAATACTTTTGAGAACAGTTTAGGGTCAAACCAATCAAAATAAATGCCACCAGCATTATTTAAATGAACCTATGACACTACCGCTTCATCCCCCGAAGTTCAAGGCATGTTTTAATTTTTGTTAATTTATAAACGGTGTAATATGCATTTCTCTAATTGCCTAAAAAGTTACGGAACTTTCCCATTTTTCAATTTGTAACTTGTAATTTCTAATGGGAATTGTTTTGTTCAATTCCTGCCTTTTTCACCTGCTGCAATTTTTGCATTTATTTTGTCAATTTAAATGAATTATTTCCATGTAGATTTAAATTCCCTTTCCATGCTACATGGGGCAGGTTGTTTTTTAACCAATCTCAGAGGCTTGGTTATATATATAAGTATACTCTGAAATGAACCAGGTCTACTTCTTGCACTGTTAGAGAGGGAATGTCTATGTTAGCTTAACGCTCAAATAAGCACTCTTCCAAAAAGGTCCTGTTGCCAACAGAACGGTTGCCTGTGAAAGAAGGCCAGGGTGATTGTGGCTTTCTCTCTGTGCCACATGCACATTTTATCTGGCCAGACAGCTCGATAACCAGGAAGCTGGCTCCTCTTCCAGGAGTATCTCTATGTTTCCAGCTTGTTTCCAGGCCTCCTAGTGCCAGGAGGCCACGTCTGTCTGATCCAACGCTGCCTTCTCTTCCAGGGGCAAAGGCCTGGAATCCGGAGTGGAGGTCAGCTAGTGTGGAGGGCACAGGAGGAGGCAGAATGGGCTCGGGTCACATCCTCTCCGACAGGCACTGACCAGAGGGTAGCTTTATCCACAACCGGGCAAAGGCTCCTGCTCTATTTAAAGATATGATTCAAATCACAAAAATCAAATTGTAGAGTCGGGCCTTTGGCGTAAAAGAAGTTTATGCCTATGCTCATACTTCACTTTATTTTTTATTACCTAAGTTCTCCTTTGAGCTACATCCCACCAGCAGGCCTCCTTTCCAGGCGATAAGTCTGGAAGAGGATAAGGAACTCCATCCAGGGTATTTAGGGCATAAAATGTTCCAAGAAAGTTACTCCCTGCCCTCTCCTGGAAATCTCTAACCCGTGGTTACACTTATCCTTGGGTTGGAGCATATTTTGTTGGCTCTTATTGTATGTAACCAAATCTTTCCTGCTTCTAATTAAACTTATTCCTTTTAGTATAGTGCTTCCCAGAAACCATATGGCTATTTTCCACTAAAATAATATCCCTTCTTAGTAGTTTTGAGACTTTGAAATTTTTAAAAGAAGAATTTTTTACAAACCACTAAAAATTTACAAGCAAGAACAGAATTTAAGGAATAAAACAAGGTTTAGTTGTATTTCATTTCATTTTTTGCCATTATTTCTCTTTTTCCTAAGGTTTATAATTATATGTCTCCTTGGATTGTTTGTTGAAATGATCAATTTTAATCTACTAAGTAGCATTTCTATAGTGTAAACTACTCTGTAAGGAACAAGATAAATAAAAACATAAAGAATTTCAGCCCTGGCTGGTAGCAGTGGTTAAGGCACCGGCCTGCGAACCCAAATGTCGCAGGTTCGATTCCCCAGTCAGGGCATATAACCAGGTTGCAAACCAGGTCTCCAGTCAGGTCTGTGCCTGGAGGCAGGTGAAACGCAACCATACATTGATGTCTCTTTCCCTCTCTGCCTCTCTCCCTTCCCCTCTTTCTAAAAATAATGAAATTTAAAAAAAATTAAAAAAAAAAAAAAGAATTTCGGGAAATATCTTGTGATTATTTCATAAAACAATGTAATTTAATTCTAAAATTTGCTTTTGGAGACCTGAGAAGACCTTTCTTATAAATCTTCTAAAGAAAAAGGAGTAAAAATGATTGCTATCACCTTGATATTTCCTATTCACATAGAATAAATTGCTTCTTGTCCATTTGGCATACAGAGAGCACCTTGGAAAAACGAGTCAATGTGCCAAGATACACACATTTTCCATGGAGTTCAGGATAAATAAATCATTCAATTTTCACTTGTCAGTGATGTTAGATTCCCTTGTCTTTGTGAGCTGATAAATCAACTAATCTATTTTTAAAGCTCAATGTGTGTTACATCATCTCTTGAGAGACTCATCATGACCAGAAGTCCACTAATACCTTGTGACTCAGCTGTATTTCATTGGATGATCAAAATGTTCTTATTGACCTTGAATAGTGGACATTGGTAAAAAGAACATACTAAAACTCCTTTTAAAGCCAAGCCAAACTCCACAGCTTGCTACCTATAATTTTCATTTATTTTTCCAATGTCCATCAGTCTTGTGTGTGTGTGTGTGTGTGTGTGTGTGTGTGTATCACAGACAGAAAGGCATTTTTAAAAAGATTTTATTATTTTTAAAGAGAGGGAAAGGAAGAAAGGCAGAGAGGGCAACAGACATCAATGTATGGTTGCCTTTCATCTATCTCCAGCTAAGGACCTGGCTGGAGACCTCACTTGCAACCTGGTTATGTGCCTTGGCTGGGAATCAAACCAGCAACCTTTGGGTTCTCAGGCCGGTGCCTGATCCACTATGCTACCAGCCAGGGCTCCATCAGTCTTGATAACTATAAATACACAATTCTATTCTCAATTCTCTTTCCTCCCTCATGCTGGTATGTTGTTTTCCTGTTGAGCTGATTTTTCAAATGACCATTTGAAAAGATTTACCTAGATTTCTCCTGGGGGTGGGGGACAAGAGTGCAAGAATTCCACACCTCTGGCCAGGGTAGATAAGATTCAAGACAGATGACTCCTATATTCTGTAACACAGTGAGCAAGGGTTATCAGTCTTTTTAGATTAGGAATTTCATAAAAAGTAAAGGGGGGGGGAATTAAAAGAATCACATGTATCAGCAACACTAAGGTATTTTCAAAACAATCAGTCTGATATCAGTATGAAGGCAGACCTTTCAGGTAGTATCCGTATATATTAATGTTGCCCAGGACTGAGACTGCTGAATCCCCTCCCAGCCCATCTTGGGGCCTGGGTGTGTTCTCTCCACTAGCTTCTATGATAGGTAAGGCAGTAAGTATCCCATTAAGTACTTCCAAGAAAGGGGAAATGCTTACAAGGAACAAGGCAATTACAATAGGGGAAGGTATAAACTACATATAAGAGGGTCCCATATATTGGGATAAATGAAGGCTTCAGCAGAATAGAAAGCTAAACTAAGAAGTGAAGGAAGCCCTGGCTGTTGGCTCAGTGGATAGGTGTTGGCTTGTGAACCCAAAGGTCACTGGTTCGATTCCTAGTCGGGGCACATAACCAGGTTGCAAGTCAGGTCTCCAGCCAGGTCTGCAGCTGGAGACAGATGAAAGTCAACCATACATTGATGTTCCTCTCCCTTACATCCTCCCTCTCTGTCCTTCTCTCTAAAAATAAAACCTTAAAAAAAATTAAAAAGTGAAGGATGCTTAAATTAGTGAAGTAGGGAAAGGTAAGGAAGAGAAGCCAGGCAGATAGAACAAAAAGCAAAAGTCTGGAAGCTGGAAGTAATAGTAAATTTGAAGCAAGGAAAATAAGGTTGACCTGAGAAACCAGCATTCAGATCATTAAGGCTTTTCCCAAGGTGTTTAAATAATAATTTATATACTGTCCTTAAAAAACAAAGATCCATTTAAACGTTCAGTTGCAACAATGTTATCATTAGGCATAAGGAACGGATAGGAGAGGGCCAGATTTCAGGAATTCTTTGGTTGGAGATTTATGGCTGTAGACTGAGGTTTTCTATGGCTCTGCCCCTGTTAAGGATAAATATGCTTGAGATTTAACGCAATAAGCTTAACTCAAGGAGAAACAAGGATTCTGGATTTGAAAAAGGGTAACATTAACTGAAGAGCTCTCACTATAATGAAATGGGAAAAGAAATGATTTTAAAAAGGAGTCTGAAACCATGAACACACCGTGACATTTGCCAAGTTTCTCATTATTAAGAACTGAAGAGAAAAGGTGAAATTAAGAGGTGAAAGAGTTGAAGCGCTTTAAAGAGGATAGTGGTTGGGAGGGAAAAGGGAACACAGAAGAGAAGAAAGATATGCTTGGATGGCATGCAAAAATGATTATTAGCTATACTCCATTTTGTGTTTGACTTGAGAAATCAAACAGTGTTGTGGAGAGGCAGTGCCTCCCTGAATCAGTCAGGGAATTTTCTCTCCTAGGATTGATTGTATAAGAGTAAGCATTAGGCTGTAAAGAGTGGAGAGCAAACATTTCTAAAATGCCTCTGCATGGGTATCATGAGTCTTTGTATGGAAAGATGACATTACTAAACCTATATGAATGTTTAGAGTGTTTCCTAGCACTAAAGACTGAATTTGTACTGCTCTCTTTATACTCTTTGTCTTCTTTAATTTCTACTGAATTTTTTGCATTACTTTTTATTCCCTTTATACCTGCCTCCCCCTGTTTATACCCTCTTGACCAATCCCACTGAAGACTAACAGAGCAAATTTTCAATAGACTTGGAGGATTAATCTAACTGACCTTCCCTGGACTTGAACAAGAAGCCTTGGCATTTTAGCACGATGCTCTAATCAACTACGCTAGTCAGATTTATGGCTTGTGATACATATGAATAAAAGCAATAACAGAATTTGAACAAGCATTTTTCTTTAGTGATTTTTCGTAACTGAAATCCTAACAGCTGACAGAGCTCAACTGTTTATCAAGACACAGGCAGAAGTTGTAGGCTGTATTTCATGGATTAAGTCTAAAAGCTGTATGTACTTTCATGAAGTCTCATAATGGATTGGTAATGCTTATTATGGATGATAATATTTATTTAGATGAGTTAGAACTACCAAGTACAAAAGATGTTTAAAGCAAAAATGGCATAGACTATTTTGCAAATGCACAGGCTGAAATTATCTATAATTTCAGTGAATGGCATAAATTGTATGACACAGAGGTGGCCCTGGCTCTCATTTTCATGGTAAAGACAGCTTGTAAATCAGTGGCGTGACTCATGGGTCTCGGGCATGGTGCATCAATCTAGCACCTGCTTTCCCAATCAGTCAAGTTTATTCATATCCAGACACAAATAACCATATTATTAACCTTGGCCACCAAAATTAATCTTTTAGTGTTGAGAGGATGTGCAAATTCGAGCTAATAGGGTTCATTTCCTCCTCATAGCATATACATGCACTTAATTCATTTTTAAAAAAAAAAACAGTGCTGTTTCTTTCTGTTGAGTATCTCAGAAGCAGATGACATTTTGGGTTTTATATTTGTGGCTTTGTGTGGGTCATATACAGGTAAATTTTTACAAAATGGTATAGCAGATGTGACTTTGAACTGAGGATATGTGACTAGCAGCAACATGCTACTCTAACCTCACTTTGGGGAAATCCAAAGCTTCACAGTTGCCACACAGGATGTTTCATCAAAAGAGGGATTTTCCCCTCTGTTCTGGAACACATTACTTACTTCCTCTTCCTCAGTTCTATAATATGAAAATATTCTCAAAACAGTTAACAATTCATCGTGTCATGGGCAGCTGTATGAGGGCGGTGAGAATAGGGAATGAGGGGGATTTCGGGCACTGGGGTACAAGACCCCTGAACACTCTGGTCAGCTTTTCTTGTCTCTGGGATTGCTGCTTGATAAAACCACTAGTGCAAGAAGTTATCACTGGCCCACATATATATCAAGCATGGTTTTGTGTCAGATCTCAGTTCAGAACCCAGCTCTGACATTTACCAGCTGTATCATTGAGTTTCCCCATCTATAAAATGGATGATAATACAAATGAAAAGGAATGTTCTAAGGTTAAACAAGAGAGTGTAGGGACAGTTCCTTCATTTGCCTTTGTTTCCATCCTCTCCCTGGTCCCACCCAGTTTCCTACGCTTGAAAGAAACCAAAGAGGTCTACACAATGAAAATTACATGATGATTCTGAACCGGTGTAACATGCCCAATCTACTCTTTACCTTGTAATTTGAGTCCATTGGCTATAACACATTAGTCATAAGCTTTGTGTCTCATGTCTTTTTGTTCAGTAAAAAGAAAACTAAAAGAGGAAATAGAGATTGCAAAGCAAGTCCATTATTGAATGAGCTTGTGTCAGTGTAACTTGTAGAACAAGTGAGCTTTTTACCAAAGTATTCGTCTACTAGTCTTAATTATTATGTCTCATTTCTGAATCCCCTGAGCTAAACCTATAGGAAAATTGGAAGGAAAACTTTTAAGTTTACCTTCTTCTATGGCAAAATGTTTAGGATTTCCATTATCAATTCTGAAGATTAGGTCTTTCTTGATTACCTATTATTGACAAAACCACATAGATTATTTACCCAACCTTCCCTGTGTTCTGAATAGTCCTTATAGAAAAAGAATGGCATTGGCATTTTGTCTCATTGAACAGCAGGCCCCTCACCCACCCAAGCTCACCTCATCCATGATCCTATCCTTCCAAAGGGAAGATTCTCTCAACTCAGAACCAGGCATCTCAAGATCTCCTATCTTTAATTCTGGAGACAATCACTGCCTGGGAGACTAAACTACTAGGACCTAAAACATAAATAAAACCACAGCTCCTTAAATTTTTATTGTTGTTTAGAGTATTCTTAAACTCATTTTTATTTCATTTTATTACTTTTTAAAGATTTTATTATTTTTAGAGAGAGGGGAAGGAAGAGAGGCAGAGAGGGAGAGAGACATTGATGTATGGTGGCCTTTCACCTGCCTCCAGCTACGGACCTGGCTGGAGACCTGGCTTGAAACCTGGTTATGTGCCCTGACTGGGGAAACGAACCAGTGACCTTTGGGTTTGCAGGCCAGTGCTTTATCCACTGTATCACCAACCAGGACCTCAAACTCATTTTTATTATCCTAAATTTAATCTCAAGACTTTATTTTCCTTCACCTGTAAAGATAAAAATACACTGAAGTTTTTAAAACACACATAACAATTCTTTGTGTTGATGCGCAACATTTTTGGCTTTCTGAGTGTAAGCCAGACAAAATAATTCTTTTATCCAGAGATAATGAACAATATAGATTGGAAAGTAACCGGCAATTGAATTTTTTCAAGGATTTTACTTTAAAACTATGAATTACAATGAAAATAATAAGGCTAAAACTTGGTGTATAATGAATTATCCCACTTACACTATTATAATTTACTTTTAACATGCCTCTACTCAGGCAATTTAGAAATAAAGCTTACTCATTAGTACTACATTAAAGGTGGCACATATCTTGTATTATTCACATGTTAATCCCTTATTCTATATTTCCTATACCAGAAGGGCAAAACTAAATAAGGAAACCTTTCCATGACCACACTTTTGAGTATTTTATTTGGAAGACATGAGAATCTTTTTAATGTTTTACTTTTTTATCACTAGTTCAAATACCTGTTCAGACTGTTACTATATAATCTAGTTCCCACTCAAAAACAGATTAATGTTTTGAAGATTTTTTTTAAATTCTAAGTGTTTGAAGAGCTAAAAAGTAACATTGGATAAATGTCAACATTCAAAAGAAGCTGCCCTACTGGTCCAGATTATCTGTCTGCCTCACTCTTCCTCATTTCAAAGTTCCATTCCAACATGTATTGAAATGGAGAGATGCCTATCCCAACAGTGCAGCCCTCTGCCACCATGTTCCTCACCCTTGTCTGCTCTTCTTTAACTCTGATCCTTCAGCCCCAGCCCTGTGGCAGTCAGTTCAGCGCATCCTGTCCCTCTCACAGTTTTAATCCCTCACCTCCCTGGTATATTCCTTTTTTCACTTAACACCACAGCTAATCCCTTTCTGTCCCCTTTATACAATATCATCTTGGGCCTTTGTCACTAAAATCCATTAAATCATTAAACTTTTTCCTCAAACCCTCCCTCTGCCCTCTCACATACTGTAAGATCTTAATATGTGCTGTATATTCATCAGGGCTTATTGATCAAGTATGTTTTGGAAATGCCAGGTTAGACTTCTCCGAGCCTTCATTTCAGCAATGTGCTCTGTGATTCCCCAAGAAGAAAGAGTCTGAGCATTCCCCAGATATGCTGGACCAAAAAGTGAAACTGGAAAAGTCGGTGTTCATGCTGCCTGTCATCTACCAGACCCAATAAGCAGAGAAAGGGATTGAGCCTTTACGGGCCCTTTATTCAGATGGTCAGCGATCTGAGAAGACAGGGCACCCTAACAGACTGTCTTCAGTTCCATTATAAGTGGACCCTTTTCATAAAGAGAAGAAAAGTGTAGGTAAGGGAGTTGAAATTCAAGGAAAACATTAACCAGATAAAAGCTGAAGCATTCTTTCATCTGTGTCCTAGCAGATGGTTTTTGTGCCCTGGGCACTGGTCCTTATCTGTGAACTGGTCAGTGTCAGTGGTGGGTTGGTAGTGGTCTCACCCTGGAGTATAATGGCTAAGATACCATCTTGAATTGCTTGCAGTCCTCCTGAAACAGAAAAGTGGAACTGCTTATGGTTACCTGGAGTCAAGATGGCTCATACCTCCAGGTCCTGAAACAATAGCTTTTTACACACATTGATTGCTAAGCTTGTTAGCTGTTGCCTGAAACTAAAAGTTTTCCTTCAGTTGAGCCCCCCATCAAAAGCTCTCTTAAAGGAATATCTTCAGGAAAGTGCTCTTAGTTGATATTTGGCTTTCTACTAATGATGGCATCTTCTCCAACACCCTCAAGTAGAAATGTCTGGAGGCCAAGAGCTTGGCAGGTGTTCTCTAACGTAGCCTTTGAGAACGTGACCACCTCGGCTCAGCCTTTATTGTCATCATCTACTAACTCCAACCAAGACATTTCCTATCTTTTACTCACCTTGATGCCTAACTCAATATTCTTCCTCTCTTTCATAAGCAATCATCCTGGGAAGGTTCAATATTTCTCTCATGATTCACTCATAATAACAATAATAGTAGTAATGATAACTAATATATCATTTTGAGTATCTACTGTACACCAATAAGCACCTTTAATACTTGACATTCATTACCTCATTTAATCTCCACTACCGCTATAAGAAAGAGATATCATTATTTCCAATTTGCTGATGAAGAAAATACATTCTTTAATAATTCCAAGGACATATAGGATATTAAATGGAAGAACCAAGATTCAGAGCCATATTTAAATGATTGAAAATATCTTTCTTTGCTTCATTGTTATTCAAACCCTTTAGCTCCATTATACCTTTCAAGCTTCACTTTCACATCAACCTACCGGCACAGCCATTTGTTGGATCTTATAATTAACCTAAACTGCTCCTTCTCCAAGATCTTGAACCCTGAAGTTTGCCCTTGACTAAGGCTTTCTGCTCTCTGATCTCACTCAAGGTCACCATCTGCCCTTCTTCTTCATCATACCCCCCAGCCACTTTCCCTGCACTGCTGCTCTTCCTCATATAAGATGCCACTCTTATCTGCTGAAGCTGTAAGTCCTGTCTTCATCTACTGAGATTCTAGAGCATGTTCAATGTGGGATGGACCTCACAAGCTTTGTATAATTTGAAGATAGCTTAGATAAGATATGACACCTGCTTAATTTGCCAGCAGGATTAGTCAACACACTTACAAACATTTGAGAGGTCATCTTTGAGTGTAACCTTCCTCCCCATCCAACAACATACTCTTCCAGCACCAGCTTTAAATTTCTTGTACTTCAATAATCCTTTCTCTTGGTGCCCAGTATATATTCTGTGAAACCCCAAACTCATGGCATATTAGGATTAGAAGGGGCCACAAAATTTATATAGCCTAACCACTTCATTTTATAGGTAAAAGCACAAAAACAAAAATGGTGGCCTGGAGGAGCTGATAAACCAACATTATCACAAAATTTTCTGGAAGAAATTTGCCTATGCTCTTTCAAAGAGGAGTTTATTTCAGGGATACATTCCTGACTACTTCTTCTTTGCCAGGGTGTAGGTTCAAGTCTTTGAGTGAACACTCTGTACACCTGTATTTCTCCTTGATCACTTACTAGTTGAGTAACCTGTGTGTTATCAGAGGGCAAAAGGGCCAACTGCTTTTCACAGCAGCATAATGTGTTTCTTTCTGTTGGGTGGGATGCTTTGTCCAGATTTCCTTTGCACAAGCTGGCTGTCCCCAAAAAGGCTCTAAAGCTCCCCGGATCATTAGGATTCCAGGTGTGTCTGCTACTGTTGACCTGGAGTCATGTGACTGCAACTCTCTTCTTGCCAAGCTGTGAGACAGCACTCAGATATATCATGTGGTGTGCATCTAACAGATTTGA
This sequence comes from Noctilio leporinus, assembly GCA_004026585.1. NCBI lineage: Eukaryota > Metazoa > Chordata > Mammalia > Chiroptera > Noctilionidae > Noctilio > Noctilio leporinus. The sequence continues at coordinate 524,044 of PVIW01000170.1, read as the reverse complement.
TCATTCCCAGTTTTGTTTTGTTTTTTTTTTTTAAGATTTTTTTATTCATTATTTTCAGGGAGAAGGGCAGGGAGGGAGGAAGAAAGGGAGAGAAGCATCAATGTATGGTTGCCTTTCACCTGCCTCCAGCTGGGGACCTGGCTGGATACCTGGCTTGCAACCTGGTTATATGCCCTGACTGGGGAATCAAACCAGTGACCTCTGGGTTCTCAGGCCAACGTCAGTCCACTGAACCACACCAGCCAAGGCTGCAGTTTTAATTTTTGATTCATAAAACAGACATGGTGCATTATTTAAAGGTATTTAGCCTTTTAAATGGTTAAACACCTTCCTATGTGAATCCTGTGTTCTAGAAATCGGAGACAGCCCAAAATTCCCAGGTGCCAGTGTTCCAAGGCATCTCCTTCCTTAATGCATTGAACTCATTCTGTATCCAATTATAGTCTTCCATTTTGCAAAACAACTCATTTTGTGTGTTCGTCAGTAGGATGTACTTTGATATTTAAAAAAAAATGTTTTTACTTTAATGTGCTCCAGATTGGAGACCCTTATTAAAGACTGTCTGCCTCATTTCCCAGTTGTACTAATTAAAAGTATTAATCATTTCCATGCTTGTATCCCAGGACCATCTTTTGATGCATGAAAGTTTTGAAGAAATTTTTTTTTACGTGACTGACTCTGGGAATCAAGTTTAAAAAATGAATATTCTTTAGTCCTAATGAAAAAAAATTTTTTTTTCTAGGTCAGTGCATTTGACTTCCAACCCTACTTCTTGGGTTTCATGCCTGTTCTGGATTTCTGCCTTGTGGGGAGTACTTAATACAGAATCCCCTTTCTTTAATTATACTTAGTGTAATTAATGCTGAAAAGGGACTTAACTTACTCCTGATGCAAATAATCTTCTTTGAAGCAGGGTTTGTTTGTTTGTTTGTTTGTTTAATCTAATTTTTGTTATTTATGAAGAAATTAAACAAGATTTCCAAGGCCTTTCTTACATCTAAATTCAATGATTCTCTAAGACCTATGGTTGGTCTCTTTCCTAATTCATAAGTCAACCCATTTCTAACTCTCATGAGAAATAACCCAGGTGTGCGAGGGCAGGAAGTTGGTTCTTTATTTTTCCATGCAAAGGGTGAGAGAATGGAAGAAAGATTACGTTTCTAAGTTGGAAAACAGTCCTTTCCCAAAGATACAGGTAGTCACTTGAAAAAATGTCCAGACTCCAGAACAATTACACTTTTTAAAAAATGGAGTCACATAAACTGAGGGAGCCATCTTATTGGGGAGTGAGATTTGTCTACACACTTTTACTGGTGCAAAATTTTGTGAGTTCTGTGAATTATTTAGAATATAATATTTTCCATGGCAAGTTTATTCTGATTTAAAGCCTCTGGACTTGCAGACGTGTAACTTATTTACCACTTTCTGCATACCTTGGCTTGAGAGAAGAATATTCTGGTGCAGGCTACTTCAGTGGAGTCAGACTGCAACAGGACAGGGGAAAAAAATAGCTAATAGAAAACAAAACTGGAAAAACACCTACTTAAAAAGTATATATAAGTGAAATTGAACTTATTTTATTAAAATAAGGCCAATAAAAATGAATTCCATGAGTGGAATGTATTCACTCAACAAAGAATGTATTTATAAATAATAGAATAGCGGTGTTGGGATGCTTGCCATGGGTACTTTGTTGTTCAGCTGTAATGTTGGTGGGGGGTGTATGGAAACTGAAAATAGCAGCACTGGCTTCAGCCTGAATCCCATTAACACTTGAGATTTAACAGACTCCTGATTTTTGAGAAAGGGAGAATTGGAATTGAGCTAGTACCAAACTATGCCATTCTGCAATTAATATAATTACCTACAAAGCCTTTAACATTCAATACTTAGAATAAGGTTATCTCAGACACTTTAGTTGCTGGCAAGCTACCCCCAAATACTCATTTCCTAATGACTATTTAAAATCACTTATGTAGGGCTATTGACGGAAACAACCAGCTCTAGGGATGAAGCATAGAAGCCATTATAGGAAGTGAAAGTACCCAATAGTATGTAAAATAGGTTGGAACTGAGTCATAGGTAATTTTTTAAACTTCTTCACTCTTACATTCTAGTTCATAGAATTCTTCTTTATAACTGACTCACAATCTATTTTGGGACAAATTTGCCAGTACTACAACCCATTCACTATACGTTAATATTGTTACAGAAAAGTTGGAGAATAATGGAATAATAAAATAAGACTGACAAAGGAGCTTCACACGTGGGCCTCTGCAAATGCGGAGCATATGGCCTCCAAATTGAGGCTGACCTTCAACTCTCCCTGTTTCCAAGTTGTTTCCTAATTCTGTGTTTGGAAAAATGAGTTGATTAGAAATTCCTCATTTGTAGTTTAACACTTGATTTTGTTCTTTATTTAAAACACCTACTTTTCTACTGCCTTTCTGTCAAAACTTGCCTGAACATTTTTTATAATGAATTTTGTTATTTGTAAATAATTCCATTATTGTCTTTTTTCTTAAAAGGATCTGGAGCTACAATTTTACAATAATCTTAATTGCTCTCTCTTTCTTTTGTTTATTAGCTTCAGCTAATTTGGTTTCAGAATTTAATTAAGAGCCTGACTCCAAGATTTCCTCCAGGGCCCTAACTGTTAGCCTAGAAAGGAGGTGAAAATTTACATTTTACAGCCCTCACCTTTGAGCAGAGGCACCTAAAGAAGACGCCACGCAGAGCTTATTTTTCATGGCTCCAGAGAAGTTTGCACAACCTCTACCTGCATCATCCCATTTTGACATTTAAATGCTGCTACTCTGTCTAAACAAAACCTTCACACTCCAAAATCAGCCTGTTTGCCTTGTTTTATACTCACTGCAGATAGCCAGCCATCTTACTCTCCATACACTCAGAGTGGATTCAATAGCCATCTGGCCTTCTTTTCAAGAAAATGAGTAATAGTCCTGTTTACCTCTCCTCGTTGGTCTTATTTTCCAGCACTTGAATCATTTTGCCATCTTTGTGGTTGCCTTCTGAAATAATTCCTAAGTTCTCCAATCAGTCTTTAAACATGGAATTCGGGAGTCCACAGTTCTGAAAAGTACTAAGTGGAAAGTATCTAACTGCTCCTTCAGATACTCCCAGTCTACATTTATTTCTCTTTATATTGGTCTTTTTAAGTGTTTTTAAAAAATTATTAAAAACAATTTTTGTGTAGATTTGGATTTTTTAATAGATCTTATTGGTTTTAAATAAGGGTGTCTATACAGAGTCTTAATGCAATGCCAATATATGTATAAATAAAATTTCTTCAGGAAGCATTTCTAGAAATTATAACTATAATCAAAATAGTTTTTTTGTTTCTCCACTTAATATTTTGTTTAATATTTTTCCTCTAATCTTGGATAAATTTTCCAGAACTTTTTTGGCCAGAAAGAAAGAAAAAAGAATCCGAAACTAGCTGCATAATGCTAATACAATAACTATGCCAATTTAGTTTGGCATCAGTGAGATTCTGAACAAATTTAGAGTCTTTAGGAATGTTTTGGGCTATTTCTACATCCATATATTTTTTTTCTTCTTCTTTTGGAAAGCAGGCTGAAAATAATTACAACAAACGGAAGAATGCAACTTGTAGTTTATTAACTTCATTAATCCCTCTGAAGATTCAGGCCTTCAGAAAGAGTAATTCTATCTGGCATTCCAGTATTGGTCTTGGGAACTTCAACAAAGTGCTGCTCTGGCATGCGGATTTTCATTTACCTTGGGAGAGAACCAGGTCCATGGGGAAACTGGGCAATGGGAATAATGGCAGAGGCCCTTAAGACTTAAAGGAAAATATTCACAAAGGAATTTTGACACTCCCTATCCTGGTGACATTAAATGAACCTGTCATGGACTAGTACTAGAGAGGCTTATCTTTGGACTTTTCAAGTCCAGAAAAACTTGAGAGTACCCAACTAGAAGGCTGAAGGTACACATACATTCAGGTTCATCAATAGTCCTATGCTGAAGGAAGTATGAATTGTAGCTTCAAAATGCATATCATTTATTTCAATTTTTTTTTCACTCATTACGACATTCACTGCTCCACTCCATTTCTTAGATATGGACAAAGCCATTTTGTTTGCCAGGTAGATGATGATAGATAGATAGATAGATAGATAAATAGATAAATATAAATGCTACATGATTTTTAAATTATAAAGATACCATAAAAAATATTATGATTTTAAAGATAGAAAACAAAATAAAAGCACCCATAATATCTCCACAATAAGGAATAAACATTGCTTCATGCATTGACTTGTCTGTCCTTCAATCCACAATTGAAATTCAGTTTTACACTGTGATTTATTTCATTTTACATAATGTGAGGAACGCTTCTTTAACTGTTAAAAACACTTAGGAACACCATGTAATTAATGGCTATACCATTCTTTACTTAATCATTTCCCCATTAAATGTTAGGTTGCTCCAGGGTTTTGTCATTATTAATAAGTTAAGACAACTTTGTACATGTAGATTTATGAATTATTTATTTAGGATAAATTACCTAAAATAAGATAAATGGGATTAAGTATTGAGCATCTTAAAGATCTTAAAATATACTATAATTGCTTTCAGAAAATGCTTTTAAAATTAAAATAGAATAATGAGTCTGTGAGAATCCCAATTTTACTAAATTCTTGCCAGCATTGACTATTGCCATTTTAAAAATTAGTCCCATATATTATGATGAATATAATTTTCTTTTTAAGAATGAACATTCCAGCCAAATACCACCATCACTAACCCTATGTTTTCACATGGGGAAAAAAGTCAAACATGTATTATTTAAAGTATACAGACAAAACATTTTCTATTTAGGTTTTCAACAAGCAGCTTGGGTTGCTGGAGGAGTGTGATGATAAACCAGTGCACTGTCTCCTGTTCTGATCTGCCACAATAAACTCTGAGGCACATTTTTAACAGCTTTAGGAGTTCAAGGCCATCTCTTCCTGAGGAGTTACAGAAACTGTTGTGTTCTGAGCTGCTAATCTTTCAGCCTCACTTGGCAGCTATATTGCAAGGTCAAGTCCTATCAATTATCACAACAAACACTGATGCCCTGGACTAGGTGTCATTTTGCATTAGAAATTTTAGTGGCTTTCATTGGGAAACAAGGTGCTGACAAAAGAAGTGTTGAGTTCAAGGAAGAAATTACACAGATTCAAAGCAAGTCTTTTCCTTTCTTTTTACCAGATTCCCTAATCCTGACCCTGAGGCTTCACTCTTATTATTTGCTACAGAAAATAAAACCCAGAGGGGTATGTGCAAGCCTGTGTGCGCACACACATACACAAGAAATTACTGCAGATATTTATCTGTGTATGTATGCATGAGCATTTTCTTCTTTTTTAAATTAATTTATTGTTGTTGTTTTACAGTTGTCCCATTTCCCCCACCCCTGTCGCTCTCTCCTGCCCCACCAACCCCATCCGCTCTCCCACAGTCAATCTCCATATGTTGTCCATGTCCATGGGTCATTTATCCTAGTTCCTTGACTAAACACTTCCTCCCCTTTTCTCCCCCTCCCTCACCCCTCTGGTGATCATCTGTCTGTTCCTTGTTTCCATGCCTCTGGTTCTATTTCGTTCATTTGTTTGTTTTGTTCATTAGCTTCCTCTATTAGGTAAGATCATGAGCAGTTTCTGGAAGGACCTATAAGAAACTATTGCTGGTGATTACTAGGGTGTCGGACTGGGGACTGATCTTCTCTAGGCACTCCATCAGATAATCAGGAATTCCCTTTACCTTCCTTCATCAACTGAGTTTTAAAAAATGGATCACTTCCATTAATGATTTTTTCCATCAATGTTCATTAAAGATATTCTTCCATTTTCTTGAAGAAATTAAGCATATGTGACCAATATAAATGGAATTGCCACTTTTATATGGCTTTATAGAGGAAAAATAACAGGATGGAGTGATTTTAGCAGATGTTTAAGTAATACACTGTTCAGATTCATTTTCCCTTATACACTTAAGTGCTACAGACTTACTCTTGTTAGGTTAAAATGCTGGATGGAAAGAGTAAGGTTGATTTGGGGACTGAGTCAAGGTAACTAACAAGCTCAGTATACAGGAGACAATGCCTCGCCATAAATCCATAAATCTAACCCCGGCTGTATCTCTTCTGCAGCCACAGTGATTCGTAGCACCCAGCAAAACTGGTATTAAGATCTGAATTTTCATTCTCTTTGTATACAACATTTAGGACTCTCCATGGGAGGTCTTGGGATACACTGAAAATAAGGTAACATAAGAGATCACTTGCATCGGTTTTCTTAGGAGGTACTCCAGTTTTGAGCAGAACTGAATAGTAAGATATATATATATATATAAAAGATGTACATATATATATATATATATATATATATATATATATATATATAAGTAAAATCATTTATTCATTTATCAAGTATCTATTGATTGACTACTATGGCCAATGCCAATATGCTACTCTGCTAAGGCAGTGGAATACAGAAAAACATGGCTTTCTTCCTTGGCTATAGGGGTAGTCATTTGCCCTAAGAAGGCTGCAGCTTACCTGTCACTTTATCTGCTGCTTTTCTGGCCTGGCAGAGCAATGAGCCCCTTGCATCAGTTCATAGGTAGCCCCAGACAGGTTCACAAGGGACATACATTCTAGGACCAAGGAATTAAGGACTGAGAATGGTGGGAATGGGGGCAGGGGAGCTGATGCTTTAAGGCAGCCACCAAGCTGGGACAGGGACATGGTAAAGATAAGTAAAGAACAACATCCCCCACCCTCATATTTTGGAGTCAGTCTTCATTTGGTTGCTATAAATTTTTGTTTTCCACAGTCTTAACAAATTTGACAGTTTCTGCTTTTCTATAATGTTTTGTTGTTTTTGCTGTTACAGTTTTTCCAATTTTCCCCCCTGGCTCCCCTCTGCCCAGCCTGCCCTCCACTTCCATAGTCAATCCCCACTTGTTGTCCATGCCCATGTGTTCTTCATATATGTTCTTTAACTAATCCCTTCCCCTTCTTTCAAACAGTTCCCACCTCCCTCCTCCCTTCTTGTCAATGTCGGTCTGTTCCAGGAATCTATGCCTTTGTTTCTCTTTTGGTCATTAGTTTATTTTGTTCATTAGATTCTTCTTACATATAAATGAGATCATATGGTATTTCTCTTTCACTTACTGGCTTATTTCACTTAGCATAATAGTCTCCAGTTCCACCCATGCTGTCACAAAGGTAGGAATTTCTTCTTTCTTTTGCTGTGTAGTATTCCATTATGTAAATGTACCACAGTTTCTTGATCCATTCATCCATGTAATGGCACTTAGGCTGTTCCCAGCACTTGGCTACTATAAATAGCGCTGCTATGAGCAGAGGGTCTCATAGGTTCACATTGGTTTTTCAGGATTCTTAGGGTATAATCGCAGCAGTGGAATCATAGGATCAAAAAGCAGTTCCATTTTTAGTTTTTTGAGGAAATTCCATACTGTTTTCCACAGTGGCTGCACCAGTCTGCATTCCCACCAACAGTGCACCAGGGTTCCCTTTTCTCCACATCCTCACCAGCACTTATTTGTTGATTTGTTAATGATTGCCATTCTGACCAGTATGAAGTGGTATCTCATTGTGGTTTTAATGTTCATCTCTCTGATGGCTAGTGATGTTGAGCCTTTTTTGTATGTCTATGGGCCGTTTGTATATCCTCCCCAGAGAAGTGTCTGTTCGGGTCCTTTGCCATTTTTAATTGGATTGTTTGTCTTCCTGGTATTGAATTATATATTTTATATATATATATATATATATATATATATATATATATATATATATTTGGGAATTAAACCATTGTCCGATGTGTCATTCACAAATATGTTCTCCCATACAGTCGGTTCCTTTTTCATTTTGATAATGGTTTCTTTAGCCATGCAGAACTTTTTTATTTGATGTAGTCCCATTTGTTTAAATTTTTTCCTTTATTTCCCTTGCCCTAGAAGATACACCAGCAAAAGCATTGTTATGTGAGATATCTGAAATTTTACTGCCTGTTTTCCACCAGGCCGTACTGCACAACAAGCTTTATTGTGTAGCACTTGCGTAGAACTTCAGGAGAGAGGAAAGTCTCTAACAGCAGGGATGCCTCAGGAGGTATGACAGTGACTTGGGGTACCACTCAGAGGAGGGAAAGGGCAAGGGAACTCAGCTGGGGGAGGAGAAGTGGAGACAGAGCTTATGTGATATCCAAGTGACGTTACTCAGCAGCAGGGTGGAGAATGTTTGGGTCAGAAAGCTCTGAAGATAGGCAGAGTTCAGGGTCCTTTATAACCAGAGTTTGCCTTATCCATGGCTAGCAGATGTTAGGTGCAATTTCATGGGTATGGAAAGCAAGCAGGCTCTATGTAACTGGCTAAAAAAAATCTGGTTTTAGACATTTAAAACAGTGAACGTGTAAAATTTGAGTTTGGTGCCAATAGACTTCGAGCTAGTGCTCCTAGTCTGCTTGAAGAAGTAAATAACATATGAGCAATCTACAGGGGCCATCTTTAACCCATTTACAGAGCTGAATCCTCTTTATATACAGTGAGCTACTTCTCTCCTGATATTTTTAAGATTCTTTTTATGTCCTTATCTTTCAACTGTTTGAGTATAAAGCATCTTGGTGGATCTGCTTGTTTTTTGATGTTTCTGTCTGGGCAGGAGCTTAGAGATGCTTATCTTAGCATTTTGCTGGTGTCACCTAATGGATTAGATTTTAAAGGTTAACTTGTCATTTGTCCTCTCCCTAGGACAACAGTGTCAGAGGCTATCCTGAGAATTTACCGGGGAATGATATCATAAATATGCCTGGCCCATTATAATCACTACATTAAAATATTATTAGTAATTATTGTCCTGAAATTCAGTGTGACTTTAAATGCTACGTATTTTAGGTCTGAGACAAATTTTAATACAAGGTTGCCATGACATTCACCTCCTTTTTTAAACCCCTAAAGGTAGCATTATTTATTCCTCAGTAACAGTCTCTTGCCTTCAAAACTCTAGAATGCTTTTTTCCATCCTTGGTCAAACTGTAGAGCTACAAGTATGTTTCATAAATATTGTAGAATCTGTATAAGAAATGATAAAATATAAACTCAATTTACGTTAGAATCTAGAGCACACTGAATAACTAGAAAAGAAAATATAGACAGAAAAATAAAAAAGGTGAAAGTAAAACCACATATGGAAAGTGCCTACAAAGGGAAACAACTAATGTAGGATCTTCTTGGAGCACTCAGAGTCTCCCACTGTTATTCTGCTTACTTCCCAGAAGTTAAGAGCTCAAGTGATCTGGCTGGGATCAGAACCTGCACCTCTTAAAGTTGAAATTCAGTACTTAGTAAAACTATCCACTTCTCCACATGTTATATAGATGATTTTTATTCCCTGGACATTCTCCCACTTATTTCTCCATGGGTCTAACCCCACTGAATACCAAAGAGATGTTGGATAAAGAATCATTGTCAAGACATATGATTAACTTGGCCAAAGGCTAACACAGTTTCGCAATGAAAGCCTTCCATCTCTGCCATTCAAAACTTTGTAAAAGATGTATTCATGGTGGTTTTGCTTACGCAAAAAAATACACTTCATAATGGTCAGGTATTGTTTTCAACATATGTTTCATATCAAATACAAGAAAGGTCACACGAAATCTTTAAAAAAAGTTTTTGGTTGGGTCTGCAAGGAATAAGTCTTCCAGCACATCTGGGAACCTCTGTAAAAAAATTAACTCAACATTCTGGACTCCTGGGATGGCCGAATTATTAACTGGTTTTGCAGAAGCACTCTGTGCAAGCCAAGACATATAAGACATATTTTTAGACCTGCAGACCATTAAATACTGTACAGCTAGCCTACTGCATGAGAAAAACAGCAGGTATGTAAATGGAGATATCCAGCTCTATTTGCAGAAAGAAAAAGAAACTGCATTTGTTGGCAGTTGCACTTGGATAAAGTGTTATTGAAAGATTGAGTATCAGACATTCATATTAAAAGAAAACTAAACATCAAGAGTTATAGCACAGAGCAAATTATAATCATATTGGCCTTGAATCTCACATAGCTTCTGTATAAGAAAGCTGTAGGAACTTTATTCCTAGAACCTCACATAAAATCCAGATTCCAATTTCTACTTTTTTTCTCCCCTTGTCAAATCCCCCTTTGAAGGTAAGCTCAAGAAGAAGAACACTAAGGAATATGCTATCATGTGCATTGACAGATAGTTGAACATTGCTCTTTCCTCCACAAAGCCTAGGAGGGGATCTGACTTAGGTCTGGGAATCATTTCTTATATTACCCTTATATGGTACAATGACCCTAAAATAGGTATATTTAGATTTTTTTTTCTCTGTACCCAGTGCATAAATACTACTTAATCCATATTACTTTTCTTTGGCAGAAGTTGGTGTAAGCATGGGATCTTGAGAATATAGGGATACTTCAGGCCCCTCTCTCCTCCCCTGGCACTGGTATTTAGCTCCTCATTGTAATGTGAGCCCATGATTGAGAACCACTAAAAAAGCAATGCATCTTAGATCAGGGGAGGGGGATCTAGCCATGGATTAGTCATGTATAAATCCAAATTAATTCTGCCATTGAATCTGAATCCAAGCAAGCAGTTTCAAAGGTTTTTTTCCTAGCCACATCTTGGGTTATAGTCATAGCAATAATCTGAAAGATGAAATTGGCCAATCATTAATAATTTTTTTTTACTAAATATATTTGGTGGCAGAGAATATCCTTAGCAATCTTCTACATCTTTATGCGGAAAGGGGTAGGGGGTGTTGAATGGCAATGTCAGGAGCTTAACAGCAGGCCAGGTCCTAGCTGTACTGCTAAATTGGGCAGTAATTTCTTTCATTCACTCCCCATCATCTATGGAAATATCCACTACTCTGAGTTAACCCCGCCCTACCTCACTTCAGCACCCTAACACCAAGAATTTGGGAAAGTTCAACACTAACAGGAAGGAAGACACATGTCACCTCACAATATTTTGTCATATGGCTATCTCCCTTAATTCTAATAGCTTAAGTGGGACGTATAGCCTTTGTTTTCAATTGTTTAGAGATTAATGATACAATCCCTTGGCAAATGCTTATTGAATGCCTACTATGTGTCAAGTACCACTTTAGGACTCATGAAATTTACGAGACCATAAAAATTGAATAAGACAATTATATCCAAGGCAGTGTTAGGTGCCATGGAAGTATATAAAGCAGGATGGGGCAGAGACTTTGAATTTTAAACAGTGTCAGGAAAGGCTCCACTGAGGTGGTGACATCTGAGAGATGCCTGAAAGAGATGAGAATCATGCAGCGACCTGAGTAAACAAAGTTCCCGCCTGGATGCTTGGAAAGAAGTCCTTTTACTTTGATCAATATTATTGGCACAGAGATAATTCAACTGATAGAGAAAACTTTTTCTACCCAAAGATTCTCTCTCCCAGTCTCCATTCTAAGTCCATACTCTTCTTAGCATGTCTGATTGCATAACCATAGATAAAAACTTCTATCAAGTTAGCTCCCTCAGAGAGCTAACCTTAAATGCTAACCTTAACCCTAACTCTAATTGTGTCCATTTTTCTAACAAAGAGACTAAGGCTAAAAAAAGATGACTATGTCACTTGCCCAGGGCCACATATTAGTGTAAGTCTGCCATATTTTATTCCAGGTCTTTCTGACTCTAAAGGCATGTTTTAAAGAGCTATATCTAGTTGTTTCCATCAAATATGCTCTAAACCAAGTGTAATAAGACATCTCTTAACTACAGTGGGTATATTATAAGCAACATAAATAATTTCTGACTATCTGTGTGAGCTTCTATAAGTCATTTCACCTCTTTCAGAATGTTTTCCCATATATTAAACAAGGAGGTTGAACTAAGTCATCTGTTAAATCTGTTCTATCCACAAAATACTATTATTCTGTGATATATTAACTTTGACCACTTTAACTGATCCTTTGAGTTCTATCAAAGCAATGATATAGTCAATAAACATGTCTTGATTACCCTTCCTAAGTCAAGAGCAATATAAAACTACATGGCACAAAATCATTTTTAATAATTTAATTATATGCCTTGGTATAGAATATATAAAGGTTTGACCTGGATTCCAGGCAAACCAACTCTGAGTTCCTATTTATCTTTGTGTCTCAACTTTCAAACTCAGATGTGTGGTCCCTGATTATGGCGATATTATTGAAAAAATATGTTAGAAGATGGACTTTTAAAAAACATCTAAAATGAAAAAACAATTATTTCTTCAATCTACCTATCAAAAGTAGAAAGCAAACAATAACAAAAAACGAATAACAAAAAACATCTAAAATGACCACATATCACCTTACTGACTACTGACATCACTCTATTTATTGCCTCCATAGCACTTTTCTTAACTGCCAGCATTGGAAACAAGTGCTTCCGGACAGCACCATGTCCCTCTGGCTCCTGTCTATGCCTGTGGCTTCAGCACTGTGCCTGCGATAAAATAAGTTACCTACAAGTGTTTGTTGAATGAAAGAGGTAACTGAACCAATTTCAAAATTGAGCATAATTCCAAGCGTTAAGAAACTAATACTAGTTCTCAACTGACATCTTGAAATATAACAGTTGAACTTAAAACCCTAGCCCTCTTTCCTACTGAGGTAGAATATAGAAAACCTGATTTGATAAAGATTTAACCTGGATATTTTTTACTTTATGTAGACAAGAGGTTGAAACTGAAACACTTGCTGGACTAGGCAGGAAACAGAAATAAGTAAGAGGAGGGTTGGGTGGTAATTGCCTTAAGCAATTCATAGTCAAGAGAGCCAAACTGGAAAATAGCAAGCACCAACAGGAAGGCAAGTCAAACAAAGCCACAAAGGAGGAACATTTGTGTAGTAGTGGTTTAGGTTCACAAGCTCTTCAGGGACTAGGAATGGCCTTTGTGATCCAGGTTACAGGGACATAATTAATGTTAGTCAACTAAATGAAAATAAATCATTAACTCGCAGATAACAACATAAGACCTACAATCTCTGATATTCCTTTACAAACCCACCAGACTTCTGCTGTCCTTGTCCAAACTGCCATCTTTATGAGGGTGGAGGTAAGTGACACCGGCTACAAAAACTATGGAATGTTGGCCGTAGTGAAATGGTGTGGATGGATTCTAATCCCACAGTGTGTGAAGTGGAGGATTGTGGCCCAGAGGTAGTGGCTAGAGAAACCCACCAGCCCATGACTACAAGTGAAGCCTCACCACCAGGACCCCAAAGATAACATGGCCTGGGTAGGTCAGAGATGCAGCAAGATTTCCCAGAGGACCCACATGTACACGGCAGGCCTCCATGCTTTCGTAGCATGATACCACCTGGTTCCTATAGCAGCCTGAGACTATGGATGACTGTGAATGCTTTTGCTCCTCTTGCTAGTCACCAAATTCCAAAGCTCTGAAATTTAGGAACTCCCTCCTCTTCCCTCATTTTCAGTCATTCATCAAACCTTACCAAATCATTCCAGCTGCCCTACGCACCATCATTTTCTTGCCATTTTCACAGTCCTCATCATGCTCAGCAACATTCCTCTGATAGTACATACAGTACACGCAGCCCCCTAATTTCCTCAACTTTGGCCTTTCCTGACTCTGGTCTTTGATATGAACTGCTTAATTCCCTTAGAGCATGAGTGGCAAACACAAGGCCCGTGGGCCAAATCCGGCCCTCAACCTTGTTTGATTTGGCCCAGCACCTTATTTCTACCCAGCTCGCTTAACTGCTAAGGAGTCATTACCTTTATACAGTCTTAAAATTACCTTCAGCCCTTTGAAGGCAACTGAGAGGCTGATGTGGTCCCTGGTGAAAATGAGTTTGACACTCCTGCCTTAAAGGACTAATTGAGGTTCAAAGCCTTCCCCCATCTGGCTTCCACCAAGTTTCCAACCATTTCCACCATGAGCCTCCTTCTCCCAGGAAATGATTCAATCAGCAGTCGTTTCCACACCTTGGACTTGTCCCTCCCACCTTGGACACCTTTTGCTGCCTGCCCACCAAGCCCAATGTTGTCAGTGTTTTTAAAACCTTCTCCACAACTTTGTCCACAGTATTGCTTCCTCCATTAAGCACTGACAAAATTTAATAGCCATACTACATTCTTCATACTAGATTTAAAGGTACTTACTCTAAGATCAGCTTCCACATCACTTTGCAGATGCCTGTGTCCCGCTCCCAAATCAGAATATTAAGTCCTAGAGATCAACATGTTTCCTTTGTACCCTTGTGATGACCAGGGCAGCATTTTGGAAATAAAGAAATGTTCCATAAATACTTGTTGGAGCCATCTAAGAGAAACAATCAAGGAAGACTTTTCTTCCTCCTGAATACACAAGAACTGAATTCAAATTAGTATTTGCAGAATCACTTTATATCCTGCAATGGAGTCCAGAAGACACTAAAGTAGGTTGAAAAGTGAGACTTCATTTCCCTGCATGTAAAGTACTCTCGCTTGCTTTTGAACATAGGTAACATGAGATGGAAGCAAACCAACTTCCTTGGCTAATAAGAGATAAATATTGTGAGACTTTCTGTGTGTGTTTTAAAAAGGACTAATGACTTGAGCATGTACTGCTAAAATGATTTATGAAAAGTCAAATACAAATTACTATAAATAACTCAAAAGTTAATCAGGCAGAAATTTACATGTGCTGGTTTATTTTTCCTATATCAGCATCACAGGTAATTTTTAAATGTTTGTATGCATATCTATTTATTAATTTGGACCAACGTTCTCTAAATCAGGATAAGAGGGAACACAGAAATATGACCATAACTCTCTTCTTTCTACCAATCTTACCAATATTGCTACAGGCCATTAATTGGAGGTATTGTGTAAAATTCATACTTTGGCTTATTTCTCACGCCAGTGAAACTTCTGCTGACTTAGTCCCAGAACTTATCCAAAATTCCTTAGCATGTCTCATCTCCCTAAATGTAATATTCTGATACACCCTAGTATCCTTCTTTCCTAATTCAAATGCCCTTATCTTTCTAATGTCCTAATATCATAGTGACCTATACAAGAACTTCTAGATTTCAAATCTATAGAGATTGAGCAATCAACAGTGACCCTCCCACCCTCACCTTCACACTCCAACACGTTCAATTTTATCCGGCAAGGAAATTTTCTCTCCTTTCCCTCTAAGGATGCATTGATGATACTATTGAAAAAATATGTTAGAAGGTGGATTCTCTTAAAGCATAAGCTGGAAATAAGCTGAAGACCATTTTGATTTTAAAAATGACTTTTATGATGGTTTTTCCTAGAGAATCTATAAAAATTTAAATAAGGGAAGAGAAGTTCCATAGACTTTGTAGAGCTCACAATTGTGAAGGATCTCTTTTATTCACCAATTCCAAATTACTCTGTATGGAAAACAGTGCAAGTACTCATTTGGTTTGTCAGACTGCAGATGCTGTCATATATTAAATCAATAAACTTTAATGATCCTCATTAAATGTTAATAAATCTAATTATTGTTGATGTTGTTAGTTGTGATAATGGCATGATGGTTAAACGAAAAACTATCATCGGTTAGAAACACAGTTTTTAAAAAATTGTGGATGAAATGTCACGATGACTGGGATTTGCTTTAAAATATTCCAGCTTATAAAAGGGAAGCTAGATGAAATAAGATTGCAAAAGTGTTGAAAATTGTTAAAACGGTATGATAGCTACATAGAAGTGTATTATATTACTTACTTGTGTGTATGCTTGAGATTTTTCATGATGAAATGTTTAAACACTCCTAATATTCTGCTCTTCTTATTATATTATTACCTTTTCACCCCTCTTCAATCACACTTCCAAGTTATATATCATACTACATATCCTTTCCTAAAAACAAAACAAAAACAAAGATACAATGTGGATTCAGCCATGGGTCAAATGTCAAACTCAAGGTGCTGGTAACTTCTTCAGCCACAGGGGCCATATGAAGACTGAGCATGATTGATAATGAATGTTCTCATTTATGTGAAGCACCTAAAACTATAGGAGTCAGTTTTAAGCCATTGCTTATATTTTTTTGTAGTATACACAGTTCCTAATGGGCTTACATAACCTTATGCTGAAAATTCACAAGTACTTTATAGATAATTGCTGTGGACAAGTCACTGCTTGGGGATCATGAAGAATTCATGTTCATTGCACAATAATAACACAAAGAGCAAGAAGAAATTCTCAATGGCCCTGAACTTAACAAAAGTAGCTTCAACATGTAGAAATATTTCAAACAGTTAATGATAAAAAATCCTTTATAAGTAAATGATGTTTAGATGAATGAATTTTTTTTTTGCTACAAACACCGCAAAAATACAAGGTAATTAGAGCTCAATGGGGAAAAATGCTCATACGCAGCAGTTTTCCCAAATGGGTCTCTAGTTATAAAATCAATTGAGACTTTCTGGAATAAAAAGTATTAAAAAGTGGCTAAGTATTAGAGAATTATTTATAGTTCTTGGAAAAAATTTAATTACTCACATCTGGAAATAATGCTTATAGTTTTCCCCAAGAATTGTGTCTAAAAACCAATTCCCTATTTCAGTGAATGTTTTCTGGCCCAATTCACATGCCAGAGAGGAAGACTGCTGGGGCAGAGTGATCTCTCAGTAAAGAGTTTAAAACATTTCGTAAGGAACAGAGGAAGGAAAGAGGGCCAACTGTCCTGGGAATGGAAGGTTAAGGTGGTACAGAACAGCTAGTTTTAAATATTTGAGGTATTATTTTATAAAAGAGAAAGTAGATCTGTTTTATGTAGAATCAGTAAGGAAAGTTTCAAGGATCCAGATTTCAGTTAAACTTATAAAGAACTTTCTAAAAATTTGGAGCAGTACTTCAGTGAAATAGATAAATACTCTGAAGAAATTTATACTTAGCCTACTTACTGAAGGTTGAGAGATATTTTGCATAGTGCTTAAGATGGCATCCACAGAATGGTTCTGGTCTACACACTATTTTTCTTTTTCTTAAGATGTACATTTCAATGATATTTTTCACCACAGTTTAACTTCCAAAATTATGTTTCCTATAAAGTGAGAACATATTACATTACCAGAAAATTCCACTAATAAAATGTAGGCCACTTACGTATTTATGTGTGAAATATTTCATATGTTTATCTAATATTTTAGCAGACATAGTTTTTTTTAATTGTGTTAAGAACACTTAGCATGAAGTCTCTCCTTTTAACAAATTTGTAAGCGTACAAATTCAGTAATGTCTACTGCAGGCACAATGTTGTTCAGCAGCTCTCTAGAACTTAATCATCTTGCGTAACTGAAACTTTACACTTACTAAATCGCGACTCCTCATTTCCTCCTCCCACAACCCTGCTTCTGGGACTTTGACTACCTTAGATCACTTTACGTAGCATCATGCAGTATCTATCCTTCTGTGTCTGGCTTATTTCACTTAGGAAAACATCCTCTGGTTTCATCCATGTTGTTGTAAATGGTAGGGTTTCCCCTTTTAAAGCAGAATAATACTTTATTGTACGTATCTACTACATCATCTTTATCCATTCATGTGTCCATAGACATTTAAGTTGTTTCTTCACCTTAGCTACTGTGAATAATGCTGCAGGGGATATGGGAGTTCAAATAACTCTTCAATTTTCTGATTTTCAGACATCTGTTGATACTACTTCACAACAAGAGAGAATTCGTGCTGAATTGTAAATTGATGAACTGCTTCCTGCATCGATAAAGGCTTATTATGGAAAACAAGTCAATGAAACTAAACAGTGTACTTAGTGACACTTTTGAGTACTTTGCAATGGCAGGAGAGTTCACAGTAATCAAGTTATCACACTATCAAGCAAATTTAAATGCAATGTCCTTTTTAACAGTAAGAATTCTATTTCCCTGATTGAGAATATATTTAAAAGTCACACATCACAATAGTACAAAGTTGAGAAAGAAAGAGTCATTGCTGTTCCCTGGAACTTATTGTTAAGAAACCTACTGAATGGATGTGCACTAGGCAGGTCCTTTAGGTTGAATAAATAATACATGTTGCATATATACATGTGCTACTACTTAAAAATACCGATTACGTTATGATCATAAAATAAGAATTCATTTTAAAGTGCTACTGAATTGTAATTAGGTCTTCTTTAATATGAGTTTTTCCAAACATATATACTAAAAGAACCATTTTTGTTAGGTAGAAGTCCACAATACATTTTTTTATGAAATGAGTGTTCTTACACTAATAAGTTTGTTAATTGTTCAGGGCCTCTGCCTACAGCTGTGCAGTTTACAGGTTACAAAAAGCATGGGGTAAGGGTGGGAGAGGGGGCTGGACCCCACCCCCATGTGCTTACCTAGCCATAAGCCCTGGCAGTGAAACTGCATCAGGCCAAATGTGACCCAACATCCCCATTTACCCAGAATTTAAAATTTTATAGCCTGGGAAACCCTTCAGTCATTGTGAGGGTGGGATGGTTGGTCACCTACTCAGGACACAGTTGTGCCATGTGTGCTAGTGTCATCCTTGGAATCTTGCCAATAGAACTGTACCCCTGAAACAGCTGAAATCATCAAGCCATTTTTACATGACTTCTTTTCTCCTTATATTTTCAAGGTGAAAGAGCCACATAATCATGCCAACATCCTGACCAAGCCTGATCCGAGAACCTTCTGGACTAATGATGATTCAGGTATTGTTGGAAAAATGCACTCTGGCCCTGTGACGTACAGCAAATGTCCTGTAGTAAAGCATGACACCAAAACAAGGCTTAAGAGGAATTTTTGGTTTTACCTGTTTAGACCTAGTCCAACATTTGAATATACCTCACAGTTACTTTTCTAATAACACAAGACCCTTTGTGATATCTTTTTTCTTTCAGTAAAGCATACATACTATCAGGTGCAGCTTTCTATATTTTGAAGCATATTCAATTGTGTGGGTTAGGGAGTGGGTGGAGAAACAGAGAAATGAGTCCATTTCCTGGAGTGGGTGGCAAAGGAACAGGATAAAGAAGGCAAATACACTGGTCCCAATTTGTCTTCCAGGGGAAGGAAGGCATTAGAAACCCTCAAGTAAATTGTACTTCAGAATGCTTCATGGAGGGCAAGTATGACTTATTCTATCAATCCAGGTGTATAAATCTAATCAGAATCAGAGGAATGCCACTTTCTAAGATCAGAGAATATGCTTCAGGTGATATAATTACACCTAGACAAAGGGCAGGATATATTCTTACAGGGAAAATAAAGCTCTCTTTTCATTCTTTTTCACAAACACATTGAGCCATAAGGCCTAATTGCACCAAATAAACACATTGGAAATGAAAAGAGAAGGTTAAGCAAAAAGAGCTAAAATAATTAAGAGAGTGCTATTAGCACTTTCACCCTTTCTAATTAAATAGAGAACCGTGGTGACACCTAATATGTGTGTTAAGCCTCATAGTTTTATAAGATGCATTCACAAAATTCTAATTTAGTCTTCCCCGAGAAAGGGGAAGGCAGTCTGTCCTCCCTGTGGCTGAGTGAGAGATGAGATCAGAAGCTGAAAGAGGTTAGCTGACTTCTTTAGAGCTCATGAGCAGAAAATACCAGGCCAAGGAGGGAGATGGAGTGCCTGCGTGCCCAGTTCCATATTTCACTTCTCAGGAAGAAGACGCTCTCTGGTGAGAAGCAGCGTGGGCTAAATCTGTGCTTTAATCTTTTCTTCATAAAAGAGAGTCAGAGACCATGCCTATTAGCAGAAGCATGAGGGGCACAAGGGGAGAGTGAAAAACTCTCTGATGCCTTTTTCTTCAAAGGCCAGGCTTATGGTCTAACATTATTATCAATTTCATCTGTCACCAAAATTGTTCTGTCTTGTTTTATGTCTTTTGAAGGAAGATGAATAAACATGAAAGTGAATGGGCCTATTTATGCCATCATTTTGGTCCATTAGTAGAACAAACTGCAGAATAAACAAGCCATTCGCTGGCTAAGACTGCTATTAAGAGCTATATAGCACATATATTGTGAAGAAGCCATGTAGGGGGAAAAAAAATTACAATTACAATTAAAAAATAAGTGATTCTTAAAGTAACGAGAATAGAATGGGGTAGTGGGGGGATGTGTACAGGACAGGGCCAGAAAATGATGCTCAGGCACTTTTCAGAGCTGGAGTGTTATAAGAAACACTAATGCAGAAGATATAGAGAAATAGGAACAGGACTACTTCAGATCTACTCATTTTTAAAGCTTTAAAAATTATTTTTGTTTCATCAATGAAGTTATAAAGATATAGTTTCCCTCCTGAAGCAGCTCATCTAATGAAAACCCTCCTAGACTAGAGTTTATGCCCAGTGACATAAACTCTATTGGTGGGGAAGGGATTCATGGTTCAATCAATTACTGAGATCAGAGTATTAAAATCTCCACTTATGGTGGTAGAATTATCTTTTGTTTCTTTTAATTCAGCCGATATTTACTTCATATATTTTTGAAGTTCTAATATTAAGCACATAGTATACTTCTATAATTGCTATGATTTGCTAATGAATTATTTATCATTACAAAATGTCCCTCTTTATCTTAGTGCAAATCTTTGTTTAAATTCTACTTTTTCTGATATTAATATAGCTAAGCCAGTCTTCTTATGCCTAATCTTTACATGGTGTATCTTTTCAATCCATTCACTTTCACCCTATCGGTGCCTTGTACTTAAAATGTTCCACTTACAATCCTCATATAGTTAGGTTAATCCTATCTGAAATCTCTTTTTTATTTGGAATGTTTAGACCACTCAACCAACGTGATGGTTGACCTCATTAGATAAAACTATACCCTCTTGTTATTTTCCTCATGTCCCTTTTCTTTGTTTGCTTGTTCTTCCTTTCCCAACTTCTCTAAGATTGTTTGAATGCTTTTTTTAGAAATCCATATTAATGTATCTATCTATTGAGTTAGTAGTGGCTCTAGGGATTACAATAAATAAGTTTTTAAGTTTTTACAGGCCATTGTAGAAACTTGAAACAGTATATGTCCATTTTCCTCACACCCCCTTTCATTCTTTACATCATAGTTATCAAAAATATTACTTCTGTGCCTGAAATAAAGCCCATATTTACTGTGATGTTTGCCACTTATGATGTTTTTCATTTCTTCTTGAAGATCCAAGGTTCTCTCAAAGGTAATTTTCTTTTAGCATGGAAAAACTTTTCTCATTTCTTACAACGCAAGGATTCTCTGTCATTGATATCTCTTAGTTCTCTTTTATCTTCATGATATGCCTTTCATGAGTGAAAATATCTTTATTTTATTCTTGAAAGATATGTTTTCTAGATATGGAATTCTGAGTATTCTTTTTTTCTTTCATAATTTTTAAGATCTGGGTCTATGGTCTTCTGATCTTTATCAGAAGTTTCTAAAGGGAAATCAGTGATTGTTTAAATTATTATTACTCTGAATGTAAAATGTCGTTATTAACTGGCTGTTTAAATTTTTTGAATCTTTGGTTCTTATCAGGTTGACTCTAATTTGTCTAGACTAGGATCTATGTTTGTAAGATGTAGACTCTTCAGGTTTAGGAAGTTAAACACTCTTCTAGTTTATTTGCCATTTTCTTAGTATTTGAAGCTAAGGGGTGCAATTACTACTGCTGTGGTTTGTGCATTGCACTGTACCCTTTCTCCGTCAGCCAACCAGCACTCCAGCCAGAACCTTCCAAAGCTTCTGTTCAGTGTAAGTGCAGGCTAATGCAACCCCACAGCCTTCTTGCTGCAACGTGCAAACGTATGAGCCTGCAAATGGATTCTTTACAAAGACAATATTCCAGTCACAGTAGGAATTTTATTATGGTAACCTTTTCAGTTCCTGAAAAAAATTTTGTGATAAAATGATTCCATCCTTTCCCCTGGAAGATATATTCCAGTAAATGGAATATTTCCATTCAAAGCAGGCATCGTCAGAAAGTCTTTATTTGTTTGCTCTCATGTATAGTCTCTTGGAACATAGCTTAAGGAGAGTTAAATATTAAAGGGAACTCATCCACTTTGTTTGGTGGAAATAAGATTTAAATTTAAAAATGGCTTTTTTTGATGTGAGGAATTGTTGAGGGTTAGATCAGGCTGAGATCTGGTGAGATGGCCTAGCTCTTCACAGTCCCTGCCTGTTTGCATCCGCTATCAGAGCCCAGGACGGGCAGGCTCAGTTGCTGTATGCAGATATTGATAGTTGGGGAAACACAAATAATTTTTTTAAGCTTTTTTAAAACATAATATAAATGCGGTATATGTTCATCATAGGAAAGAAATGGAAACTAGAAAAAGAATGAAAATTAATCACCCATAACCCTACTACCCATACTTTCTTTTTATTGCATCCCCAGCATTTATTCTGACAATAAGCAAACAGGCCACATGAGTTGGGCTTCTTTCTATTATCTTTGTTTTGGGCTCTGAGACTTCAAGTTGTTTGTTTTTGCATTTTTTTTTAAGATTTTATTTCATTATTTTCAGAAAGAAGGGAAGGGAGAGAGGCAGAGAGGGAGAGAGACATCAATGTATGGTTGCTTTTCACCTGCCTCCAGCCACAGAACTGACTGGAAACCTGGTTTGCAACCTTGTTATGTGCCCTGGCTGGGGAACTGAATGTTTTTACATTTTTATTTTTCTATAACTGGTCCTAGAGTGGCCTGTAACATCCTCTTAAATTAGAATTTCAAGGTAGGGTAAGTTTCCCCATACTTTCAGAATGTATTTCCTTAGTACTATTATTGGCAACATAGATAATGTTCTTTCCTTAGAGAAAGTAAGATAATAAAGTGGTTAAACAATAAGGTCTCTTTTGCAAGGGCCATGATTTTAACTAGGCATTCATTTTGCCAAATGAAAATATAAGTCCTTGATGTCTTCCCTGGGCTTTTACTTGAAGTCTCCTTTTAACAAGAATATGAGATTACACCATTGGGATATTTTTTAAAATGTCTAGACTTCTTTCCAGAAAAAATTAAATAAAACAAATTATTCTTTTACAAAATTTTCCCAGAGAGAAAATTTAGTTTTCCCTTATATTTTCATGATTATGCATTGTTTCTCCATATTTTCTAACGATTCATCTTATTTTAAAATTTAGCCCACATTTCTGGAAATGTAGAGATCATTATAAAGGAGTATATTCATATTTATTCAGGGGTAGTAATAATTTGGGTATGAAATGTATAACTAAAATGATTCAGTTTGAAAATATATGGGCCACAGAAATATTTTAGTATTTCAGAGAATAGATAAAGTTAGGTCTTTGAATTAATATGAGGAAGCACCTCATTTTATAGATCTTTTTAAGTAAAGAAACATAATTTCCAGATTTTTAAAAAAGCAAAAACCCTCCATATTTATATCTAGAAAACAGTTGCTTCATCTCTCAAAGCATGCCCTTATCTAACCAAAAACAAATAAATAAAGGTAAACACAATCTGCTTGCACGGAAACTTTCCATCTGACACATGATGGCCAGTGAGTGTAGGCTTGCTTCTTGTTATTAGAGAGAAACCATTTAGTGAAAACCTAGGGATCCATGAAAATCTTTTTTTTTTTTTTTTTTTTTTTTTAACTTAACTCTTCAATATGAAAATAAACAAGGATCAGGAATGGGGAAAATGTAAAACAAGTGGCAGGCTTCAAGGTAAATTTGGGCTTCCTGGTCAATCAGCCTCCAGTCTTAGTCACAGATATGGATGGCCTCAGGTTGGAATGGAGGTAAAATATAGCAAATATGATGAGGATGAAAAGGAGAACACCTACGGGCTCCTTTCCTGGGCTTTGTTTATAAGATCCTAGATCACTGAATGAAGGCCTCATCTGGGATCTTGCTGTGTGTTTCTGAGACCAGCAAGGGCTCATCTGAAACAGACTAAAGGAAACCTACAGCTTTTCTTGCTGTTCCTGAGAGAGTGTGGGCTTAGAGCTGCAGAAAGGTGTGGGTACCTGAGTGGACAATGCACTCTTCTTGGGGGTGACACCCCTCACAAATAACTCATCATTCAAGATGAACATGTCAGAACTGGCCTTGGCTGGTAGCACAGTGGATAAGGCGCCAGCTTGCAAACCCAAAGGTCACTGATTCGATTCCCCAGACAGGGCACATGGCCAGGTTGCAAGCCAAGTCTCCAGACAGGTCTGTGGCTGGAGGCAGGTAAAGGCAACCATACGTTGATGTTGCCCTCTCTCCCTTCCTCTCTCTCTGGAAAAAATAAGTAAGATCTTTTTTAAAAAATCAAGTTCCTAAAACTTTATTTTTAAAAAAAAGCCAGAACTGCCAGCAGGGGTAGCAATGAACATCTGGGTGAAGGCACACCAGAACCCTGAGATTTTCCTTCCATGAACACCTTGCTGACACAGAAGATCATGTTTTCCAGCTGGAACCGCATGTCCAAGACAAAGAAACTGAGGTCATATTGAGTTTTTGGGCAATGCACAGGGTGAACACACAATGTTTCGACAGCTGAAAATACAGTTTGAGGTCCTTGAGGGTTTTCATTTTCCTGTTTTTTTAAGTACTCAAACAAGCTTCCTGGGTCTGGGTCTTTGGGATTGAAGGGAATGGTCAGGGAGAAAGGGAGAAACCGGCCTCATTGTGATAAGCACCAAGGAGGCTCAGTCTGTCTCCAGAGTCATAGATCAAGTAATACTGCTGCAGGGATTGCAGGACTTGACTCTTCACAACATCAGATTCTTTACAGCTTTATTATGTAGGGTCTGTCAATGTCAACAGTAACTGACAGCAGTAAATCCTGGCGATCCAAGCATAACAACTTGGGGAAACATTTTCTGATGGAACTTAACATAGGTGGGTTGGTCTGGGAAGGTACAGCACAAGGGGTTCTCTTCCAGTCACAGCTGTTTGGCTTCAGGCCTTTGATCTTCCCCAACTCTGAGGTGGACTTAAGTTCATTTTTGAAGAGGTTCAGGATCTTGATTCTGAGGACCACCTGCATAATATCAGATAGGCCATGTAGCTGGAATAGTCTGTTGTTCAAGTTCAAGGACAACAGCTCAAGGAAATTCATTTTGATGATCTGCAGGGTGGCAGTCATGCAGTTTCTCCTATTATAGGATTATATCAATATCATGACCCACCAAGACAGACTCATAGCAGAATAACTGGAGATCAAGAGCTTTCTGGGAGATATCATTTACTCATGGTCAGGTTTGGCTGTCCCATTTTTTCTTGCTCCAATTTATCTCACACAGAGTAAGGTACTGCAGAAGTATTGACAAGGATAGTTATCTTTTTGTTCTCCTCATCACAAATCTTATAGCTGGCACCCATCAATGCAGAGCCAGCATCTGAGGCAAAGAACCAGGCCCTGTCTTGCACATAGTGAAAGCCCACTAGAGTGACGGGGACACTACAATGGCTCTGGATTGAGTTCATTAGCCATGTCTTGCCATACTTTCTTCTACAGGGAACTGTGATCTTGAACCAACTTGACTAGGTTCCACCTTGCATGTTCTCCCCCATTTCTCTCTTGGGATGCTTTCTATTGCTCCATAGAACAACATGGATTCAGCCTTCATTATGCCATGCCACTCTCCTCTTGTCATGTCCCATGATACAGACAGTGTGTCTCACTTGGTATTCCTGGACACCCTCCACCTCCATGTTTCTATCATAATTCTGAAGGTATGAAGACTGAACCTTTTATCCATTGATAACAAGAGTTCCTCTTGCCAACTTACCTCAAAAAGAACCCCAACCTTTCCTTCTTTCTGAGGTAAGGTACCAAAATCATTGTCTTCTTCATTTCTGTATATCCCAATTCCTTTCATGGAAGACTACATTTCTTTTGTTGCTGTCTATCAGACATATTGTCTTATTTTACAAACTTGGAAATGCTGACTTCCAGAAACTTTTGTGACAGAGCCCGCCCACAAGATGCTCCATGAAAATCTTTTAAATGAACTGACTTCATTTACTGCGGTCCTAACTACTAACAAGATGGCTGTCTCAGTAATAAAAGTCACCTTACCCACAGTGAAGAATTCCTAAGATCACATAATGCTGCCAATGAGAGCATAAATAGATGTAACCTTAGGAAAGGACAGGGCAAAATCATAAGTCTACCCTCATGCTGCTTTTGACTTCCTCTACTTCCCCTACTTACTTTTCAAAATCAAACTTGTATTCATTCTCTCTGTCTTAGGTTAAGTAACCACACCACCCTCAGTTTCCTGAACCACATCTCCTTTAATCAACTGAACTCTCCTCAGAGCTGACTGTGGTCATTGGCCATGCTTCCCAGTGAGCGCTAGTGGAACAGCAGCACCTACTTGATAGTTTGCCATCTCCTATGGTTAGTGCTGTGAACCTCAGAGCAAAGCCACCTAAACTTGCCATCAACTTCAGTGTTTATTACCTGTGTGACTCTGGATAGATGATTTCACCCTTCTGTGCTTCCATGTTTTTC
The DNA here is from genome assembly GCA_004026585.1 of Noctilio leporinus. Lineage (NCBI taxonomy): Eukaryota > Metazoa > Chordata > Mammalia > Chiroptera > Noctilionidae > Noctilio > Noctilio leporinus. The sequence continues at coordinate 497,532 of PVIW01000170.1, read as the reverse complement.
ACCTCCAAAAATAAAATGTTAATAACAGATCATAGAGGTTTGTGAGGATTAAAGAAGATAATACTGGTAAAGGTACTATATGTAGCATGGTCAATTCATGTTAGCTCTTCTTACTTGGAGAAAGAACTATGTCATTTATACAAACCTCTGCTCTCTTATAGGGATTACAAAGTATGGGTTGAAAGAATAATACATTTCATTTTGCCACTACTGTTAGTATTTTGTACGTTGCTGGATCTATAGTTTTGTTGGTTTTTTTTTCTCTCCCTGAACCATGAAGCTCATCTTTCACTGTCTGTTACCTTGGACCCCAGACCGATAATCTTCCTGGAAACAGACATATGGCTGGTCCTAATATCCTCAAACTAGAGGGAACCTTAGATATCACCTAGTCGTTTAGATAAAATGTTGCATTTTTAAGCAAAGATCTATAAAGCTTTGCATGATCTCAACCATTTCAATGGCTTAGAGGGCTCCAAGTTCATGGACAAGTATTTATTCCAGGGAGTAGCAAACTGTCATTTCAAAACCCCTGTTTAAAGATACTGAGTCATGCTCATGTAGCATTTAAGTATGTTTGACAGCAATGTTCGTCAAATCCAATACTCATGATTGTCCTGGTGCCAAGTGTGTGAATATGTGACTAAACTCAGCTTAGCTCAGGACAGAGAAGCCACCTGCTTTTCCTTTGGATTGTGTAAATTAAGAGTTTAGCTTTCTGAAGCTTTAGAGTTGGAGTAAAATCTATCTCTGCCTTTGTTGGAATTTACAATTTACTCTTCCTCTTTGTTAGGACCAAAATTACTGTTACTTCTGCTATTTTACTCAAGGCTAAACTAACAAGTGTTTCACAATAGCTGAGTTTTCTGATTCCCCAGAGCTTTTTAAAAATAATTTCACACAGCATTTCCTTCTGCCCATTTTATCCAAGTCATTCATTTTGTGTCTAAGATCTTTGATTTCCAGAGTATTAAATGATATTTTATTATGGTTAAAGCAGTATTAGAAAAATTGCTCACTTAAAAAATTCAAAGAAGCCATGGCTGGTGTGGCTCAGTGAATAGGCACCAGTCTGAGAACCCAAAGGTCACTGGTTCAATTCCCCAGTCAGGGCACATAACCAGGTTGCAAGCCGGGTCCTTAGCTGGAGGCAGGCGAAAGGCTACCATACACTGATGCTTCTTTCCCTTTCTTCCTCATTCCCTGACCTTCTCTCTGAAAATAATAAACAAATATTTTTTAATTCAAAGAAAAATAGATAAAATGCAACTTAATAATTTAGTAGTTATTTTCTCCACATTTTAATAAACATCCCTTTTTATTAGCTTTCATCAAACTAATATGACAGCAAATAATGTTAAAATATCCTAATATATTTTATTATTTTAAACATGCTGAAATATATTTAGCCTTTGACAACTTCCTTTTAGCCCCAAAAGTGTCCCATAATACATGCAACATAATACATAAAACAACATTTCAGAAGGTTATATATGCATCATAGGAAAAATAAATGAAAAAAAGAATTCTTAATGTTTTCCCTTAATTAAGAAGCATTTTATTTAGTCACATGTAAACATATTTTTCAAACTCTAAAGAAAATTATTTTACAACTTTAAAGTTGTCCATAATAAAGAGAATAAGCCAATGACTAATCATGAAAGCAGGCTATGCCAGGAATGCAATGGCCCACAGAGAGGGGCAAGGAAAGACCAGGCAGCCTAGAAATGGACAGAAGGATTAGAAATGGAGGTGTGGGCAGGTGGGGGCAGGAGGAAAGAAATAGGGAGAGGGAGGTCTCTGGGAGGACTCAGAGATGAGAACAGAGTTAGAATTCAGGGCAGGTACCCCTGGCAAACTCATTTGTAAAATAAGAACCTTAAATCTTAAGGTTCTTTCTTAGTCTGAGGCTCCTTTATTCTTTGAAGGTAGAAATTGACTGTAAAAAGAAAATGAAAAGGATTTAGAAAAAAAATTGGCTCAATCTGGGCTGGGGTTCTTCCCATGACTCTCCTCAGAAATACAAGGCAGTGGACTCTTTCCTACTGATGAAAATTTTGGCTTTTGGAGAAAAATGTTACATTAACAGTTAAGTTGCATTGTTCTTATAGGGATTTTACACAACACATAGGAATTTTCAAAATTATCCTCCTATATCTTATCTTACCTGATATGTCCAAACACCCTGTGGGATTTGAATTAACAAAATGGCTGCTAACCCTCAGAATATTTGAATATGTTGAGTGACTTACCCAAAGCTAAATACTGAGTTACAAAAGTTAAAACAGGAGTGAAGTCAGGTTCCCTGGGAACTCCTCCAATTCTGACTTCTACTGCTTCCAAAAGGTAAGAGTGAAGCTTTTCAATGAAAGTAGCTTGAATGTGGGCACCATTGTTTGAGAAAAGTGCAGTAAATAAAGGATGAGATTTAAACTGACAGGTGACCTTGCCGTTAGGTTGGGGAGCTGGGAAAAGGGGGACATGAAGGCCAATGCAGGGTTTGTTTTACAAGAGGGAGAGATATCTTGTGTTCCACCCAGCGTTCTGCTAAGCTCTGTAGAGAAGGGGACAACAGCTCTTGCTGTTGAAAACTTGGGTAGATAAACTAGACAGATACAGGTAGACTAACTATGAATAAAATAGTGTAACTATCACTTTAAATAATTAGAGCTGCCCACAGATAGGTAAAGGATTGTCATTTGGAGCAGGTAAGAAGGCAGATGACTTTGCTGGTTAAAAGCAGGGATTTGGGTGTTATGAAAACCTAGATTTGCAGCTTTGCCCTTACTAGTTACCTTGCTTCACAACATTCTTTTACCTCTTTCAGCCTCAGATATTAGGATTTTTTTTATAAGGTCATTATGAGGATTACGTGAAAGAGTGCATTTTAAAGTGCTAAAACATCATGTCTCCACTGAATATAATCATTCAATATTAGCTCTTATAATAGATGCACTAAACTGTGGAAGTTACAGAGAGGAGCATGTTCATTTCTGTATGTCCCTAGCAATGCCATTGTGCCTGGCTTTCACATGTGCAAAGAGCTATTCCTTTAAAAAAAAAAAAAAAAAAACTTCCATGAATCAATTTAAACATGGTCTAAGAAGAGCTTTACTGACTGATGCTAGTTGACAATGAGAACCAGCCTTGGAAGTAGAAGTGATTTTAGTGAATATTGTAAGGAGGATTCATGGTTCTGAAGATCCTTTCGTTACTGAACAGGAACTGGACTGGCCAGTAGCATGTGGGCTCTTGACATGCAGGAAAGATTTCACAGTACAAGTCCAGGTGCTTTTGAAAGTATGTTTATTAAAGCTGGGGACAGTGAAACGAGGGAGGGCCTAGGACAGAAAAGCAACAGAAGAGAGCCAAAGCAGGGCCGTTCTGATTCACTGAGGAGTCAGAGAAAAGGGGTCCTGGAGACAGGTTCAGGGTTTAGCCCAGGTCGAGCTGCTGCTGCCCAGTGTTCCCCTGGTTTCAGATCTTCTGGGCATGCTCCTAGGAGGGAGTATGCACTGGGTACTCTGTCCTTAAGGATTCTGAAGATGGAGATTTTAAAGGAGGGCCCAAGGGAAGGTCTTAATAGAATAGGCATCAGCTTCCCAAGTGTGCCTCTTGAGAGCCATGGTCTCCACTGATTGGTCAGTGAGGGGTAGAAGGTCATTAATCAATACAGCTGTCCTGATGTCAGCTGCAGTGTCCCTTGTCTGGTTTTGCTGCCTTTCAGGGCCTGGTGCTGAAATACAACTAAGGCCTAGACATTACCTCTAGGGCAGGAAGGTCAGAGGTCTAAACCATGTGCCAGGGGAGGAAAGGTCACCCTAAGAAGAGGCCACCCTGAAGGCAAGGCCACTCACCAGTTTTGCCTGTTGCTAAGCTCCAGGGGCTTTCCGCCCTGCTGTCCTGCTTTTTGTATCTTGATATAAAATGCTCTGCCAACTTGTTCAGCACAACTATCTGCCTCAGTTTCCCCAGCCCACTTGCCAAGAAAGTTCCCTAGCAGCTTACCATCTACCTGACTTTTAACACTAATAGAATCTGTTCACAATTCTATAAAAGCATTGGAGTGAGGCAAACAGGACTGTTCGAATAGAAGACAACCCCCAATTTTCATGTATATACAATAGTTTCAAACTTTAAAACAAAGAAGAAGAGGCCATATAGTGTGCTGACTATGAACTGAACTGTCTTCACGCACATGAAAATGTGAATATAATACAGCTCAGGTGAGTGGTGGTTGGGTTGTTTTTAGAAACGGCAAGAGTCTACAATGATCCAGCCACCTGCCTTCACCCAGTCTCTTTGTGAGACAAATGATTAAAAAGCCATCTTTTCTGAATGAAAACCAGGAAACATCACTCTGCAAGAAAAAATAATCGGTTTATGTGGGGAAGGTGAGATATCAGATCCAACAGTACCATGTTCTAACAAGGCTACCTGTGTTAGACACTTACTGTTCTTCTTGGAAGTAATCTAGTTATGTCTAGTGTGTTTGTTCTTTGAAATCTTAATGTACTTGTGCTTTCTAATATTTTAAAAATATTAATATTTTAATATATAATGTACTATGCATACTATATCTCATGTATAGATGCATAATGTGTGTAATATTAATTCTAATTGTCTGTAGCTGTTTTAAGAAAAAAGATGGAAAAGTAATTGCAATTCTATCAACCTTACAGAAACCAATAATCCTAAAGAAAAAGAAAGTCCTAGGAAAAGAAAATAGAAAGTGGGAAGAGATAAGAAGAAGGAGGCAGAGGAGAGTGGCTAGTGAGGCTTAGACAGAAACTGTACATTGGGCTGATTTCTGCCCTTTGGTTACTTTTCCCATTATCAGAGGAAAAGGCGTACAGCAGTGAGTCATCAGTGGTGCCTACAAGAACAGCTTGCGGTATAAAGTACAGTTTTTACAATGTGGTAAAGAACAAAAAGAAAATGCTTTTGCTTTTCAAATGTAAATTCAAGGTTTATTAAACTGAACTTGCCAAACTACATTTGTGTCGGCGAATAAAAAGGCATATAAGCAATACGATTTGAAGAATGAACTTCAAATAGGTCAATCACGATGGTCTGAATCTGTGTTTAAAGACTGGATTTTTAAGCAACCTTTTATGACTTGTAAAGTAGAATTATTGTAAATACTGATATTGCCCTTTCTTGCAATTAACATAAAGTTTTATAAACAAATAACTTTACAGTGACTTCTTTAAAGTGACCGTATGTTTTAATTTAGAAAGTGAGGCATTATTGATGATTTCTATCTTTGGTTCATATCTGTTTAATTACTTCTCTATAATTTTCTTGTGGTGATATACAAAACCTTATTTTCATTCCCTTAGGTTTCATTGTATCTTTTGTGAAGTGATGATTATAAAACAAGATTGGTGTTATCACACACACTAAAAATAACAGAAGTAGTTTATATACTGAAATTCTTAGCTAAATCATCAAACAGTTCTTTTATGATAACTATTCTTATTTGTTAAAAGGAATCTATAATCACAACTGAAAAACAAATGGTACTATCCAAATTGTCTAATAGGATGACCATATACACTTAGAAAATTAGGCTGTGAAAGCTAATCATGGAAACTCTGATCCAGCCAATAATGATAAAAAAACAAAAAAATGAATTTCCTCCTATTAACTAGTCTAAACATGTGCCACTGAAATGTGTCACCTGAGCAAAGGATTAAGGTTTCCAATATTCATTTTAGGGTTTTAAAGCTGATAAATAAGGACAAGTAGGAAAAGCTATTGTAGGTCCAACAGGAGGATTTATTCATCAAATATGGCCAATATTTACTGATCGTTGATGATAAGCAAGGCATATGTTAGAAAATGAGGAATAATTATGCTCTTTTGGCATCTCAAATTACTAGCAAAATGTAATCATGTGCACAGACTCCCGAAATCCCTGTTCAGTGGAGGGGGTGTTGCTGATAGTGCTGAGACCAGTGAGTTTATTGGTGGTCTTTAGAGATGGAGGTGAGCTTCAAAACTCCAAAATAAGCTGTGGAGGAAATGGGGTTCCTTTCATATCCCCTGCAATTCTCGAAGTAGCCAATTATGGAGACATAATGGGTGCCTCCCAAAGAAACAGACATCAAGAAGTCACATTTTTTCCAGAGCATTTTTAGGCATCACTGTGACCTGTCAGTGCAACCAAGGTGTCCATATCCTGGCACATGGGGTATTGGCTACTTTACTTTGTCCAGCTGTGGCGCTACTGTGTAAAACAGGAAGTGCGCTTTGGATGACCCCCTGAATGTCCCACAAAAATTGTCTAATGCTAAGACAATGCCTTTTATATGTTTTTCCTCAATATTTTCAAATATATTAAGCAGATGGTCAGATAGTGTGGCTAAGGCATCACAGTGATTTCTTAGAATTTTTGCTTGGTAAACTGATGCAGTACTCAGTTTTCTCTTTGGGTTACAAACAATGTTGCAAATCATTAGCTAAAAAGAGGGGAGCCAAGAAAAACAATAAGACCCCAATATCAAAGCTAGCCAGGAATGTTCTAGAAATAATAAAATGTACCCACATCTAGTAAACATGAAGAAAGAAGTAATGAAGATGTAGAATACTCAGGAAATAAAAATCCAAGTGCTGAGTATCATGTCAGTGAGTTACTGCAGTTTTATATCTGTGTGAGATCAAGGTTGTGTGTCACATCCTGTGTTATGGATGACACCCAGCAGGTTACATATGATTACAAAAGTGGACAGTTGCAATACTATATCCCCTTCAGCTGCAATACTATATCCTCTTCCGAGGACACAGCTGAAGGATCGAAGAAAGGCATACCCTCTCAGTAGGCAGAACTTAAGAGCACTTCTCATGCTTGTTTTCATTTTGCTTGGAAGGAGAAGTGCCCATTATATACCGATCCATGGGCTGTGCCTGGTGGTTTGGCTGGATGGTCAAGCAATTGAAAATGGAAGGAATTGGTGACAATGCAGGCTGGGAAAGAAGTGTGTAGATAAATCTCTCTGGGGAAAAATGTGAGGATATTTGTATCCTATGTGAACACTTATCAAAGGGTGACCTCAGAAGAGGAAGATTTTAATGATCAAGTGGATAGGATGCCCCATCCTGTCATCACCGAATAGGCGAATAAGCAAAGTAGCTATGGGGTAGTCATGAAGGTTATGCACTATTATGAAGCAAATGGCTTGATAAAATAATGGAATAGTCTTTTGGAGACTCCATTATAGTGGCAGCTAAGTGGCACTACTTTGCAGGGTTGTGCAAGGTTTTCCAGGAGATTGCACATACTCTGAATTAGCATCTATATAGGGTGCATGCAATCAGTTGGCAAAATTTTAGTAAAATAAACAACATACCACAAAAGTGCTATATTTTGAAATAAATTTATTCATGTATGCAAATACATAAACATAGTCATTATTTTTTTAATTGTTAAAAAAAGTCTCCATTTGCTGCAATAATAGACTTGATTCAATTTCAGAATCTTGAGCACACTTTAATGAACTTTTCTTTATCCATGGACATCATAATGTTTTCAACCGTAGCTTTAACAGCCTCCTTTTTGGAATGAGGTTGTTTATTAACTTCTCTCTCACAAACACTGGATACATAGTAGTCTAAAGGATTTACATCTGGTGAACTAGGCAGCCAGATTTCCTTTGACCAGAATTCAGGAACATTGACACTGAGAAATTCCCACACCTTTTTGATGTTTTGTACTGGTGCTCCATCTTGTTGGAAGATAAAATAAGGTCTATTTGCGACTTGCTTCATCCACGGTACACCTACTTCCCTCAAAACATCAAGGTAAACATCTTGGATCTTCACTGATGCTCTCCTGGATTTTGTGTACAATATCTGGACTTGTGCAATCCTTGCATACATTATGCATTTTCCTTGTTGGTGTGGCAACAGCAGGATCAGCATCATACACCTTCTTCATGTTGTCAACTGTATGTAAAAGGATGTTATCGAAGTCCACAATTTCCTTAGTAGTTGGCCCTGCTCGCAGTCCAGAAACTATGGTTGTTCTAACATTGTACTCCTTCAGCATGATGGTTGCTCTCAGAATTTACTACTTTATATCTGAAACAATGATGTTAAATCATAACCTTAGAAACATAGTTTTTCAAAATAAATAAGAAGCACGTGAAATAAGGAGATGCAACCTTACTGCCAACTGATTGCGTGCGCACCCTGTATCAGGTGCTGTTTCTCCCATAGCTGTGACTTATAGGCCAAGAAATCAAGGTGTAGAAATAGGAGTGGCACCATTCCCTATTAGCCTAGTGCCCTAGTAACAACATTTTTGCTTCCTGTCTTTCCAACCTCATGCTCTGCTGGGCTGCAGGTCTTAGTTTGGAAGGGAGGAAGGTTTGCACTAGGAAGCACAACACAATTCTCAATAATGAGCTGGAAATTACTCCAGCTTTGAGCTTTCTGTGCCCCTAACTCAACAGACAAAGAAGGAAGGCAGTGTGCTGGCTGAGATGATTGATCTAACTACCCAGGAGGACTTGGACTGCTGCTCCACAATGGAGGTATGGAAGAGCATGATGGGAATATGAGAAATTTCCTAACGTGTGCCTTAGTATTGCCATGCCCTGAGAATAAAGTCAATGGAAAACTACAACAACCCAATCCAGGCTGGATTATTAATGGCCTGGATCCTGTCAGGAGTGATGGTTTGCATCACTCCATTATGTAAAGAACCATGACCAGTTGAGGTAGTTTCTGAGGACAAATGGGTAGTGAAAGAAATAGTTATAAATACCAGCTATGACCACATGACTAATTATAAAACAAGGATTATAATTGTTTGTGTGTATATGAAATAAACATTTGTTTTTCTTCCCTCTCTTATTCCCTTGTCATGTAACAAAATGTATTAACTTTACATCAGAATACTTAATATTATGTATTATGTAAAGTTAATAATATTATGAACTTTATAGCATTGTATTTAAATTCCCGGATGTCAAGGAGAAGAATAAACATCCTCAAGGACTTTGCATCCTTTTCTAGGGTAAAGATTAATAGGTTTTCAGGTGGTGCAGGGTAGTTGCATCCTGTTAGCTAGAAGTATGATCTTATTAAGTATAATTTAAGAAGATCCACATGGCTGCCAAGTCAACGAGGGGTGGACTTGTGATAGTTGACTGCATTTATCAACTTGGCTGGGCCACAGTGCCCAGATAGTTGGTCAAATATTATTCTGGGTGAGTCTGTGAGGGTATTCTTTTGTATAAGATTAACATTTAAATCAGTGACCTCTGAGTAAAGCAAATAGTTCATAATGCGGATGGGCCTCATCAAATCAGCTGAAGGCTCACATAGAACAAAAACTGAGCTCCTCCAAGCAAGAAGGAATTCGGCCAGTGGAGGCCTTTGGAGTGGAGCTGCAACACTGGTTTCCCCCTGACTGTCCAGCCTTCAGGCACAATGTGCAGATCTTGGACTTCACATGAGACAGTCCCTTAAGACATCTGCCCCCACTCCTCGGGCTCTCCAGTACCCTGACTAATACTCATATCTGCATGTATGAACACAGAGATATGATTTTGTTTTGCTTTTTATAGCAAAGTGTAAAATGACTGCTAGGGAAATGTACCTTTGATTATTGGGTGAGGGAAGGAAGACTAAATTCGACTGAGAAGCAATAACGTGCCCAGAAATATATAAGGGGGATAAACCATTTTATTTATTAAGGACTTCTTACGCACCATGCATTCTTCCGGACACTAGGGATGCTGTGGAGAAGACATGTTGTATCTCTGTCTCATAGAGACTAGTTTCTAGTATGGGGAAAATAAACAGTAATCCCAAGAAACATGTCAGATAATAGAACTAATAAGCAAAGAATTGAAATAGGGGGAGTGACAAAGAATGGTCAGCTGCTCACGTTACTGTGAAATGATGTTCGTTCTGAGATCTGAATGGTGGGAAGGGTCCAGCCATGTCAGTGTCAGGAGGAAAGCATCCCAGGTGGACAACTTCAACACAAAGTCCTCAAGGCAGACAAGGCAGAAAGTCCAGCTGGACCAGCCTGAAGGACAAAGAGGAGCATGGAAAGAGAGGGAGTTGAAGAGGGATGTGGTTGAAGGCTGTTAGGTAGGTGAGCAACATGAATTGTACTGTCTGGTGTTCAAGGAACTCAAGGTCCAGAGAGACACCTTAGATTTAAGTAAGTAAGAGAACAAATTTTCTGACTAAAGGCTACAAGGAGGGAAGCAAGGGCAGGTGGTCCCGAATTAGCTGGGTATGGAGCATTATTACAGGAAGCCATATGAGTTGGTTCTGGGTTTTCAGAAGTTCCTTCTAGATTTATCTTTTCCCAGATATCACAGAATTGTACAATATTAGAGCTTCAGGAGAACTTCCAGCTCATTCCTCATTTGAAAAAGTGCTCCTCGCAGATGGTTAAACCTGCTTAAACCTGCATGTTAATGGCATTAAGGCATAGCTGGGTCTTAAGAAAAGTAGAGCTATCTGTAAGCTTCCCTTTTCTTTTGGGAAAGTACTGTTCAATTTAACCAAATAAACACAGACTGCACTCATGTGCAGCAGCACTGCTTATCTTAGGCATTCTTGTTAGATCCAAGGCTTAGGACAGTACCTGGCACAGAGAAGTCACCCCATAGAGGTCTGAATGATTAAAAGTAACAGGTCATGATCAGCAGGAACTGGATTCTCTTTCCATAACTGTGGAATAAGCTGAATGACCTAGAAAAAGCCTCTTCTGTCTAGTCGGCCTCCTCTGACCCTCTTTCAATGACTTCCCCCTCTCAATGCTTCAAACTTACATTCTATTATTTCACATCCACCATGAGCAATTGAAAATTCCTTTGGGTTAGCTTTCAGCTTCCTTTCTGCTTTTTCACCCCAAATTTGTGCCTTTACTTCCAACACTGGGTGAACAGATTTTTATTCTGTCATCACAGCATTTAGTTCTTTGATATGGCCCTTTCTGGAGCAGTCTGTGGGGAGACCAAGGGAGGAGTAGGAAGTTTGAAGAATAAACTGGGTTATGTTTTCAGGCCTTGTGCAGAACTCCCATCATTCACATTCAGGACCACCCTTGGCCCATCCTGGGCCCCGCAGATTAAGTGGTGTAATGTGCTGTAAACACAGCTCATACCTTTATTATTTTGATTTGGTGGAGCCCTTTGTATTATATGATATGATCTGTTTGTAGTGGTGGGTGAAATACACATAGGGTGGGTGTAAGGAACATAGGCATGTTTTCTGCATGAGGTTCCAACTTGAGCGTGGCATGTACTAAATTCTTTATTTCAACTATTTTTCACTATTTATATTAAGTACTACTATCCTCATGATACTGAGGAAAAGATTAATACCTTGTCTATGTCTCACAGGTAATGAGCCTTAGTTGTAGACAACTAAAGTGTACCTTCGGCTTCCAACTGACACTCCTGGGCTTGCTGTGGGAGGTGACATAAACATATATGTATGCAGCTTCCATTCAGAGTTTACACCAAAAGGAAGCTCCCTAAACAGTTTTTTGGCATAAAAAAATGCCAATCAACCTTCTGCTGCCTTCCAGTCCCTGATTTTCCCACTACTGGTTACTGTTACATTTGTCTTATTTTGTTGCTACAAATTGGAGCCAAGGTTTATAGGAAATGGTCCTTTGGGGTGGCCTGAGCTTCTGGTGCTTATTGCTAGATTTCGTATAGGGTCAGTGATGAAAGAGATTTGCACTAAGCCAATTAAAGTGTTTAGGTTTCACTTTAGTTTGGCTAAAGGTATCTGTCAAAAATCTAGGCTCCTTATTTAATACTGGCACTTTAAGAATCAAGTGGGGGTGAAAGAGGATCCTTTATACTGTCTTCATGTAGGCTGCAATTTTAATGTGTGTCCCAAGGATTCGGCAAAGAAATTCCAAGCCCTTTGCGGCCTGAATGCCAAGGCTGGGTGGCAGGACTAGTAGCAAGAATTAGTGGGCGTGTGGGTGGGCTCTGCATAGAGTGAAGGGAGAGGCTTCTCAGCCCAAAGCCTTTCTTTGCCACAATACTTAACATTTTATCATCACGCAGTAATTTTGTTTAATTGAATGGAAAGGCCTTTTAAAATGCAAGGGCCTTAACAATACATAAATGCCTAACACTAAAGCTGTGTTGATAATATAGAAGGCTTTCAGTAATGCCAGAGTCTTCTTGTATTTAGAAAGTCAGAGATAATACTGAATTTTGACTGTACAATTTTCCCCACTCGCTCTTGTGTTATTTTTCATAAACATGTAGAAAGTTCCCTGGATGTCATTTTCCAGGTCAATCCTGAGGGCCAACTATAAAGCTGCCAGACATATGCAATTCCTTGCCTGTCATATTGTATTCTAGGCAACAGATATGATTTTTATTGTTTGTTGGGTTATGCTATACCAGACAACATTACAACATTCCAAAGATGGAGAGAAGGTGAGTGTTCAGCCTGTCATGGGCCCATTGATTTAACGCTAGCTAGATTCCCATTCCTCCTATGTCAAGTGCAATCTCTGGCCAACCTTCTTTAATTTATGCCCTGATAGAAATTTAAGATTTAAGGCTCTGGCTGGTGGCACAGTGGATAAGGCACAGACCTGTGAACCCAAAGGCAACCATACATTAATGTCTCTCTCCCTCTCTGCCTCGTTCCCTACCCCTTTCTCTGAAAATAATAAATAAAATCTTAAAAAATAAATTAAAGATTTACTACAAACCATCCCCAATCCTCCTGCCCACTTCCATGTGGCCTGACTTTCTAGAAGGAATGGGTACAGACCATTGGTGTTATTACTGGGGAAAGATTACTAATCCCTGTGCAAGACCATAAGTATGCTTGTCTGAACTTTCATCTATCTTCCGACTATGTAAATTTCCTCATTCCAACTTTCAACACTCCCATATGTCTGTCTATGTAAATTTGTTCATTTTTCATGAGATAAAGGGAGGTTTTTTTAAAAAGCAAATATCCTTAATAGAAAGAGAATAGTTGAGTTACTGATCACATTTTGGCTTGGATTAACCCTCCAAAACACATCGGAACATGTCACTCTAAAAGCCTTGGTGGAGGGATTTTCCTTGGCAACTTGGATCTCTTGACACTAGGACCCAATCTGCCTCTGTAGGCAATTTCCTACCTGCCATACTCCTCGTGCACTCTAGTTTACTGCTATATGCAGTAACTCCTGCATCTGGAACAGTGTTTGATGCAGTGTTCTAGAAGAATCTGTTGATGCATGGATGAATGGACTCCAGCCACAACTACAGCTGTACCAAGTATAGAAGTGTCTATGTAGACTAATAAATGGCAGTCCTTTAGATGGGTAAATTTCTAAGACATTATTAATTCTATATTTATTGGTGAGGATGGAGCTGTTGGGAGGGGGGTCAGATTTGTGTCAGCTAAGATCTTTAATTTCACTCGAAAGTGCTATTTTCCTCTTTCACCAGTAGCAGCAATATACATTTTACTTACGTGTAAGATCTGAATAAGAACCATATTTTCAAATTATTCCAGAGTTGCTGCATAGCACCTTAGAGTTTAGTAGACAGGCTATTGCCTCTGCTTCGAACTTTTTTCTTCTGTACCAAACTGAGCTTTTCAGGATCAGCCCAAATATCATTTCTTTGTAGAGACTTTCCTCAACAATTCCATGTCTTCTGCTTCAACCCAGTAGAAAATTCCCCTGTTCTACTTTGACTGGCTCAGACTTCTGTTTCACACTCATCATGTTGTATCATAATTTGCCTGTGTGTCTCCCCTCTTTTGAATGAGAGCTTCCGTGAAGTCAGATACCCAAATTATTCATAGTGGTGTCCCTTGATCTTAAAATCTGTACTTAATGAGGGCTTGTTAAATATTTGCATGAATGAATGGAAGAGAAACAGGGAGGGAGGGAGAGAAAGAGGAAGGGAGGAAAGGAGGAGGGAGAGGAGGGATAGCAGAGGGAAGAAAGGAAGGATTCAGTCGACTTCTCCCATGGCCATTAGCAGAGGGCAGGGCTCTGAGGCAGCTGGCATAGTGGAAAAGCGAGTGGGAGGCACCAGTTGAGAGTGGGGGACCGCACAGTGTGCTGGTGCTATGGGAGGAATGTGGGAGAAGGATGGGAATCAACTACAGTAACAAAGAAGTAGTACGGGAAGAAGATAAATTCGGTCCTTAAAGCAAGTTTTGCTGGGTAACGATTTTGTCTATCATCTGCCCAACTTAGAATAGAAATAACAATAATTGCATAATAGTTAAAAATGTTATTAGGAAAAACAATGTAAAGCTTGCATGCTAGACAGGTATGTGCACATTATTTAACAAAACCTTATTTCAAAATTTGTATGGTGTAGCCTTTGTGTATTCAAATCACTGCTTTGGGGAAAAAATAAGCTCTACATATAAAAAGCAGGTAGTGTTGCGCGTTTAAGTAACTGTTAACACTGTTCTAGATAATATGTTCTCTTAGTTACCTACTATATCACATTTTTATCTTCTTCATGCATATCAATTTTAATAATGATGAATACAGAAGGTAATAATCATTAAAGAACCTATGTCCTATAAATAGACACTTAATTATCACTGATAGTTCCTTGTCTATCATAGCTATCCTAAACAAATTCATTTGTCATTTTCTTTTTTCTTTTTTTAATTTAATTTTATTGTTGTTTTGTCATCATTTTCTAGTTGATGAATATTGTAAAAATGTATGCACTTGGTGGCAATCTTCAACAAAAATAAGTCAATTTAGTTACTCTCCAGAGCAATAGTTATGTTTTTCTGGCGTTTCTGTGTGCTTTCCTTCGTGATGCTCCAGGGAGAGAATTCTATAAGCCTCATCTAATGAATCAATAAGTATAGGAACCTAAACCATGTACAGGATTGTTCTAGAATTTATGGCGCTTTGAGTAATACAAGTGTATGTCCTGTTACAGTGGAAAACATATCTAGGGAATGAAAACTAACACAGCTGACACATTTAAGTAGTCCAAGTGGTTACTTGGACTAGTTACGACCTTATAAAATATTCTTCAAAAATTTTTCCTCTAATATATTGAGAAACACCAGTAATCTGTCTTCTCAGCCTTTAAATTAAATGGAAAGGGTCATATCTTAGTAAAAGTTTCAGAGTTTTGTTTTTATCGTTCATCATTAAGAAAAAATTAAGTAGAAGAGCTAAAACTATTTTCTTAAGTATTAAAATACACGCGCAAGAGAAAACGTTTTGTTTTAGTGCAATCCTGACATCTTGGTGAATCATTTCCACTCGAGAGTTTTGGCCGCAGGTTGCCCGCTCACTGTAAGGCCTAAATATGAGAGGACTGGCTTGGGGTGCGGGGTGGTCATTAGTCTATTTCATATTAAATCGTCTGTATTTTCTGTGAAGAAACTTTCTGGCACTGATTAAATCTCAGGAGGGAAGTGAGGGAAATCTGCCTTTCGGAGTGGCTCGCCAGAGAACAAGATCGCCCTCTAGGCTGCATTTACTAGCGGAGTTTTGTGACGCAACTCCGGCCAGTTCGCCACCAGGGAGTTAGAGGGAAGGGGCCCGAGTCTTCCTGGTGGGAGGCCTTTCTGGACCAAAGAAAGGAGCTGGCGACGGGAAGGAAGAAGCAGATCCAGCATTTGAATAGCGGCCGCAGGGCAGCGTAAAGCCTGTGCGGAGTTAGGCGCGCGTCGCACACAAGTTCCCTTGTCTACCTCCCCCTACTCCGTACACCCGCCGTCCATGTGTCACCTTCCTGTTCGGAAGTCTTAGTAGGTTGTCGGGACAGGACAGGGGGCGCCTGCCCCACCCATCAGGTATCCGGTTGGAAGAAAGGCTAGTCTCAACAACATGATTCTCCTCGTTAAATGATAAGTTTAGCAGACCAATCGTCTCCAACTGCTGAACATTAGGGTGAGGGGTGGGGGACCCATCAGACGTCCCTTTTCTGTTCCAACCGCAAATCATACGGTCTGTTCCACTCACAGTCCTCTAACTTAAATTCTTCCTGGAATGCATGCGGGAGCGGCAGGGCTTCTTTGAGCAAATGAACCCTATGCATGTGTTTTTGCTTTTCTGGACTGATTCGTGATGATAATCAGTCAAGTCACATTTTTTTTTTTGTATGTGTCTTGCTGAGGGTGTAATAAACCCAGGACGCTGAAGACTGTAATTTTCTGAGTGACGCTGCTGTTGCTACAGAGGGAATAAACGGCCCAGTGTTGAACTTTGCAATTTGCTCCCTTCCTGTATGTAAATTGCCTTTATATAAAGTGGGGTTGAGAACACCGCAGGGACAGCCGGCTCCTAACTCCTCCTGCTCCACTGTCATCTCAGCCTCCAGCCTTATCAGGCACAGAGCCTAGCGGGAGGCTTCGGGAGCGCGAACTGAGCCAGCCTCCAACCTCCATACCCTAGGCAACCTGAAGAATGAAAGAGGAGGCTATACAGTCTTCCTTCAAAGGTTCGTCTGCTTTTATTACTTTAATTTGGACAGAATGGACAAAAACAAAGAAGCTTCAGAGGATTTGGGATTACTTGACATGGGGAAGGCACAGATGGGGAGACTTAAGAGGAGGGTCTCGAAATTCTTACGTTGATGTTTGTAAAGCAAGCAAGCAGAAATCTTCGTGCAGGCTTCAGCTTCCAGGCAGCCTTTGCCAAACTTGCTGTCTCAAAGAGGGACGGAATCATGTGGGAGCAGGGCTGAGCTGAGCTGAGCTGGGCTAGTTCACGTGGGATTCAGGGCATTGGCAATAACAAATCATACCATATGAAGAGTCCATGCAAGAGGAAGCAGAAGTGGGCCAGTGACAGCGACGTGGAGTTTCCTGAACCTTGCTTTAGGTTGGGGCATCAATGTCAGGCACTAGTAAGTGCTTTTTTAAGAGTGGAGGCTGAGCCAAAGTTCTCAGCCAGTGTCCAGGAGGAAGGATGTGTGTGCCCTTCTCCCAGTGTGGGGCTGTGGTTACTGAGCAAACCAAGAAGCAGTTGAGGCCACAGATCATATTAGGGCAAATGAAGTGGTTGTGCCTGCAAAGCAAATCCCTGCCCAGGACCAAAGAAAACCCCCTTCAATGCTATTTTTGGTTTCACAGCTGGTATTTTGGACTGTCAGATCCAGCAGGCACCTCTGAAATGGCAAGGCCCCAGGCAGCTAGGGGTCATGGCAGGGCAGCCACCGCAGACAGCACCGGTGAGCATCTGGTACCGGGCCCTGCAAATTTTAGTAACTTGCAGGCTTCTCTTCCCTCCCGGCCCAGAGGCAGCCCTGGTGGCGTCCCGCCAACTCGAGCGTGACTACTTGCGCGGGCGGTCAGACTGCAGGTCCCAGGGATCTCCCAGCGTGGGGGTTGCAGGAAGGCAGCGTGCAGTTCCTCCGCAGTTGCCCTTTCTCCTCTGCCTTCTGGAGCCCGGGCTCCTTGCTCATCTTTCAGGACCTAACGGTCCAGTTATCTGGTACTTGAGAGAACGCGCCAAGTGGTAAAACTGTAGGACTCCTGGGACAGCCCTTGAAATGAATCGGAGGAGAGCAAGAGAAAAAGAGGATAAACTAAGAGACTTGAAGATAGGGTAATGTGACCTTGCAGAGGTTTCAGGTGGGAGAGCGGGAGAGAGAATCCAAGGGGTCGACGATGCACTGGGTGCAGGTCCCGCGCCGCCCTTGCTGCCCCGGGGTCACACCTGGTTTGTCCCCTGCCCCGAGCCACCGCTCCCTGAACTTGCGACTTCCTCACGTGTTCTGGGCATGGCAGGGATTAAAAATGCAAGGAAAAAAAATACTTGCGGACGGGACAGAATGTTCTCGGAGATTACTTTAGAGAAAAAAAAAAATGAAATGCAGATTGTACTTTTTTTTTTTTTCCTTCAGTGCAGAGACGAATTTTATTTCCGCCCCCTCCCCTGCACATTCCTGACCTCTCCCTCCCCCTTCCCTCTTTCTTTCCTTCCTTCCTCCTCTTCCAAGTTCTGGGATTTTTCAGCCTTGCTTGGCTTTGGCCAAAAGCACAAAAAAGGCGTTTTCGGAAGCGGCTCGGCCGTGCACAAGGGCCATTTGTTTGTTTTGGGACTGGGGCAGGAAATCTTGCCCGGCCTGAGTCACGGCGGCTCCTTCAAGGAAACGTCAGTGCTCTCCTGTCGCCCTCGCCCGCTGCGCGCCCCGCCGCAGCTCTTCATGGGGGAGATGCAGGGCCCGATGGCCAGGGCCCGGCTAGAGTCCCTGCTCCGGCCCCGCCACAAAAAGAGGGCCGAGGTGCAGAAAAGGAGTGAGTCTTTCCTGCTGACCGGACTGGGTAAGCGCCGCCGCTGGTCCGCGGGCACTTGTGTCACTCCCCCACCAGCTGCTCAGCGCCAGCGAGAGGGGCTGGGTGTTTGCGGTCGTTGGGAGAGTGGAGGGGTGAAGCCTGGGGCCGGGGACAGCGGGCGTGGGGAGCCCGGCCCGGCGCTCTGGCCGCACACTGACCCCGCAGATAAGGGCGCACGGGGCCGCCGCCCCCGGCGCGGATGCCCGACGCCCGATAACCCTGGACAGTGGCGCGCGGCCGTCGAGCTAGGGCAGAGGAGGCAGCCGTGTACTTTTGGGAAGAGGGGCCGTGCCTGGGCCAAGTGAATCCGAAATCAGGGTTTGAGAAACCCAAGTGGGCACAGAGCCACCGGGTTGCTGCGCTCCGGGCGGAAAGCGCTGCGGATCTGGGACTCTGATTTCCACGCCGGGCGGAATCAATGAAAAGAGTGGAAAATTACCCCAGGATCTCCCCCCACCTCCCTCCCCCTCCTCCTGCGGTCTCCCCTCCTCAAGCCCTGGAGCGAAAGAGGCTGGTAACTGTCCTGCGACAGGCCCTCCCCCGGCGGTCTCGGCGCCCGCTGTCGGGCGCCCCCTGCCCCCGACCCAGGTTCACCCTGGAGCCGGGGCGGAACCGCCAGCCGCCGGCTGCGAGGCAGCCGGCCCGGCCGAGCGGCGGCGGGGGGGGGCGGGGTGAGGGCGGGGCCTGGCCACGGGACTTCCAGATTGTCGCACGGGCCCCGCCTCCACAGCGCAGAGTTTATAAGGGAGACGGCTCCGCCAGAGAGTCGAGTGGGTTCAGCCGGTCTTCAGTCGCTAAGGACTCCTTGTCCTATCTCTGTGCTCACTTTGTGGCAATGACAGTGAAAACCGAAGCTTCCAGGGCCACCCTCACTTACTCCAGAATGAGGGGAATGGTAGCAATTCTAATCGGTGAGTGCAGGAGTTAGACTGGACTCTTCCTCTAGGATGTGCCGAGTGGAAATTTTTTGAAGATCCTGCATCAGATTAGTGCTCCTGGCGCCGGCTGTTACAAAGCCTTCTTAACGTTTATTTCTCCTCTAATTCACAGCTTTCATGAAACAGCGGAGGATGGGTCTGAACGACTTTATTCAGAAGATTGCCAATAACTCCTATGCCTGCAAACAGTAAGTTGGAATTGGGGGGAATAAAAATTAGTTCAGAAACTATACTGTAGGATATTCTCATCCGTGTGTTCATCAGGAGGCCCTAGACTTCCCCAGGGATGGGGATCCCTTTATGAAGTTACAATTTACTTAAAACATTTTAAAATTAAAATAATTTTCGGATTTTGCTGGTTCTAAAGCTATAAGATAAAAATTTCATGTTTGCTTGAATTCACCTCTGCTTCCGTGAAGAACAGCCCTCGTCTTTTTACTTAACTGGGTTTATTATTTTCTTTGGCTATTTTCTTTAACTGAGTAATTTATTTGGGTGTTTTTCGTTTAAACACTGAATTCTCCAGGAAAAATTGAGCCAGAAACTCACTATTTGTGTTGGTGCGCCACCTGGTGACGAGTTCAGAGGTTCTAAATTGTTCCTTTCTTTGCAGCCCTGAAGTTCAGTCCATTTTGAAAATCTCCCAACCTCAAGAGCCGGAGCTTATGAATGCCAACCCTTCTCCTCCGGTAGGTATTCTCTATTCGTGATGTGTCTGTGCAGGAACCTTGTCAATGAGTCAGCAGTCCTACACTGATGAATTAAAATGGCATTTCTAGAAATTAGTATCAAGGCGGGAATGCCTCTTTAGTTCAGGCATAGCAAGTGACACAAGCACTTAACTATGGAGTCGGTGGAGTATTTTAAAAGGCATGGTTCATAAAAGTCTTCCCTGCTTACAATAACCTCATGTACTGTTTTAATACTCTAATTTGAAATATTAACATATATGGATAAGTCGTTCTGAGTGTTTTAGTAGTATGGTGACTTGCCTCTGTAATCTGCAGAGGTAGTATTTTTGACAGTGCCTATACTTTATGATCCAGGTCTTCCTTTGAAAGCAAGATATTAAAAGAAACCATTTTATTTTTCCAGCCAAGTCCTTCTCAGCAAATCAACCTGGGCCCGTCATCCAATCCTCACGCTAAACCATCTGACTTTCACTTCTTGAAAGTGATCGGGAAGGGCAGTTTCGGAAAGGTAATTTCACACCTGAAGACCTCGTTATCTATAGCCTTTCATGCACTTATTTTACATTCTCCCTGGATATGGATAGCACAATGATTTATTAATTCAAATTTTAGGTTCTTCTGGCGAGACACAAAGCAGAAGAAGCATTCTATGCAGTCAAAGTTTTACAGAAGAAAGCCATCCTGAAGAAGAAGGAGGTATGAGATGTACTTGATGGGTTGGGGCTGGAAATGGACTCTCATTGAATAGGAACTTCAGTGCCACGTTGAAATTTGCCACTAAATCTGAATTGTCCTTTTCCTAGGAAAAGCATATTATGTCTGAGCGGAATGTTCTACTGAAGAATGTGAAACACCCTTTCCTGGTGGGCCTTCACTTCTCTTTCCAGACTGCTGACAAACTGTACTTTGTCCTTGACTACATTAACGGTGGAGAGGTGAGCAGGGGGAAGATGAGCTAATGTGTCTGTGCAGAGTTTTCAAAAGATACTTGGGGGGAGGGAAATGACCAGAATTAGAATTTCCTTTAACCTGCCAGGTTTCAAATAGTTAATAGACTATTTAGGGCCACTTCCTGCAATTGTTCTCCTTAGCTCTGTATGTCAAGACTCATTAAATGCATTGTTATATCAGGTTTTGGCAACAGCAGACTAACTTGATTCTGTCTCTTACAGTTGTTCTACCATCTCCAGAGGGAGCGCTGCTTCCTGGAACCAAGGGCCCGTTTCTATGCTGCTGAAATAGCCAGTGCCTTGGGCTACCTGCATTCTCTGAACATCGTTTATAGGTGAGCTGAGGAGCTCTTACAGGCAGCCTTCTTGGGTATACAGTAGACGCAGCAGCCCTAGCCTTTGACGAGGTCTTAAAATAATGTGGGTTTAAGAGTAACTCGGTCACCTAAAACCAGATCCCCCAGCATGTGAGCTGCCTTGACTCCATGCCACTAGGGAGCTAGCCAACAAGGATTGGACTTAACTCAGAATAGATTAGCAGAACAAGGGCTCCCTTTATTATTCCTGATACAATTGCTGTGAATGTAAGAAGTTTCTAATACCCCTAGCAATTATCTTTACAGATTATTTCTTAGGAAGTGAAATTAATTGGTGCAACTTTTCTATTTTTTTCTTTTTTAAAGAGACTTAAAACCAGAGAATATTCTGCTAGATTGCCAAGGACACATTGTCCTCACCGATTTCGGGCTCTGTAAGGAGAACATCGAACCCAACGGCACGACATCCACCTTCTGTGGCACACCTGAGGTAGGAGCATGCTCAATTTGATGCCTGGTCTACCCACTTTCTTCCCGAAGAGTTAAGTGCTTTTAATCACTGAAGAGACAACTTATTCTCCCAGATTTCTTAGTCCAATTCAGTGCAAGTACAATATATTTGCTATTATGATGCAGCGTGAGCTATTCCAAGGCCTTAAGTTGCTGTAATTAAAGCAAGCATGCCATAGAAGATTCCTAAATCCCCAAGTAAGATGCTGTTAGATGGCCCAGTCAGCCTCAAAGTCCCGTGGTTATATCAGGAAGTCTTCTCCAGTCTTAGTTCTTTCCAAGTGCCTTCCTTGCTTTGGGATTGATTACCTGGTTTCACCTGCTCTAAACCCTGTTCTCCTGGTCTGTCTTTCAGTATCTCGCACCTGAAGTGCTTCATAAGCAGCCTTATGATAGGACTGTGGACTGGTGGTGCCTGGGAGCTGTGTTATATGAGATGCTCTATGGCTTGGTGAGTAGCACGTTGACAATGACAGGACATTGCCCCCATTTGATAATGCTCCCTAGAAAGTTGTCTTCTTAAAACCCAGACTGTCAGGGTACATGGTCCCGACTGCAGACCTGGGTCATCGCGGCTTGCCCTTTATTGGCCAGCTTACCAAATGCTGATAAGAGCGGCATATTGGTTATTTTACAAGTGGTTTAGGGTGAACTCTTACCTAATAGAGTTTTCTTTTGTAAATTTACGTTTTACTTGATTTGACTATACTTAACCTATGGGAGAGCGAAAAACATGGCTTAATTAGCACCTATCCCATGAAATGAGTTGCAAAATAGACACTTAAAAATCTAAGGCAAAGAAAACCTATCAAGCAAGAGACAGCATCCAATCCAACTAAATACGTGGAGGTTTAAATCTTTTCTCTCACAGTAATGTATGCTGTACAAAACTTCTCATTCAATACTAAGTCATTCTCTCCCTTCTCTCAGCCTCCTTTTTATAGCCGAAACACAGCTGAGATGTATGACAACATTCTGAACAAGCCCCTCCAGCTGAAGCCAAACATCACGAATTCTGCACGACACCTGCTGGAGGGCCTTCTGCAGAAGGACAGAACGAAGAGGCTGGGTGCCAAGGACGACTTCGTGAGTGCTGTTTTTATGTTCTCCTGGTTGTCTGGGGTGCACATGGGACCTCGCTGCCCTCCTTGTATTCTGTCTGTCTAAACGAGTCCTGTATTTCTTCTCAACAGATGGAGATTAAGAATCATGTCTTCTTCTCCGTAATTAACTGGGATGATCTCATTAATAAGAAGATTACTCCTCCTTTTAACCCAAATGTGGTGAGTATCTTTCTCCTAAGTATAGGGAGGCCCAAAGGGCATTTCTTTAAGTCACATTGGGTTGCGGGGGGCACCTCAGGAATAAATTGGCAGATAGTTTATTCATGGCCCATTATTTTACCTGGAGAAACTGTAGAATTTTTGTCCCGCATGATTAAGCTTGCATGACTTTTCAACACACTTATCAGTTAAAGTCCCAAAGAACCAAAGGGAACATTATCCACATCATTTAAACTGTAGCCTCTGGATTTGGGGCTTGAAAAGGATGATTATTATGGGAGTTTCCATATTGTGCCCACAACTGTAAGCCCAAGTGAGGATTCTCCCAGCCCTGTAGCCAGTGCGACTTCTTCACACTGAACGTCGTGTTTTGTTCCCGCTGTAGAGTGGACCCAGTGACCTGCGGCACTTTGATCCCGAGTTCACCGAGGAGCCGGTCCCCAACTCCATCGGCAGGTCTCCCGACAGCATCCTGCTCACAGCCAGCGTCAAGGAAGCCGCAGAGGCCTTCCTCGGCTTCTCCTACGCGCCCCCCATGGACTCTTTCCTCTGAACAGTCTGGGGGCTGGTTCTGAAGGATTTTCTGCGCGTTGGAAAATGTTTTCGTTAGCCTTCCGGCTGAGCTGCCAGCTGACGGGACATCTCAAAAGAGAATTTGCACATCTCCGGGGGCCTGCACCTCTTGGCAATCTTACTGCACACTGTCTGCTGGAAGCTTTTCGAAGAGCACATCCTCCTGTCAGTGAGCTCAGAAAGTTTTCACTCTTATTCCTCCTTCCAATGTGGTGCTATCTGTGAACCGCGCACGAGGGTGCGGCAGCCAGGTGCAGCGGGCAGGCGAGTTGTGGGACGCTGCTCCCAGAGGGATTTCCTGAAGGTCTGCCTGGGTTGTGAGGATGCATCTGTTATGAAATGTGCCTTTTCTGATGAGATCGTGTTAGCTCCAAAGCTTTTCCTATTCCAGTGTTTCAGCTCTTTCCTCCTCCTGGTGGATTACTGTGCGAACAGTGGTCTGAGTGTGGTGTGCCAGTCACAGATGGATTTAGTCCTGAGCCTCCATGGGACACTTGCAGGACACTACAATGTGGGACATTGTTTCTTCCATATTTGGAAGATAAATTTATGCGTAGACTGTTTTTTTTTTTTTTTGTAAGATATAGTTAATAACTAAAATTTATTGAAATGGTCTTGCAATGACTTGTATCCAGATGCTTAAAGAAAGCATTGCTGCTACAAATATTTCTATTTTTAGAAAGGGTTTTTATGGACCAATGCCCCAGTTGTCCGGTCAAGCCTGGTGTTTTCATTGTTTAAAATGTCACCTGTAAAATGGGCATTATTTATGTTTTTTTTTTTTTTTTTTTTTTTGCATTCCTGATAATTGTATGTATTGTATAAAGAAAGTCTGTACATTGGGTTATAACACTAGTATATATTTAAACTTACTGGCTTACTTGTAATGTAAACCACCATTTTAATGTACTGTAATTAACATGGTTATAATATGTACAATTCTTCCCCCCCTCCTCACCACACAACTTTTTTGTGTGTGATAAACCCATTTTGGTTTGCAATAAAACCTGGAAAAATATTTACATAAATGTGTTGTGTGTGTTCTTATGTGTATTTTGGTTCAGATGGAGGGGTGCAATAATGGGTTTTTTAAAAATCTAAAACCAGGAAAATGTACTGTCCAGCTCAGTGATTTGTTTCCAAAAACAGCAGCTTCTGACTTCAGGGAGTAGAAGATGGTCTGAAATCCAGCTTATATTCCAGGTCCTTTCAGCAGCCTTTGGATGAGGTCAGTTTAGTCATAAATCCCCCCAAACAAATCTTTCTCAACTTCTGCATCGCACAAGGACAGCCATGACATAATGTGCCCTGTCCTATGACTTTGTTGTTTGTTCGGAGAGTTAGCTTGTCTGCAGTAACAGTTTATTCTTTCAACAAATAATCTGAGCACCTGCTCCGGGCCAGGCTCCGTTCTGAGTGCAGGGCTACAGCAGTAGCCAAGATGACAAACCTCTGCCCTTACAGATGCTTTCAGTTAAGCAGTTAATTGAAATGGAAGTCAAGGTCCTAGTCCACAAGGGTAGGAGAATGCCACCAAAGTTGGTGAGAATATTTATCCTAAGTGGAGATGTTCCCCAAAAGTTGAGCTGGCAGGGCTTCTAGTGTGAGAGTACCCGGAGCTGAGCCAAGTCCAGTGCGGCTCAGAGAAAAGACCCCCAAAAGCAGCAAGTTCCTGACCTGGACCTCAAGCTAGTGTGCACCCAGCACTGCATGGGCCCAGCACACCCTAGGTCTAGCATGCGGAGGCCATTCCTAGAGCTCATCCTGCTAGAGTAATGAGGTGGAAGTGGGGAAGACACAGTAGGAGATCAACCTCTTGCATCCAAATTGGATATATAGTTTTCTAGGCCCTTGACACAAATTCCTAGCAAATAGGGAGCCCTCCAACAGCTGGCTCGGCTGCTGCCCTAACCTCTAAGTCAACTGCATTCCCTCTGCCCTGACCCCTTAGTTTGCAGGGGGATTTCCTCCAGGGAAATTGTCATCTTTTTCCCTTTATTGTGGCTCTCTTATCTCAATTCCACTCCCCCAACCCCCAAGGCTTTTCAGGGCAGAACAGGTGTCTGGAGATCACTTAGGCCTAGTCCCTCATAACCCACAGAAGGAATGGGGTCAGAGTGACTCCGTGACTTCTTGCAGAAGGTGGCTTCCAGTCAAAGTCAGCATTTGCTGTTGCTCCCCTACAAACACAACTGCGGAAATCAGTTACAGTGGGAGAGAAACCGAAGCCTGCGCTTTCCTAGTGAGCATTGACACTAGCTCTCACTGGGAGATTATTTATGTATTGCCACCCCCTCTCATTCTTATTATAAATACCAATTAGGAATTCCTCCTTGAACAAAAAGAGCTTAAGTCACGATTTTAGTTGAACACCCTTCTTGCTGGCTGGGAGTCTATCATCTGATTATAAGTAACTCAGAGCATCCAGTCATGGATTACAAAGCTAACTGATTTTTTTAAGGGTAGGAATTTCATTTATTGGGTTACAGTCAGTCATTTTATAAGATCCGATTCGCATTCCTGGAGAACTGAAAGGAGACAGAGGGATTCTTAAATGGGAGGAGATTACATCAAACAAGTGGGCGGAACGGGAACAAGGCAAGAACAGGGAAGTCAAGAAAGGACAGGGATCAATAAAAAAGGGCAAATATTTACAAAGCTCTGATGTCAAATGATTCAAGTGATGTTAAATAATATTCACACAGGAGTAGCTTTTATCTAAAGGAGTGGTTCACATTCTTGCCAGCATTTGAAATGACGTTTGAGCATGATGGCTGCAAAAATGGACAAATTCTTTTCATAGCTCCGGCTGTGGTTCTGGAGAAAATATGGGTTAGGGAAAAATTATTGAGGTAAAATGGAACTCTGAAACCACTGCTACCATGAAGAATAAGTCAAACACTGTGCTTAGAGAATTTGCCATCTACTTGGAATGACATAGCACTTACCCATGGAATATGACAGGTGGTGACTAAGAGGTAAAGAGAACTTCAAAAATTCAGGGGCTTTCTGTGAGGTCAGCTGATGAAAGTAGGCTTCACTAAAGGATGTTGAAGATTCCTGTTAACCAATTATATTTCTAGGGAGTCTAATGGGATTCAGGCCCTGAGGATTAGACAACAGCAATAACTAATACTATTGAGCACCTACTCTATGCTTGACATTGTCCAAAGTATTTTATACTTAATTTATTTAACCTATAGGACAGCCCAGTGATGTCAAAAGTGAAGGAACTAGCACAGAAAGGTGATTTACTGGTTAGCAGTGGTAAGACTAGACAGTCTGGCCCCAAAGCCTTTGCTTGAACCATTATGCTATTCTGCCTAACAGGTGACAGCAAATACAGATGCAAACAATTGTTAGTAATTTACTTAGTATTTCATCAGACTTTTACGAAGGTATATCTTAGGTATCATGCTAGGCAGAGAGAGAGAGAGAGAGAGAATATACCTATATAGTAGACACTCTCAGTTGATGAAGATGAGGAGCACGTGGAAATACACATTGCAGTGGGGGTGTAAATCAGTACAAACATTTTGGAAAACTGGCATTACCTACTAAAGATGAACATATGTATAATTCATGAACCAGTGTTTCTGCTCCATGGCTTATACCTAAAAGAAGATACATGTATTCAATAAAAATGCTTCAGTAATGTTCATTGTAGTATTACTCATATTGGCCCCAAAATATGAACAAATTAAAATGTCCACCAACAGTAAAAATGAATAAATAAGCGTGATGTTATATAATGGAATACTGCACTGTCATGAAAATAAATGAATAATTGCTATAATCAACAGAAGGAACAAAATCTCACAAATATGATCCGGTTTATATAAAATTTGAAAGCAGGCAAATAAAACAAATCTCTGTAGAAGTTGGGCTCTGCCCCCCCTTGGGGAGGGGAGGAGGGCAAAAGTAACGATCAAGAGGACACCTGAGGGGCATGGCTTTCTGGGTGATGGTAAATTCTGGATCTGGTTGGGGGTTTCAGGGAGTGGTTTGGCTCTTGCTGTCTCATCAAGTTATAGACTTGTGATATGTGCCCTTTTCTGTATTTGTTATACATCATTACAAGGTTTTTGTTAATACATAGTATGGTAAAACCAGTGTGTTTCAGAAACACAAAGAAGGAACACATTACCCAATTTGGGGGGCGGAGTCAGCCAAAGGGACTGACTTTTCAGGTAGCTTAAGATAGAGATGCTTAGGAAGGCCTGGAGGGTCTCCCTCTCTAGGAGTATCTGTCCTGGGAACTGGATCTTGAAAGTGAGGAGAAGTGTTCCAGGTGTTGGCTGGGAAAGGTGGGGGAGTGAAGGGGCAGCTTACATAAAAACAATAAACAGGATATTGGGAAAAAGAAGGATCTCAGACAGACCTAGGTCAGAATCCCAGCTCTACTGATCAGCTTTCTAGCTTTGGGCAGGTTGCCACTGAGGCAACCCTCTAATTATAGTGTTTTAAGGGAAAATTGCAGCCAGGGCTCATGTTTTCTGCTATCCCTGCGACAGGATCAGAAGGAATTGGAATTCAAAGAATGCTCATTTATATCCTCTTTTCCCAGTCATTGCCTTGTTTCAATTTTCTGCTTCTCTTTTACTATATTATGGAAGAAAAGGATATTAAAAAGCAGTGAACGATCACTTTGAATAACTTGCCATTGATGTTCCTGCAAGTCTCATGAGAAGTGTAGATGTCTTAAGGTAGCAAAAAGAAGCATTGGTAAGTTTTCCATGAGGAAAATGAAGTGACCAAAAGGAATTTTCTGAAAATAAAAAATACATAAATACAAAAAGGGGTGTTCTGGTGACTCTTGTCAAGATTTGTGAGTGTGGGCAGAACTTAGGAATTAAGAAAAAAAGACAGGGAGAGGAAACCACTTAGGAGACTTCTAATAGTCACTTTGTGGTGGTAGGTGAGAAAAGGACACATAAGAGAAAATTTGAAGGCTCCAAATCAATGGGGCTGATTTGGACTGAGAATGGACTGAAGAAGGAGGAATTAAAAAAAAAAAAAAAAAAAACAAGACACATTTATGTAGTTTATTTCTTTAATGTAACTGACTCAACTTAGTAAAGTAGTTGTCACAGCTGCAATAACAGGGCAAAGACCACCCACCAGTTTCTCAACATTCCCAGGGTATAATGAAACAGCCTGTCAATAATCAATCAGTGTAGTTGGCAAAGCAAGCTGTTACACACTGTGATCAATCTTTACCCCATCCTGTTAAGAAATTTCTCACTTATCCATCAAAAAGCCCCTAAATTCCTACATCACGAGCCTTGTAACAAGAGCATAATGATGTTAAATTTAAAATGGTGTTAATCAGAACATTTCTATTCAGAAAAACACACTCCTCTACATTAAGCCCACTTAAATTATTTAATTGTTTTTCTCATATTGCATAAAAATTCTTGGCCAATCATCACAACCCACAATTAAATTACTATTGCTTAGACTTTACCTGTGGCTTGCATGTGATTTCTCCTAGTCTGCTTTGGACACTCCATGCTTGCTATATGAGAATATGTTTAATTTATCTATTTTCTTTGCTTTCCACATATTTCTGCGAAGACTTCAGCAATAAGACTAGGAGTGAACCTTAATGTTTACTTATAACATTGTGTTCGGACAGATATGTTTGCATATTTGGAGATCTTGGGAACCATGAATTCCGATGGGCAGGGTATTTGATTTCCTCTTTTCTATGTTGCCTGTTCTGTACTCCACCTAGGATATTACAACAGGCATGATGATGATGAGGATGCTGAAACAACAATACACAAGGTACAAGCTGTCCACAGACACCATGCATGCAGACAACCATTCTAGAGCAGACCAAGGTTCATGACCATAAGAAATAGTGTCACTTTACAGGCACAGATATAAAACATGTAAGTGGCCAACAAGTTGCACAGATACTCAGCTGATTTAAACACAGTTCTGCTCAATCTTAATTCAATGCCTCTTCAGATAGCCATAGACTCCTGTTTTGTTTTGTTTTTTTAAGATTTTATTCATTATTTTTAGAGAGAAGGGCAGTGAGGGAGGAAGAAATCATCAATGTATGGTTGCCTTTCACCTGCATCTAGACTCTTTTTATATTAGAATGTAGTTGAAATACAATATTATATTAGTTTCAGGTGTACGACACACTAACTTGACATTTATATTCCTTAAAATGTGATCACCGTAATAAATGTAGCAACCATCTGTCACTATACAGAATTATTACAATAATATTGATAATTTTCCCTATGCTGTAGTTTATATCCCCATGACTTATTGGGATTTTTAAAATAATTTGTATAGCCAGCCTGTGAACCCAAAGGTCAGTGGTTCAATTCCCAGTCAGGGCACATAACCAGGTTGCAAGCCAGATCTCCAGCCAGGTCCATAGCTGGAGGCAGGTGAAAGGCAACCATACATTGATGTTTCTCTCCCTCCCTTCCCTCCCTTCTTCTTTCTCTAAAAATAATAAATAAAATATTTTTAAAAAATTAATAAATAACTGTACAGACATGTACCTCTTATTCCCCTTCACCCTTTATACCCATCATCCCACTCCCCTTATTCTCCAGGAACCATCAGTTTGTTCCCTGTATCTATGCGTCTGTTTCTGTTTTGTTTTATTTGACCATTTGTTTTTGGTTTTTAGATTCCATATATAAGTGAAGCCATACAGTATTTTCTGTTTTTAGTCTGGCTTATTTCACTTAACAAAATACCTTCTAGGTCCATCCATGTTGTCACAAATGGCAAGATTTAATTGTTTTATGGCTGAGTAACATTCTGTGTGTATATGTATATATGTATGCTTACATACATATATACTTATATACCAACTTCTTTCCCACTCATTTCATGTATTGATGGACACCTAGGTTTTTTCTATATCTTTGCTATTGTGAATAATGTTTCAATAAACATAAGGATGTCTATATCTTTTTCAATGTTTCCTTCGGGTAAATACCCAGAAGTGAAATTACTGAATTGTATAGCAGTCCTGTTTTCAATTTTTTGAGGAACCTCCATACTGGCTTCTGAAGTGTCTGTACCTATTTACAATCCCACCAACAGTGCATGGGGGTTCCCTGTTTTTCACATCCTGACCAATACTTACTTGTTGTCTTTTTGATAATAACGATTATACCAGGTGTGAGGTGATACATCACTGTGGTTTGACTTGCATTTTTTCCTGATGATTAGTGATGTTGGATATCTTTTCATAAGTCTTTTGGCTATCTGTATGTGTGCTTTGGAGAAAAGTCTGTTTAGGTCTTCTACCAATTTTAAAATTGGATTATTTATTTATTTGCTATTGATTTTTATGAGTTCTTTGTATATTTTGGACATCAACCCCTTATCAGAAATATTAGGTGTGAATCTCTTCTTCCATTCATTAGGTTGTCTTTTTTAATTGATGGTTTCCTTTGTTATACAAAAGTTGTTTAGTTTTATGTAGCCCCATTTGTTTATTTTTGCTTTTGTTCACCTTGCCTGAGGAGGTATTCCAGGAAAATAATATTAAGAGTAATGTCAAAGGATTTACTGCCTATGTTTTCTTGTAGGAGTTTTATGGTTTCAAGTTTACATTTAAGTCTTTAACCCATTTTTAGTTTATTTGTATATGCTATAAAACAGTGGTTTATCTTTATATTTTGCAAGTGTCTGTCTAATGTTTCCAATACCTTTTATTGAAGAGATTTTCTTCTTCCCATTGCATATTCCTGCCTCCTTTGTTGTAGATCAGTTGACCATATATGCTTTGTTGATTTCTGGATTTTATATTATCTTCCATTGATTATGTATCTGTTTTTGTACCAGTAACATAGTGTTTTGATTGCTATAACTTTGTAGTATAGTTGAAATCAAGGAGTATGATACCTTTAACTTTGTTCTTTTTTATCTCAAGATTGCTTTGGCTATTTGAAATTTTCAGTGGTTTCGTATAAATTTTAGGATTATTTATTCTGGATCAGTGAAAAAATGTCATCGGTATTTTGATAGAAATTACAGTGAATCTGTAGGTCACTTTAGAAAGTATCAACATTTAATTTTTTCAACCTATCAGCATGATATAGTCTTCCATTTATTTATGCCATCTTCAATTTCTTTTATTAAGATTTTATAGCTTTATGAGTGTACATATTTTATCTTCTTGGTTAAATATATTCCTAGGTTTTCTATTTTTTTATGCAATTGTAAATGGGATTTCTTTCTTAATTTCTCTTTCTGATAATTCATCATTTGGTATACAAACATCACTAATTTCTATATATTAATTTTGTATTTTGCAACTTTACTGAATTAGTTTATTAATTCTAACAGTTTTTCATGGAGTCTTTAGGGTTCTTTTATATATAGTTTCCTACATCTGCAAATAATGACAGTTTTACTTTTTCCTTTCCCATTTGAATGTCTTTTTGTTTTTATTTTCTCATTGCTGTCACTAGGATGTCAATACATTATTGAATAAAGGTGATGAAAGTGGCGATCTTTTCTTGTTGCTGATCTTAAGGGAAAAGTTTCCAGCTTTTCACCAGTGAGTGTGATGCTGGCCATGATTTGTTATATACAGTCTTCATTATGTTAGAATATATTTCCTCTGTTCCCACCATGTTGAAAATTTTTTTCTTTTTATCATAAATAAATACTGTATGTTGTCAAATACTTTCGTGGCATCTATTGAGATGATCATATGATTTTTATTCTTTATTTTGATGTGATGTATTATGCTGATTAATTTATGGACATTGAACTATCCTTGCATTTCTGGAATAAATCCCACTTGAGCATTGTGTATGATCCTTTTAATATATTGTTGAATTTTGGTTGCTAATATTTTTTGAGAATTTTTGCATCTATATTCATCAGGTATATTGGTCTATACTTTTTTTGTAGTATCTTTGTCTCATTTTGGTTTCAAGGTAATACTGGCCTCATGGAATGAGTTTGGAAGCATTCTTTTTTCTTCAATTTTTTGGAATAGTTTGAGAAGAATAGGTATCAATTCTTCCTTAAATGTTTGATAGAAGTCACCAATGTTCAGATTTTTCTGTTTTTTTTTTTTTTTTCTGATTCAGTCTTAAAGAACTGTATTTTTCTAGTTGTGCAATGTGTCAGGTCAAATATTCTTAAATTACTATTCCAGAGGCCAAAGTCACTGCTGCCCCTGGCCAGACTTAAACAATTTCATTCCAAGTGTGTTGCAGTGTTGCTGGCAAAGCATAGCGCAGATCTATTTGTGTTGGCCATAACTAATTAAATCAATGTTTATTTAATTAGATGAATTAACATTAATCTGGAGACAGTTTGGGATCCAATTTGAAAATAGTGATTATACTTTCTTCTAAAAGATAGTATAAAAAAGACACAGAAATTATTTGATACTTTAAGTAAATTACATGCTATGTAATAATAATGGGCATTTTGGGCTAAATTTATGGAAAATATAACTTTTTAAATTAAACAAATGTTTGACAACTTTAAGATATAACAAAAAGAAGATGAAGTAATAAGAGAAAAGGAAATAACGTTTTATTTATAAGTAACATGCTCATAACAAAAGAAATAAAAACATGACAGAGTAAGCGTGCAGAGAAAATAATAACCTACATTCACAGAACGTTTCACATTACCTCATGTTAAGTCATTTTATCTTACCAAATGGGTAAGACGAAAGGGTAAATTATTTGTTCCATTTTACATATGTTAAAAGATAGGCTCTGAAAAGTTTAAATGAATAGACAGATGCCCTTGAAGTGGCAGAGTCCCACTTGAGCCTACTGCTGTTGAAAACAGAGACTTTCTCTTTGTACAGCCTCCCTTGAGCATCAGGGCACAGTTACTGCACAGTGAGCAGAATAGCCGCCAGGAATGGCTAGGCCAGCTATTTTAGTCTCCCTTCCACAGAGATTACCATTTAATGATACAGACACTCGAAACTGGAGAGAGAAACCAAGGTCACCAGTAAATAACTTTGGAACAGGCAGCTCAAATGTGAATGGTCCACTTTATAGCTCCATTAGTATTTGTTACAAATCTCCAGAGGGGCAGTTTCTTATATTTAATGGTGTCTGAGGTCTGTGTTTAAGGAACAGTTATACATGCTCTAGATTCCTCATAAAGTAGAATCAAATGAAAGATGAATCTTTTACATATAAGGAATCACTGTCTCAACTTTCA
This sequence comes from Noctilio leporinus, assembly GCA_004026585.1. Classification (NCBI taxonomy): domain Eukaryota; kingdom Metazoa; phylum Chordata; class Mammalia; order Chiroptera; family Noctilionidae; genus Noctilio; species Noctilio leporinus. Next base: position 463,802 of record PVIW01000170.1, on the reverse strand, counting down.
TTGCCTGACACCCTTTTAAGTTTGTAACTCTACATCAATCTCGGTCTGCAGCGCCACCCGGTGGTACAGTAATGTTTGGTATTTGTATATAGCTTCTTGTTTTAGGTGGCAAATATTTGCCACTGAATTTTACGTTTATAAATCATGACAAGTCCATATTTTATGTGTAATGCTTCACCCTGAATATCTTTTGTTGTCATGAGTGTGACCCGGGTGTTTGTCTTATAAATCAGGTGTTATTTAACACAGGAGGAAAAGCTCTGTGTATTGTTGGAGGGATCTTTTTCCTTCTTCATTTGCGTGTAAGCTGTGCTTAAAATAGCTAAATCCACACCTTCCTAGTACAAGGAAGACAGTGATGAGCAAAAAGCAATGTAATCTCTACCTTCATGAAGTTTGCAAATGTACTCAGGTAGATGCACAATAATTAAATAACCACATAGATGTTGTGGTTACTTAATTGAATATGAACATGAAATGAGAATATTTGTTTCCTTGTCTTTTCTCCCCAAAAGAGCAACTCTAATTAATTTTCATACATATTATGAAATATATATGGGGGGGAGGGCTTTGGGTGTACAATGGAAGAGCTTGAAGATCTTTTGTTTAAACCTGGTAATTATCAGGAAGAGGAAAGGTGTTTTCTCTATCTTGAATCAGAACTATGTGAAGTAATACACTTTGGAATGAGAAACACCAGGGTTTGAATCCTGTGATCTCATACTATTCTTATGACGTTGGGCAAATAATTTTTTCTCCCCCATACTTGATTTTTACTTTCTGAAATATGGAAATAACAATAACACCTACCTTGAAGGAGAAAGCCATCACTATTACAGCACTTGGTATATAACAGGTGATTAATAAATATATTGCCTAAAGCATCACATATCAAGTCACATGAGTTTTAATGTATCCCTCATATTTGCTGGCCCCTAAAGTTTAAAACAATAAGAAAAATATATAAACGTGAACCAAAAATAAGAGAAAATAGTTTTGAGAACATAGTATATAGCATTATTGTCTTTGAAAGCAAATACAAGTTATTCACATTTCAAAGTGACTACATGTAAATTCTTATTTACTAGGCCCAAGAGTTCGGCTGAGGTAGATGTTATAAGTCCAGCTGGTCAGATGAGGGAGGAAGCAAAGCTTAATTTGCTAGTATAGGTCTCATGACTAGTTAAAAGTGTAAATGGATCTAAAGTCTATGACTCCTCACTCTCTGGGTTGTCTCTTTAGATACCATTGAAAAGAATGGACACTCCCGAATATCTAAACATTATTAACAGAAAAGACTTCTCAATATTGTTGAAAGTCATGCCATGAACAGTCTTTCAGCTAATTCCCTCACTTAAGAGCAAAGGAAATGTACCAAATGTCATTCCAGTTATAAGAAAGTTTTCTGCCCTATTTAAGAACACACAACATTCATACTCGAAACTCAAAGTATCTCAGAAAGGAAGGGAAAATTAAAGAGCTAACTTTTGTTGAAACCCACCTCTGTGTTAGGCAGTTGAGATTATTTTATTGAATCAGGTAAGTACTGTTGGCCCTGGGCTATGGAGCAGACCCCTATGCTAACAAGAATACACAGCTTATACATAGAGCTAATGGATGGAAGAGACAGCATTTATGTCAGGTCTTGCTGACCCCAGAGGCCCTCTTATTTCTATCCTTTCCCTGTTAGAAGACTGACTGTCGGAAACAGGCCACACTCCTCTGTGAGCTGAATGCATTTCACTCCTCAGGATGTCCAGTCAATTGGCAGCCACAGACTTTCACTCTCCGTGGCACCAGGAAATTGCACACAGCTAATGCCAATCCCTTTATTTTCACAGAGGAAGTTAGGGGGGTCAAGATTCTTCTCAGAGATTGCTACAACCAAAACAGGTCTGTTAAATTAACTTCATGCTGTTGTATAGTCTGTTCTAGGGCAATATTCTGAAGCTTATTGTGCCCACATTTTTGTACCTTTTCTCTCTGCATCATGGTCTTCTGAGAAGGGCCCACACTGGGTGGGTCCTCCTTGGCTTGTGTTCTCATCATGCAATATGATCCAGGAAGAAGGAAAATTGGAAGCCAAAGCACATCTGGGCAAGAGGCTGGTGTCACTGGTCTCGGATATTAATTTTCCAGATGACTTTGTGGCTGAGTTGGCATTACTGTGCAATGTTAGAAGATTGAAAGTGGGTAATAACGTTAGTGGACGGACTGTGCCTGCGAGGAAACACACACACTGTCAAGTAAGAACAGTGCACAAGCATATGCACTCACATACACACACTAAACTCTGAACAGCAGTGGAGACTTTTCAAAAGAGACTCCATACTTTGCATTGTTGCTGTGCCTGTTCAGCCTGCAATTCCTGATTGCATGTGGTCTTTCAAATAAAAATCCCCATGAAATGGCTCATAGGAGAGGAGTCCTGCATTTGCCACGTGAGGGCCGGTCAGGGCCAGGCTGAGTGATCAGCGCCTGCGTTCAAGGCTGGGCCCTAGGGAAAGACTTCTCCCTGTGCTCTGGTATGTGAAGCCTAGAGTAAATTCAAGAAGTCCTGGCTGGGGACCAAGGTCCGAGTTAGAACCAAGCAGACAGAAACCAAACCAGATCATGCATCTTAGGACCTTCACACACAGGTCAAGCTGTCTCTTGTCCCAGGGCTTTCCATTTTCTCTTCCTTCTTCCTCAAAGTCTGCCTCACCTACTCTCCCTCTTGGAGACAGTGTGTTCCCTCCACCTTATCTAAAATAGCTCCCCTATAAATTGTTCTGTTTCTCCAATGTGCTTATTTCCTTTATTATACCACACCCATTGCCCATTTATGTCTCTTCTTAGAATATAAGCTCCCTGAGGACACACTTTATCAGTATGATCCCTGTTAAATCCCTAACACCCACATACCTGATGATAGTAAGTGCTCAACAAATGTTTGTTGAATGAATAGATGAATAATTACTTATATGATAATTTCCAGAGATTAAAAAAAAAGAAAAGAAAGAAAAAAAACTCTTCACCGTAAAAGCAAAGGTGGTAATATTTAGAACCATGTCAATTGTTCCAATTTAATTGCTTGAAATTAAAACTTGAGTTTAAAAAAAAAATTATGCTTTATGATAGAATCAGAATTCAAAAAGATTATTGAAAAAATTTAATCAGATGAAAACTAGTAAATAAATCAATATAAAATTTCAGGTGAAAGTACAAAGACTCAACTTCACAACTATAAAATTGAAAAAGTCAAACTTAGATGAGCATGTGAAAACTAAGCAATTTAATTGATTGCGATCCCAATACAAGTCAAGTAGAAATGCAGCTTCTGAAAATCAAATGTGCTCTTAGGCTGATTAATAGAAAGGCTGTGCCCAAATGAAAAACAGTTCCATTTTCTTACTGATAAGGCAATATCAAGAGGACAAAGATATTTTAAGAAAACCCTTCAAATTAAAATGTGTAGAACAAACCAGGTTCCATAAGCAAAAACTGTGAGTGTGTAGCTGGGAAAAGAGGAGTATTTTGCCTGAGGGGGGCATGATAGATCGCATGATAGATGCTCACAAATTCTCCATGCCAAACAGTGCTGAGCCTTATTTTCTGTGCTGTGTGCAGGACAGAAGGAGAACTGGCTCTGAAGCAAAGTGCAGCCAACTTTGAAGAAGCCTAGTGAGATCTTGACAGCTGGAGTAATCCATATTGTGGCTCTGAGTTCTAGTCAGGGTTCTCCTAAGAAGCAAAACCAGAGAGAGAGAGACAGAGACAGAGACAGAGACAGAGATAGAAAGAGAGAATTGGCTCATTGACTCATGTGATTACAGAGGCTGAGATTTCCCATGACTTGCCATGGGCAAGCTGAAGAGCCAGGAAAACCAGTAATGTTGTTAACTCAGTCTGATTCGAAGGTCTGGAAACCAGGAGCACCAGTGTCCAAGGGCAAGAGAAGATGAATGCCCCAGTTCAAGCAAAGAAAGCAAATTCAACCTTCCTCATCTTTTTGCTCTACTCAGGCCCTCAGCAGGTTGCTTGACACCCACTGGCAGGGTGAGGATGATCTTTACACAAACTACAGATTCAAATGCTAATCCCTCAAACACCCTCACAGACACACCCAGAAATAATGTTTTGCCAGTTATCTGGGCATCCGTTAGCTCAGTCAAATTGACACATAAGATTAACCATCATACACCTTGACTATTTTGGGGGGCAGATTGCCCTGGAAATTCTTATATCATGTAGGGACTTGGGCAAATAATCCCCACATTTTCTTCCAGCTCCAGATATGTTTTACTTCCAGAAGTCTCTCAGGGCTGTTGAGAATGCATAAAACCATTTGGAAGTGGTTAAAGTTCTCTGCAAACATAAACTATTATTTTTACCTACCATTAAAATTTTTCGAAACTTTTACTTTAACACAAGTTTGCTTGTAGTTCTTTGAAATAACTAAGAAAGATCAAAAATCAGATTTGACAAGAAAATGGAAAACTCATTCAGTTGATTTTAAGTAGTTGTGATAGGAAAGCATCGTGTCTCTCACTTGCTTGGAGAACCTGCTTTTAGGGGGAACCAAGGAAACCCCACCCTTTTAGAGGCCCAATAAAAGCTCTGTTTAACTCAGCCACTGATTCCCCAGCAGAATCCCAGGGAAATTAGAGTCAAGAATTCTCCTGGGGGAAAGCCCCATAGCATGTATGTTAGGCAGGCACCACACCAACTGTCAGGTCAGCTTGGGGCACATTCTGGAAACAGACACCCCCTAATCTTCCTCACTCCCTTCCCCAAACCCTCCCACACACACACATTCATCCATGAGAAGGCATCATGTCTTGTTTATAGAGTTTCTCAACAGTGGAGGTTGTGGGCTAGTAAACTCTGGAATGCATTTTGGGGAGAGCTGAAAATAAAATCCTTCATTAGAGATGATAAATAAAATAAACAGGATAGTGTGAGGTTGAAGCCTACTATTCCAAACAAAAGCCTGCCATGAGTCCCCCACCCCACAAGCTGCCCTAGATTCAGGTGACTCTCAGGAGATGGCAACTGTCCAACCGTCAACCTGCTGGTTGTACAAGGGGGCAATTTAGCTTATTCTGCACTACTTACTAATTCCAAGCTTTGGAACTCCTTAAAAACTCACTGTGTCCTGACTATCAGTGCTGGTGTCTGCCCCAACCCTAGCCCACCATGTGTCATATGCAATAAACTATCTTGTCCAGCATTTAACTGTTGACCTTCTCTCCCTCTGCTGACCCCTGAAACCTAACAGTTAGGTTCTTATTTGTTGGGGGTCATTTCAAGCAGCCACTGAGAGTAGGATCACTTCTGTGCTATCCAGAGCACCCAGGATATACCTACCACTAGCACCTACACCAGGGCGGCTCAGATAAATGTTATGTGAACCTAGGTCACCTAGTTTGGACAGACTACATCACCATAGGTGCAAAACCATGTGGTACTGTAACTAGACTCATGTGGAAAGCAGGTCCTCCCATTTGCTGGCACATGAGCACATGGCAAGTTCATGACATTCTTTCTGGAAACAGTTCACACCAGCCCTTGTGCTTGCCTGAAATTACAGACCAACTGCACAGAGTGGCATATTCTTGATAGAAAAAAATTAATAAAAGGAACAGTGCATGACCCTTAGCTGATGATAGCCAACCTCCGAATTCCAACCTGCAGCTAACATTCTAGAAGCAAACTGCTGGGAATCTAAGTTAATTCTTCATGGTTTCGGAGAAACAGGGCTCGCAGGTCTTGGGTATAGTATAGGAAACAGACGCACTGAAAAGTCAGTATGTTGTCACCCAGGCTCGGCATTTCTAAGGCAAAATTGTGGATGGATTGTTTCTGCTTCACACTAATGTCTCTGGCTTTTGCCTTTTTCTCTCATTTTTTCCTTGGAGCCCATCAGGGAGTCTGGCATCCTAGTTGTCTCTAATTTTTGCCAGCTCCTTCACTTCATGTCCTTTAAATCAGTCTTATTTTCAGGCATTTGGCTAAATGGATATTGTATTTTCTTTGAAGTCAAAGCTTTTAACTTTATTGTCACTATACGGCCAATTGCTTTATTTGCTTTCCTCCACCTCCAAAAATAAGTATAGGTTTGATTCTGAGCTTTTTATGGCTGAGTAATAAAAATGTAAGCACCATGAAAAACTGTATTATCCCATTGCAGTTGGCACTGAGATAATATTGAGATCAAATAACCAGTAAGGATATTATGAGTTTAATTTTTTTTCAAAGGAAGTCTATTCCTGGTCCATTATCCCAATGAGTAATTCAGAGATACTTTTCTAAGTTGCTTTCTATCCAAGAGTTTCAAGTGCTATGTAAATACAGCATTGGGTTACATTTATTGGTGCTATTATCATTCCTATTTTTACATGAAAAAAGAAAGAGAGGTTAAATGTCCTATAACTAAAGTGCAGATACTCTCTCAAGCCAGGGTTTGAGGTCACTGCTATTGGCTCCCCTTCTCCACTTACTGACAAGGTCAGTCCCCTCTCCTTGCTATGAATGAACATTTACTGTTGGAGCAGAACTTGCAGAAGGGTGGCTGGAGGGAGCATCCTGTAACTATGACTAGGTCTAAGCTTTCATCTTCCATAGGTTTGCTCCCTGTTCCTGTTCTCCAGCAGGTATTCACAATGACAAAGAACACAAAGAAGAGGAAGCCTCTCTAGGAAAACTAAACAAACTCACTTCCAAAGGGCATTCAACACCACCAACCCAGGCACAAAACCTTTACTTGTCCTGAAGCAGCAACAAGAAGTCACGAAAAAATTGTCATCTTTTAGCTAAAGCTCCAGGACATTTTCTTGCCCTCCCCCCTGCCCAGTGCCCCTTCCCATTTGTTGGTATTTGGTTAGGAAATAAAGACAACTTTTATTTCTCATCTCCGTAAAAAAACAGAACTGTAAACTGACAGGAGAAAGAAGCAATCAAGTGAATAACATTATCTCCCAGAGTAAAATATGTCAAACTTTCTCTCCAAATCAGTATTTTGGATTAAAATATTTTGTCACTTCTCATTACAATGCTAATTAAAAATCGATCATCTGCTTAAAATATTTATATCTACAGCACAGAAATACTGTAACAATTTTTATTACAATCTTTAACTATATAAATAATATAAAAACAAAATCTAGAAAATTAAGATTATGGGCAAAGTTATATTGCTTTCGAATATGGCTTTAACCTAGTTTTTTACCCCAAAAAGTAACAAATGATTGACAATTTTTTTGTGTGTATCCTTCCAGATAGTCTTCTAAACATTGCATATATTTATGTAGAACCATGACAATATATAGCATTATTTAGCATATTTTCTGCATAAAATAGTGTGTGTACCAACTTCCTTCACAATACAACATGAAGATTAGTTATTCTTTTGAATTCCAGTATAAAAATTATGGTAGGAATGTGTCAAGTTTTAGCTAACCTTTGATTTATAGATATGTCAGTTATTATATTTTTCTCTATTACAAACACTTTTGCAATGGTCATTCTTGTACACGGTGTTCTCTCTTTAAGGTAAAACTTAAAAGGGGATTTGCTAAGTCATAAGGCATAAATATTCAAAATTTTAATAGATAATACTAATACTAGTACTTACTGAGAAATTGCCATCTACCAGTTACTATTCTAAGTGCTTTACATTTACAAAGTCAATTAGGCGAGTATTAACCATAAACCTTTTTACAGAGGAGAACAGAGACATGGCAGGGGTGAGTAACTGGTCCAGGTCACGTAAGTAGGAAGTGACAGAGTGAAGATTTTTGTCCCCTGGGAATATTCTTCTAGGCTCTGGGCTTGTTCTTATCCAAGACACTCTACTTCTTGCAGCATGGTCTTTATTTATTTTTTCAACTCATGTGTGCTTACAGCTTAAAAAGTGGAAATCTACTTATATGATTAGATTTACTGATCTTAATTAATTGAATCTGATTGGAGTTACCAATCTTATTAAACTGTATGTGGAGACTTTTATTGTTGATCGGGTTGAGAAATTAGCTTTCTAATCATGGCTGATCACTTTCTCACCTTGGCAAAGTAGGTATCATAGCAGGGCCAAATAAAGAAAAGAGAAACTGTGTTGTTGTTACCAGTGTGGTATAGAATCAAGAAAGAAGATGGAAAGACTTCAGGTTAGAAGCTTTGCCGAGAAGGGAACCCAAGACAAATCATATGAACCAATCTGTCCTCACTGCAAAGCTTGATCCAAGTCTTCAAAACCAGGCACTTAACCAATAAAATCTGATCAAATGTATTTCTATCAAGTTTTCCTATGTATCCCGAGGAGAGACCTTGAAAAACTAAATTACGGAAGAATCCTCTTTTTATTGCTGTTGTGAGCATCATTCTACTTTACATTAACATTTTTGAAATAATCTCAAACTTAGAGAAAACCGGCAACCTCAGTACCAATAAAATGTTTTCCTTAATTACTTCAGAGTAAGTTACTGCTTTGTTACCTCATCACCCCAAGTATTTTAGGATATATTTTCTACAAATAATGCTATTCTCCTACATAACCACAATCACCCATCAAAACTAAGAAATTAGCATTGATAACATTATTGTTACCTAATCCTTGGACCTCAATTAAATTTTGCCATTTGTTCTAATATTCTTTATAGCACAAAGATTCCACTCAGAATCATGTAGTTTATTTAGTTGTCAGATCTCTTTAGTTGCTATCAGTCTGGAACAGTTCCTCACACTTTCCTTAATTCCTTTGACCTTGACATATTCAATTTCAGGCTATTTGTTTTGTAGAATGTCACTTAATGTCAGTTTATCTGATGCTTCATCATGACAACATTTAGTTTACACAGCTTTGAAAGGAATATCATAGAACTTGTATGTTCTCATTGCATTCTATTAGTTGACACAATTTCCACTGACCTATTCCCACATCACTTATTAACCTTGATCACTTGTTAAGGGGGGTCTACTAGGCTTCTCCACTGTACAAATTACTTTTTATTCCCTATTATTGATAAGTACTTAATGTGTATATTGTGGGGTGGGACTATGTAAATTTACCATTTCTCATCAACTATTTTATTCATTCATTTATTTCAGTATACAGTCATTGCTTTTTTTTATCTTAATAGGTTCTAATGTAACTCTATTTATTCTGGTGCTAAAATTACCCCAAATTCAGTATGTGGGAACTTCTTTGATCTGAGTTCTATGTACTTTTTTTTTTTTTTTTTTAAGATTTTATTCATTATTTTCAGAGAGAGGGGAAAGAAGAGAGGCAAAGAGGGAGACGTAACCAATGTATGGTTACCTTTCACCTGCCTCTAGGTACGGACCTGGCTGGAGACCTGGCTTGCAATCTGGTTATGTGCCCTGGCTGGGAATCGAATCAGTGACCTTTGGGTTCGCAGGCCAGTGCCTTATCCACTGAGCCACCAGCCAGGGGAGATTTCTATGAACTTTTGACATGTCTCTGTATTCCTTGAGTATTTCTTCACTGCCTGAACAAAAATAATAAATAAATAAATAAGTTAGCCATTTATCCAAGAAGCCATTGAAGCGCAGCATTTTAAAACACCTTGAGGTGTTTAGACACTAAGATTAGGTGCTGGGTGTGCTGGTTGCTTTGCTAGACTCCAGGGCATCCTTGCTCCCAAGACCCCTCTGTGGGCAGAGCCAGGGACATTCTCTTTCTTACTTTTCCTTTCTACCTTCTCTTTTTCCTTCTCTCTTTCTTCCTCTCTCTCCCTCCCTCCCTCTCTCCCTCCCTCCCTCTCTCTCTCTCTCTCTCATCCATATAGATGAAAAAAATTTTTACACTGATATCACTCATTCTAATTCAGTTCATTCTCATTTTTTCCCTATTATAATTGTAACCACTTGTTCCAAAAGTGCAAAACCTGCTCTCTTTCTCTTCAGGTATTTGTTCCTTTCATCAGTTCCCTGTACACAGCCTACGTCCCGTTGCTCCTGTCCCACTCTCCCCTGCATGGGTGCCCTGCTCAGCTTTGTCAGGCTCTGAAATCCTAAGCTGCGAGCCCCTTTCTGCAGGGACACACCCTTCTAACTTTACTTACATTGGCTCAACACTCACACCCACATACCCTTCTCACAATGTGCAACTCTGTCAGGCTCTGACACCCTCCTGGGCTCCTCACCCCAACCTGTGTGGACACCTGCCTTACTCAGCCTCACCTGATGATTTGGGACCAAATTGCTCAGATATCGAAAAAAAGAATGGTGTGTAATTTTTTTAATTTTTATTTATTTTTATTTTTATTGTATTTTTTCCATTACCATTTAACCCCCTTATATTACCCTAGGCCCCACAATCACCACACTGTTGCCCATATCCACGGATCCTTTTTCCTTTTTGCTCGAAGGAAGGTGTGTAATTTGAAAAGTAACTTTTTGTTTGCCTATTTTAACTTTTGGTTACACCTCTTCATTTTTTGGTTGCATGCAAAAAGCTCCATTTAAGTTAGCTACAGCTAAAAATGATCTCTGACATGCTGAATTATATTCATTATATCAATTTTTACATCTTTTATGGACTCATGGACCTTCTAAAATAGTAATAATAACACTAGTCCCAGGTAATCCAGAATTTCAGTCTATTTGCATCACTGTGGGTTTTTCAGAATCTTGCTTCCCTTCCTGGTGTCTTTATCCTCAACATTGAGTTTTTCCATAAAGGTAACTTCCACCCCTTTCACGTTGCTCCATTGCTAGCATTTTCCAAGCAACATTCCTGTTCAAGTATTTCTGAGTGCCGCCATCAGCTTGTTTTCCAGAATTCTCTTTAGTGTCCCACTGCACAAATGCTCTTGTGAAGCCTCATATTTCAGAAAGTACACTTACAATGGTTTTTGAAATGTCTGAGAAATGTAGGTCACTCATCCCAGGCTTTACTGGGGAAGGTCAGCCAGTCGCTGATTTTGAACTGGAGAGACAGTCTATTATATGTTGGTTGCCCTCCTGCTCCTCAAAATCTAAGTAGCTCCATACCAGCTGTCCCCTGGTGTAAAACGGCTGGCCTCCCTGGAGCAATGCAGGCATCTCAGAGGACAGCTGTGGCCCATTGCTCCCCATTCCCAACAGAATGTCCTCTTGGTCTTAAAAAAAAAAAAAAAAAAAAAACAGAAAGAAAGAAACACCAGTCAAAAACACCAAGTGATTTGAATCTTTGCCTTAACTATGAAAAGAAGTTAGAATGGAACTGTTACTACTGTCTCCACTTAACTGAATGTTCTGCTGCATGAATTATGAGTTATGCTGACCATCACTTGTTGAATCCTTAAGTTAGTAAGCCTCTTAGCCAGTTTCAGAGGCCAAAGTAAAGTTCATGTTTTTTTTCTTCTATGGTGGAGATCTTTTTTCTGCAGGACAACAGTAAATAGAGAAGAACCACAGCTATTGTAAAATAATTTGTTGATAAGTTTTTTTCAATAAAAAGTGCTTGTAGGGAGAATGATGCAAATGAAAACAATTGTAACATGCAAAAGCTGCAACCGCTGCCGCTGCCAGTGAGAATGATGTGCATCTCTTTGATGAATATACCTTAGTAGGACAGTAGATAAATTTGGGGATTGGGTGGGCTGGGGCATTTGGGAGAACTGAGAAGCACTGGGCAGAAGGAGATCTTTCTTTCACTGAATATACTTTGGAAACACTTATTCAGTAATTACTTTTTGTATAAGGGACTGAGGAAAGTTGTCTATTCTTGTATGAGGGGTGGGGGGAATCAGGAAGAATGGGAAGAAGAGAGACTTAATTAGGCCAGGGCAGAGTAAGAAATGCCTCCATGGGATGGATGGGGAAAGTGCCTGCCCCTCAGGGGATCCTGAGGATAATTTTGTGCCACCATGTGAGGACAGTCACAGGGCCTTTAAAAAGCTAAAATTACTGGTCTTACTTTAAATTGGCCTCTTCACTTCAAAGGGAGTTCAATTAAACTCAATTTTCCCAGTGCTTCCTGAGTACCTGCTCCCCAAGGGAGCTCTTAAAAGACCATTAATATTCCCAGAACTTCTTTCTATAACAGGCCCGTGCATTTCCATGATCTCTTCTTGACTTGCAGCCTCTGATAACTTCTCTTCATTCTCTGTGGCAAGTTTTTAGTAATACTACAGTAACAAAGTGGGATACAATTCCCCATGAGATGGTAAGTATTCTAAGAGGACTCATCTACTTGCATTTTGGGGTCTACTCATGTAAATCCTCTTCAATTTCACTTTTAGGCCATTACTGAGGCCCTAGCAGTTCTATTTTTGATGGCTATGAATGATGGTAGTTCTATATAGCTAAGTTGTAACTTTGATGTGGTTGTGAGAAGAGGCCAGCTGTGTTTACCTACACCGTCATCTTGTGATAGTTATCCTTCAGAATTCATCACATTTATGTTTATATTTATATCATCTATAGGTATATATAGTACACAAAGAATACCTATAGATGCATATATGTACATGTGGAGATGTAGTCTATTTCTTTGTTCTACATGAATGTTACTATGCTACACCTTCTATTCTGTGACTCACTTTTTCATGCAGCGACATCTCTCAATGATTCTTCCATATCAGATGTTTAAACTGCTGCATAATCATGGTAGATGAATATACTTAAAAAAATTTTTTTCAACCTCTGTTGTTAGGCATTTAGGCTACCTCCAAGTTTTTCCTGTTACTTACAACACTGTAATTGACAACCTTAATATGCTTTCTTGTACACTTTCGCAAGTGTTTCTCTAGAATAAAGGCCAAGAATTTAAGTTTTGGGGTCATAAGGTATGAGCACTAAATTTTAAATTTGCACTGCATAATGTTACTTCCATCAATAGTGAATGAGAAAATCCCCTTACCATACACTTGCTAGCAATTAATATTATCAAATGTCAATACTTTTGCAATATGATGGACAAATAAAGCTATCTTATTTCATTGAAGTTTGTGTTTTGGCATTACCTGATACGTGTGGTACAATTGAGCACCTTTCCATATGTTTACCAACGATTTATATTACTTATTCTGTGAATTTTCTGTTCATATTGCTATTTGTCTCTTATTGTGGATTATGGATTTTTTATATTGAGCTGATGATTACTATATATGTTGCAAATATTTCTTTTCAATTTACTGGCTGTCTTTTCATTTTTTTTTTTTTTTGCAATGATGTTTGTTATATAGAAGTTTACATTTTTGATATGATTTAATGTACCATTATTTTTCTTTATGGATTTTGCATCTTATAGAATGTTTAAAAAGTGCTTCTCTTGACTAAATTATATTCTCTCTTTTTCCTTTTAATATTTTTATAGTCTTTTAAGTCTTTGATTTATGTGGAATTAATTTTTATGAATGATGTGAAATAGAGTTCTAACCTAATTTTTTTCAAATTGATTGACAAATGTAATTTTAGACAATTTAATTTCATTTTGCTTCATTTTCCTCAGAAGAAGGAAGGGCTTTTGTCTTTCGCTATGGAATTCATAGCTCCTTGGGAAATGCTGGGCCAGGTCTGGCTTGGGTCTCATGCCCATATGGGTGGCTGGGAGGGTGAAGCCCATGATCAACATTGCCCCGAATCACATGGAATAGGTATGTGGGGAAAATCTTCAAAAGAAGGCGTGATGTTCCCAGAGTCGAAGAGGCAGAAAAGTGAGGCATTTAAAAACCACAGATGTCCACCACAGTTGTAAACAATTCTTTCTAACCTGTCAATAAGGTTTTTCTGATCTTGTGGTTTGCTAGGAAATGATAATAGCAATTGTAATATTAATACAGAACACTTCTCTAAGCAGGACTGTGATAAGTGCTTTACAGGATGTTCTTTTAAAGATAGCTCTTTGCTTGAAGAAAACTTCACCATAGATTTTGAGTAGCTTGGTGCTGAGAAAAAAAGTTGAGTTTTAAAGCTTTAAATTTTAATTATTCTTTTTTCCAATTAAAAACATGTTTTAATCTAATAAGCATAGAAGATGCGTCTCAGAAAACTGGAAGGGCAGGAACTCACTCTGCAGCAAAACATGTGTGTGGTCAGCAAACATATTGGCACGCAGGTTAAAATTTTAGTAAAGTTATGTTTACAAAAAGATATAACAACATAGAAAAAGGTTTGATGACATCATTCTAAAATTGTCAAAATGCCTGGTTTGAATTCTGGTCCCATCACTTTGCAGCTGTGAGATTTTTGACAAAGTTACTTAACCTCCCTCTGTTTTTCTCGTTAGTAAAATGGAGATAATAGCAGTTCCTATATCCTAGAAGTGTCATGAGTCTTAGCCAAGATAATCCAGGTGAAGTGTGCATGGTAAGAGCTCTATAAATGTCAGCCATTGTTATTGCCATTATTAACGTCATCTGTGAGAACAGCAAACAAACAAAATCATGAAAAAAATAATAAGATGCACAGTTTGAAACAAGCTGAAGATTTACTAAAAGCAATGAAAAAGAAATTCCAGAAACTTTCAAAAGTATAACATAAACCTTTACAATTTGAAAATATAAGTAACAGTTTAGAGCCAAACGAATCCTTAAACACCTTAAATTTAGCAATATCTGCTAGAAGAAAGGTGAATTCTTCAACTCATATACTAAAGACCTATCAATGCATTGAATTCAATTCAATTTATTGAGCATAAATTTAGTATCAAATGCTTTGCTACATTCCGTGGACAAAGTGATCAATTCTTGTACTTAAGAAGGTTAGAGACTAGCAGTTCAGCTATAAGCCACCTGTGTCTGAGGCAGAAACAATAATTGACATTATTACCATGGGCCTCTCAATTATGTTCAGAAAATGAGATCTGCCACCAAGAAAACATTAAATGGCAATACGAGATTAGTATAGAAATAAAATACAAAATAAAAACTGTCAGTAGAGCCATATGAGTGTTGGACAAGATAGGCTGAGACCAATTAATGAAACGCTTAGAAAGTTAGGGAAATTAACCTTCTGGTAATGTATAGGCTGGGTTGGTTTGAGGATGGACTGAAGAAGAAAGAATGATTAGGATTCTGGAATTCACAGCTGGGATGGATAAGGATCTGGACTGACTTGATTCCAAAACAAGTAGAGTCAAGAGTCGATAT
Organism: Noctilio leporinus; assembly: GCA_004026585.1. Classification (NCBI taxonomy): domain Eukaryota; kingdom Metazoa; phylum Chordata; class Mammalia; order Chiroptera; family Noctilionidae; genus Noctilio; species Noctilio leporinus. The sequence continues at coordinate 448,725 of PVIW01000170.1, read as the reverse complement.
GGCAAAAGTGATTCTATTAGACTTCTCTTTTGTGAGACACAGATGAAGAAAAACATATGTTTCTGTAAAAATAGATAAGGCAGTATGTGCACCCATAACCAACATTTTCTCCTGCAATCAGGCATTATCAGTCACTCCTTTATGTATAATAGGCTGCTATAAAATCATACATTTAAGTACTTTTGCTTGTACCTATTGAAAAATTGTGTGTGTGCATATATATATGTGTGTGTGTGTGTGTGTGTGTGTGTGTGTGTGTGTATGTATTTGCGGCATAGTACCTAGACAAACAATAGATCTCAATAGATGATATTTTAAAATGATGAATTTTAGGCTACTGGCTGGTGGCACAGTGGATAAGGCACCAGCCTGAGAACCCAGAGGTCACTGGTTTAATTCCCAGCCAGGGTACATAACCAGGTTGCAAGCCAGGTCTCCAGCCAGGTCCTAGCTGGAGGCAGGTGGAAGGCAACCATACATTGATATTTCTCTCCCTCTCTGCCTCCCTTCCTCTCTTTTTAAAAATAATTTTAAAAACCAAAAAATAAATAAATAAAATTAACATGTTTAAAAACTTTAAAACGCAATTGGAAAGTCAATATAGACTATTTGAATTTTTATATTGACTTTCCAATTGTGTTTTAAAGTTTTTAAGCATGTTTATTTTATTTATTTTATTTATCCTCCTTATACCCTCTTGTTCATGTCCATGAGTCCTTTTTCTTTTTTGCTCCATCCTTCCACCCCTTAACCCCTATAGCTGTCAGCCTGCTTTCTGAGTCTGTCTCTATTTTGCTTGTTAGTGAGTGAAATCATAAAGCATTTGTTTTTCTCTCTCTGGCTTATTTCACTTGGCATCTAGGTCCATCCATGCTGTTGCAAAGGGTAAAATTTTTTCATTCTTTTTTTTTTCTTAAAGCTGAGTAGTATTCCATGTATAAATGTCCCATAGTTGTTTTATCTACTCTTCTATGGGTGAACACCTGAGCTGCTCCCAAATCTTGGCTATTATAAATAACACAGCGCTATTTTTAAAAGTAAGAGTCACTATTTAAAAAAAAATGTGTTATGGCCTTTCTAATGTCAGATGACCAAAGTAATCGCAGAACTACCAAAACTATGAAACATTTCCAATTAAAGTGAAATGCATGACTATGATGTTGATGAGCATCAACAAATAAGGCTTTTTTCTTAAAATCTCTTTTAAGTCCCATTGTAATACAGCAAATTTTCAGGAATAATTTCTTTGGTGCATTTCTGAAAACTTCTTTTTAATATTACGGAATATATGTGACTATGCCAAAATTGGTCAGCAGTAGAGAATGTGGTCCCTCAAAATTAAAATTATCAAAAATGACATAATGTCTACAATGTCACATGGTTGTCTAATCTAGTAACTATTTCTATAGAAAAAAAAAGATAATAGAGCAAGTAAATGTTGAAACTACCAAAATAAATTTTCTTTCTATGAAAGGAATATAAGTGATACTTTTATAACCAACTATTATATTCTAAAGACTTCGGGTCCTTCATTATTGTAAATAAAATTTAGATTTGATGTTAATTGACTTGATTTATATAAAACATACCAAATATAATTACTACTATCTCTTATCTACCCTCCCATGCCTATATCCATGGCAACTCCAACTTAATTCTTTGCTGGACCTATTTATTCAAACAAAACTGGGCAGAATTTTCTTCAGTAAAATTCTTACCCCCCAAAAAAGAGCTTAAGAATGGTTTTGTGTTTGTTGAGAGCTGAAAGAAGAAAGAACATACCCCCTGAAATCAGAACCTTGAGGGTTTTTTTCCAAAAATTCACATTAGGGATGGGAAAGTACTCTTTCTTCTTTGTATGCTAGTATAAAATGCACTATAGATTACCCTGCAACAAAAATACTTAGCTTCTCTCCCTATCAAAAAACTACCATCAAAATGACAGAAAAGATATAAGAATATAATAAATGAAGAAGGATGCCATCAATGAAACAGTAGTTTCTAGAAATTCCTAAAAGGTAGAAATTAGATGGGCTTTTATTGATAAAGCCACAAACTTAGTAAAGAGAAGGCACAAACCAAAATAGTAGTTGTGAGCAAAGACATTCAGAGATTGGAGCTATTTCTCCCAATAGTGCACTGCATGAACCCATAGATCCTACCTCTCTGGGAAGGCTTAGGTACAGCCACAGGCCATGAAAGAACCTGGCTCCAGGCAGTCACCTCATCTCACTTCCCACTACCCTCAAGAGACGGAATGGACAATGGACAATGGCCAAACCATATTTTATAAAAGGATTCTGACCCCAGCCTGCAGCAAGCTGCCCAACATGCCAACACCCACTTTTTTACAGTAACTAGCCCAGGAAGCCAGCCAGTGAGAACTCAGAGTTGGAGCAAGTCCGACTGCTACCTCTAGTAATAGGAAATTAAGTAAGTTCTGTAACAAGTTGGCTTCACATAACCAGGACTTGAATATAATGACAACTTCCCTAATTTGTGGCCCTGCTTTTAACTGGGACCAACCAGAGGAAGTCAGATATGCATCCCCAACCAAACACATAGGACACCCCACTTCTAGCTAGCCTACAGCTACAGCATCTCCACCTAATAGCTTCCAACCAGGGCACACCTGAAGCCTTCTCTTTTTTTTATTATTAAACTTTCCTACTCCTCTCCTTGCCTTAAGTCCTGCCAAGCCACAAGTAACCATGCCCAACTACCTACAGTTCTGAATAAATAGCTTTTGCTTTTCTTATTTGGCTGGTCTTTGCTTATTTCCACAACCCAAAAACAGCTGTCCAAGATAAGTGGGTGCCTGTTCCCACAGCTCCCACAGAAGGCTAAGAGTTGTAGGTAGAAGGCCAAGTTAACGTCCAACTCTACCATGGGCCTGGTAGGAATAAAAAGAGGGATTGTTTCATCCAGTAATGGACTGCAGAGAAGCCTTTCTTTGGCAACTGTGAGGGCTTCATCCTGCCTGCTTACTATCCATAAAGGAGTAAGAACAGTGCTTCTGGCTGGCTGCCCAACCAGTCCATCACCCACACAGCCCTTAAATTGCACCCCTCATTACAACTGTGGCATGGTTTGTAGTTTCCCTTTAAATACTTCATTTTGGGCAATATGGGTGAAGTATAAACACTTGAGGATAGGTTACTTGACATTTGAAGTGTATTTTATTTTCTCTAATCAAGAATACACACTCCTTAAGTAGTTAGTTCACATTTGAAACACTTTAATCAAGCCACCTCACTCCAGACACTACTCCTTCAGGCTTCAACTATTTCTAGCTGCATTTTAAGGGTTGTTCATCAGCATGACTTTCTGTTGTTAAAATGAGTAATTAAGTTGTGTGATTTGCTTAGGAATATTGGACAGGGACATTTGGCCTTGCATGAACTGGAACATGAGAGTCTGATGAGGACAGCTGCCTGCCTATCCCCCTCTGAACTCTTGTTCCAAGGCTCCAAGTAAGTCCTGGTTGCATCATTTCATAAAAATCACCGCTTTGACTACATTAACTAACTTCTACTGGCAGAAGATTGTCACAATTAGTGAATCTTTAGTGCTGGGCAGTCAGTGCACTTTTAAAAACAGATTGCTCAGCTAGACCCAAAGAGGACCACACCAAGACATATCATAATTAAAATGTCAATGTTGAAAGATAAAAAGAGAATCTTAAAAGCAGCAAGAGAAGAGAATTAACTACAAAGGGGTTCCTATAAGACTATCAGCTGATTTCTCAAAACAAACTTTGTGGGCAAGAAATATTCAAAGTGGTGAAAAACAAGGACCTACAACCAAGATTACTCTATCCAGCAAAGTAGAAAGGCAGATAAAGTGCTTCCCAGACAAGGTAAAGCTAAAGGAATTCATCATCACCAAGCCATTATTATATGAAATGTTAAAGGGACTTACCTAAGAAAAAGAATATAAAAAATATGAACATTAAAATGACAACAAGCTCACAACTATCAAGAACAAAATCTAAAAAAATAAAAACAAAAACAAACTAAACAAACAACCAGAATGGAATTAGAATCATAGATATGGGGATCATTAGGAGGGCTATCAGCTGGGAATGGAAGGGAGAGAAATGAGGAAATGGTACAGGGATTAGGAAACATAATTGGTGAGTACAAGATAGGCAGGAGAAAGTTAAGAATAATAAAGGAAAAGGCGAAATCAGGGAACTGATTCACAACCCCATGGACATGTACTAAGGGGGTTGGGAATGCAGGAAGAAAGGGGGATCCTGGATGGAGGTGAGCAAAGGGAAAAGAAATTGGGACAACTTTAACAGCATAATCAATAAAATATACTAAAAAAAAAAAGAAAAAAGGAAAACAGATTGCACAGCTGTTACTACACTGTGCACTGACTTTCTTAAAGTGATTTGTGAGGCATAATTCAACCTTAGCCTTGCTTTCAAGGTAACACACACTGAGAGTAAGGTTGTGTAGTGATTTTTGCTCTCCTGCAGTTAGTCTCTGGCGCCTACTGATGTGTCCCCAAAGGATCCAATGGGCAGATTAGATTAGACCAGTTTAAATCAAGGGAAAAAGCTTGTTTTAGAAACATATCTACAAAATGCCTGAAAAAAATCTATGCCATTTAGCAATATTAATCAACAACTTTCTAAATTTATGGAAGTCAACAAATAACCACAGTCATCAGGCAGTTGAAGAAAACACATAGGATTCTTTTAGTATTTACTGTGAGGATTAAATCAGACAACATGCATGTAATGTTTAAGTCTAGTAACTATCACTTGATGAGTTCCTTAGTAATTATTATTTTTAATAATTAAGTGTAATCTCTGTGAAATAGTCAATAGAGGCCCTGAATTGTTGTTTATTAAAAAATTTCCCCAATAATGCAACACAGTTTTAAAAATTCCTTCTATGTGGTAGGCTCTGGGGTGGGGATTGGGGTATAGCAGTGAACAAAAGAAAGATCCTGCCTTACAGAAATTTACATCTTAGGGTAGAGACACACTACCACCAAATAAATAGACAATACCAGGGATGAAAGTAATGAGACAAGGTAATTAGCATGTTTGGGGGAGGCCCTGCTGTGGAAGTCACATTTGAGCAGGCGTGTGAATAATGGGACAGAGCACACCATTGCCCCATTCATGGGAAGAGCACTTCGAGTGGATAAAACAGCAAGCGCAAAGGTTCTGAGGTGAGAGAAACTCAGAATGTTCAGAAAGAGCTGGAAGGCTAGTGAAGCCCCTGCACAGTGTAAGAGAAGGAGAAGGAAATGTGTAAGGTCATCCCCTGCCAATTTTTACAGGGCCTAGAGGCCATGGTAAGAATTTTGAGTTGTATCCTAAATACAATGAGAGGACATTGAACAGTTGAAAGAGAGAAAGGCCAGAATCTTATTTACATTTTTTAAAGATCAATTCAAAGAGACTTCAGCAGATGACAGCTAGTGGGGAGGGGTGCCAGGTTAGAGGGTGGAAGAATTGAGCATAAAGGAAAAAGGACTTACGGACATGAACAACACTGTGATGATAATGGCTAGGGCTAAGGGGGACTAAATGGTAATGAAAAAATAAAATAAAGATTAAATTTTTTTAAAGACACTTCAGTAGTCCAGGGAGAGAAGATGACAGTTTGACCTGGGGTCTTGTCCCCTCGAGTAGAATAAAAAAAAATTTCAGATTAAGAATGTGTTTTGAAGGTAGAACTGATGAGTTGTTTATGGAGTGAATTTGAGATGTGAAACTAAAAGGGAAATTAAAGATGTCTCCAAGACTTTGGGCCTGTGCAATCAGATGAAAGATGTTTGTCATTTAGGAAGATGGGACAAGAATGAAGTAGAGCTTAGGGTAGGACAGGAGGCTGTGTGGTAATCTAAATACCAGGCTTGGATCTCTTGCAAGGTTCTCTGCAATTGGTATGAAAGTCTTGATGCAGCCCTGGCTGGTGGCACAGTGGATAAGGCACCGGCCTTCAAACCCAAAAGTTGCTGGTTCGCTTCCCAGCCAGGGCACATAACCAGGTTGCAAGCCAGGTCTCCAGCCAGATCTGTGGCTGGAGGCAGGTGAAAGGCAACCATACATTGATATCTCTCTCCCTCTCTGCCTCTCTCACATCCCTTCCCTCTGAAAATAATAAATAAAATCTTTAAAAAAGAAGTCTTGATGCAAAAAAAGTGACCACTCAGACTTAACAAAAGTAGGATTCAGTAAAAGAGACAATAAGGAAGTAAAAATGATCATAGAACTGGACCCTCGAGGATGGAGGCAGAAACATCTGGTAGTAGTTCCATTATGTTTCTGATGATTGAGGAGCATAGGTTATTATTTAACTACACTGTGGGTTCATTGTAGTTTATTAACTACGAATGTGACTGGATCACAGGTATGATGATGGCAGCATCCCCAACCCTCCTCCCCATGACCTCTAAGGAGGACTCTGAGAGGCTTGTTGCCCTCCTGGGCCTTTTAGATATTGATCAGGAAAATTGATGAAGAGAAGATTTGACAGGAGCTGGGAAGAGAGGCAAATTTATACTGGAAAGGGCACGAGCCTACAGAATAAATCTTAAAGTGAAGAAAGGGGACAAGATGGCTGACGGGAGGAAAGCAGCAATGTTGGAATATCACAGGATCCCTCAGTGAATTTCCGATCTGAGATGCCCTGGGATGCTGACCTGTTCGTCCTCTGCCTTCTAGCAGCTGTTCCTCATGAGTACATGCTGCATTTCCAAAAGCAGTACTCAGTTTTTGTCTTTTTCAAGTTGTGGCACCATAATAACCTACGTTAATAGACAAATGTAAAAATCCAAAATAAAACTAGTGCTTATTTTAAAACAAAGAAAGAAAAGAGGTAACCTGAAATGATGCTCAAGGAAATATATTTAAGTCATTGATTAATTTCAAGTGATGAAAATAAAACCAGTAAACTTTTAGACTTTACGTGGATGTTCTGCTACGTTAAGGCTATTGGAACAAACATATGGGAAGTAGCTAGGGATGTTCTCAGAAAATAATCAAGAAGCTTTCATTCAGGTTTGCCTTACAAGGAAAGTAATAATATTAGGTAATATTCACTGAGCACAGATTATATGCAAAGACCCAGAAGGCTGTAAGTAGCCTGCCACGTTCACCCAAGTAGGAAATAGCACAGCCGTGAATGCCAGTGTTTTTAGTCCCTACGTCAAATTGTAAAATGTATTCAGGGAGTAGAAGAAAACCTTCTCCTTCCATCCATGCCAATTTAAATACAATTTATAAAACAAACCAAAGCAAAAGGAAAAATAAATCTTTCACCATTTATCAATCAAAATGTCACTTTGTAAAACACTATTATAACATAACCAATAGATGGCAATGTTGGCTGGGAAAAGGCAGTATGCACAAAAGATCTTCCAGAAAATTCTGGCACCAAAGCAATAAGTAGCTCTTTATGGCTTTTTCAAAGATGACTTTTGCTTTTGTTTACATAGTGATGCTATTGCTTTATTCTTTTATAATTTTCTCTAACCTTCAAACACTAAATTTAGATTTGGAGGAAAGGAAATTCTAGAAAACTTAAGGTTCCACAAGATTTCTGAAATAACAGTTTGGTTGGATACACTTGATGACAGAAATAATGCATACATAAAATAGAAATTAAGTATGTCTATATATCATTTCAAAAACTTAAAACATTTCTTTTTATCTTTATTTACTTGAAAAGAGAAGCCAAACATATTTTGCCTGTTAATGAAGAACTATTAAATTATAGAATTTAAAACCTAGAAGATAATTAAAACTTAAATTCTTCCTTATATTGCACTCACTGAGGTGAGACACCGTGAAATAAAATAAATAATATCATTTAATAGAAAAAATTTTAAATCATTTGCCTTATGTAATGTAACTATTTCTATGAATATTTACTGGCCTAATTGGCCCAGCATACTTGATTGCATTATTCAACCTATATTTTCCTCTAACAGTAGCAAAAATCTCTTTTGTATTGAATTTATGTCAACATTGGCATAGAGGCTGAATATTTCAAGGAGTCACTGTGCCAGAGTTAAAGGAAACGTCCCTAAGCAGCTTTGTCTCAGGGTGCAAATACAGGGTACAAATTTATATAGAATTATCTGCTGTCAATGCCCAGCATGTTGGTAATCATAAACAAGTTTAGGCAAGAAATTCCTTATTTTACTTAGGATTGATTTCTTTTTAGGTGGTTGTACCTATTTTGAAGTGAATCCTTCTAAGCTTCTCATTACCTTATCATTTGGTATTAACCAAATGATAAACTTATAGAGTAGCTTGTCAGTTTCTAATACATAGAATAATAACCAGTGATTAATCTTCCAAAGGGGATGGAGGAGAACTTAGGATTGGGTGTAAACTGATTCATTCCTTCACTACTTCATTCATCCAATAAATGTATACCAGGCACCTGGTTATTAAGGCTAGAGGGTTGGGAAAAAAAAATCCATTATTAAAGCTTCACCATTAAAGGACTTGCAGTCTCAGTAGCTTATAATAAAAGCTAATATTTAAATTAATTTATATTAACTTCAGAGTAACATTATACTGCCTGCTTAAAACATACTCTTCGAATCTTCACAATAAACTTAGGAAGTTAGTGCTAATTTACATCAAGTGAACAGTGAAGTGCCTTGGTATCTGAGCAGCAGGACATTGTGACTTTGGAAGTGGATGTAAAATTTCCCTCTCTGTTGTAAGATATACCACCTGGGTAATTAGGAATTTAATCTATGGCTTAGATCAAACTGATTTATACATCAAAGAAAATGTTTGAACACCTACTATGTGTAGTTACTATACTGTAAGTTATGAAAGAAATGTAAAATTAGTCTCTGCCCGTAAGGAACATACACTCTGGTGATAACACTGCATTTATTTTTATTCCCTAATTGAATATCTCACCTACTGAGGAGACTCTGACACATCCTCTCTTGGCTTCTTATTAAAATTCTTAGAAAAAGAAACAGATACAGGAAAGCACACAAGCCTCTTCTCCATATCCATGTTCCTTTTATTCCTTTTTTCCTTACATCCATGCAGGGACTCCACCAGGAGGAAGACGACTGGACAAGAAGGAAGGGATGTGTTGAATCTGGGGATGGGGGAGTCCCATCACTAAGTGTCACAGAGAGTGCCAGCTCTGGAGGAGCCATATTTCAGAATGAAGCTGAAGCTGTCATTGGTACAGAAGCAGAGTGTGACTACTAGCCCGGTGATGGGGAGCTTGTTCCTTTTTGTAATTTGGAGAACATTTATGTTTTCATCTGTGCTCAGGCATGGATGCAGAATAGATTTGTTCTCGTCCCTCTGGCACAGTTACGGTCACAGATGGTCTCGTCTGGTAACAATGTTTTGTGAAACTGTTCTTATGCAACGGAAAAGGACAAAACAGAGCTGTGATTGCCGCTGTGAGCCCTACCAAAGCCAACTGACAGTATTGGGCCAGCTCCCGCCACGGGTGATACTGCTTTTCTTATTCTTGGATCAAAGGTAGATGAAATTAGGTCACCAGCGTTAATTTGTGATTTCCAGATCTTCTCCAAGGCCAAAATTGTGCTGATTAGGAGGTCTTTCAGAGAGCATAGTCCCTATGTCTATATTTGAACTATTTTAAGACTTCACGTTTAGCTCTTACATAATTTGGAGCAATGCGAAGTTCTTTTTCATTCAAAAAAGAAGGAATGAGAGAAAAGGAAAAGGCCGGCAGCAAAAGACAAATACCATAATGATCTCATCGATAAGAGCAACCTAATGAACAAAACAAGCAAATGAGCACAATAGAACCAGAGGCATGGAAACAGGAGGAGACTGACAGTGACCAGAAGGAGGTGGGAAGGAGTATCCAGGGGAAAGAAGGGAAAGGGTGTAAACAAGGAACAGATATATATGACCCATGACATGGACAACAGGGTGGGGATTGATCATGGGAGCAAGGGGTGGACGGGGCAGGGGAGAGCAACAGGGGAAAAACTGGGACAACTGTTAGAGAATGACAATATTTAAAAAGGCGGAAAAAAAATAAAGCCAACTTTACCCTAGTTTAAGATTTGCTGGAAGAAAGTCAAAGTAAACAATGTAATTCCAAGATATATGAAGTCATGCATCCCTCTGTTTTACAGAGAGAGAAAGGCTGGTTCCATTGTGTAGAGTGAAGGGCAGGCAAAGACCTGTGCTCACATGTCCCTTGGATACATGGAGCTTTACAAACTCAATTATTTTTGTTTTATTAAGAAGTTAGGCCCTGGTTGGTGGCACAGTGGGAAAGGCACTGACCTGAGAACCCAAAGGTCACTGGTTCGGTTCCCAGCCAGGGCACATAACCAGGTTTCAAGCCAGGTCTCCAGCCAGGTCCTTAGGTGGAGGCAGGTGAAAGGCGACCATACATTGATGTCTCTCTCCCTCTCTCTCTCTCTCCCATCCCCTCTCTTTAGAGATAATAAATAAAATCGTTTAAAGAAAAAAACAGTTAGGGTTTACTGTGACAGTGAAAATTACTTCCTCTGAGTGTTTCTGGAAGGGAAAGGAGTAGATGCTAGGTTTGGTCATTATTGAGAAATTTTTACACCAAGGATGTGTAAAGATTTATCAGTAGCCAGAGGATATATAAGTCTATTCTAAATCAGTACTCATTGCACTAGGCACTGGGAGACAGGATATAGTCCATTATAGTGGCCAAAGATTATGTAAAGGAAAGGAATAGAAAGGCCCCTTAATTCTCCTTTTTTATCAGCTGCTTTCAGCCTCTTCTGCCTCCCCATCCTTTTGTCTTCACTTTCCTGTGTTTTCATTCTTTCCCCTTTCAGATTGAACAACCTCCCCCTCCACCCTCTCATTGTGGGTTCTGAGGAACTCATGCATTCTTGGCCTTCAACTCAGCCTCTGATACAGTGGGTCTTAAATGTTGGACCAGTATACTTTTTAAAAATAAGGTTGACTGTATTGAATGAAGCTGCCCAACTTTTAGTTCAAATGAAGAATTGTTTTTAAGCTATTACTGTTATTACCACCATTCATGTTTTGTGAAAGGCATTTTTAACACCAAAATTGAGGTGGAAGAACATAATACCAGAATATAGAACAGTCCTTTAAAATGAGTGACTTTAATAATAAAAAACTCTCTGGATGGTTTTTATTTTGCTTTAGTCTGATTGAAATTGGGGTGCAGAGGCTGGCTTTAAAAATAATTTTCACTTTTCTTTCTCTCCTTCTCTATCTCCTCTTTTTCCTCCTTCTCCTTTATTCTTTTCCTTCACTGTTTTCAAAGCATAACTGCCTTTTGTTATAATTCTTCAAAGATTACCTAGTGATAAGAATTAATTTAAAAAGTCAAATTCATGGTGAAAAATAGCTAATGTTATCACTTCTTTTAAATTTTTTCTATCTACTTATTGGTTCAAATAATAAAGTGTTATATATGCTGCGAAATTTGTAATTTCAGAGATAGGATAGAATTGATTTGACTTAAAGTTCAGTGATAAATTTAAGAACCCAGTATCTCTCCTCTTATTATTCTGTGTCAATCTGGTTCCCCTTTGCATTCACGAGATGTGGCAAATGCTCTCTCAGTAACCTGTTTCTTCATCCATGTCCAGGAAGAAAGCCCATCCATAGTTTATTTGTAGTTACATTTTGGTTCTGGCTGTTTGATTCTTTCTTTTAAAGCAGAACTATTTTGAAAGTCATATTGAGCCTGACATATCTTCCAGCAAGAGCTGCCTATACTAATAGAAGGTCCACTTCTAAGAGGAACATTAAGAATGAACTCTTTTATAACTGGCCAGAGTCCCTTCTTTCCAAAAGAAAGTCCTTTCTGTCAACATAGAATTCCTGAGCTCCAGGACTAAATCTTTGATTATGCATAAGCAGAAGAGTCACATTTTGTTATCCTTTTTCTCCTTTGTCAATGCTGAACTTGAAACCAACCACCAAAAATGCCTATTATAGTAATTGCAAAGGCTATTTTTACAAGGTGAGCAGAATAACTTGAGGAATATTTAGTTGCATTTTATTGTTTATTCTTTAGGAAACCTGATGAATATGAGTTGTTTTCCCCCTTTCATATCCCAAGAAACCAGACCTGATTGTGTGCTCTATGGCCTCAGGGATACTGTTATTGAAAAAAAGGAAATGGGAAACACTGGGGACAGACAAGTCTTCCCTAACTGAACTGTTATGATAACTTTTAACTTCAGCATCAGACCTCAAGGAGTATTCCTTGGCCCTAAAACTGATGGGGTTACCTCATTAGGCCCATCTTCTATGTAGGGCTCATTCCAGATGCATCAGCTACAATCCTTATTGTCCACTTGGCCTACAGTGTGCTCAAGTCCCCTTGAGTATACCACGTGCCCCCATCACTGCCTTCTTTCCCTTGTCTTCACAGGTGGCTTCAGCTTAGCCTTTTAGCTTTGGCTTTGTGGGTATGGCTCACACACATCCCCGAACTGTAGGAAGCACTCATCATGCTTTCTAAATGTGCCTCTGAAGCCCTTCTTCTCACTAGGTTTGAGGAAGGAGAAGCAGCCCTCTCCCAGTCCCAATGTAAAGAGCCTCTGCTGGCCAGCATTTTTCCAAAGGAGCTATCTCTTCATTCTCAGTCTCTTCTTTTTTTTAATTTTTTTTATTTATTTTTATTTTTATTTTAAATTTTATTGTTGTTGTATTACATCCATCCCCTTTTTGCTCCCCTCTGTCCCCCTCCCACCTACCCATTCCCCCCAAAGTCAATCCCCCCTGTTGTCCATGTCCATGGTTCCTTTATAGTAGGTTCTTGTCTAAGCTGCTCCCCTTCCTTGCCTCTGCCTCCCCCCTCTCCCCTCCTCCCAACCCCTTTCCCCCTGACCACTGAAAGCCTATTCCTTGTATTCATATACTTGGTTCTGTTTTGCTTGTTGTTAGTTTTGCTCATTATTGTCCTGTAATGGGTGAGATCATATGATATTTGTCCTTCACTGACTGCATTCTCAGCCTCTTCTACTCTTTGGTAGTTGTTAGGATGAGATGTTGGGATAGGTCAGGAAAACAGCCCCTCTGCAGCTCCTCCCTTGGGAATGTAACAACATCTCCATCTATTATTGTCTAAATTCTTTTTTAAAAGATTTTTATTTATTTTTTAGAGAGAGGGGAAGGGAAAAAGAGGAACATCAAAGTGCAAGAGAAACATCAATCGGTTGCCTTTCTCACACCCCCAGGGATGTGGCCCACAACCAGGCATGTACCCTGACCTGGAATCGAACCGGTCACCTTTGGTTTGCAAGCCAGGACTCAAGCCACTAAGCCACACCAGAAAGGGCTCTACCTATTATTTTCAACTCACCCTTTTGAAACTATAGTCAAAACTGAGAGCAAAGATGTTCTATATTAACACCTTATACAAACACAAAAAGTAGGGTTCATAGTACCCTATTATTTCAAACCCAGACCCCTTTTAAAATAAAGGGGTTAGGTTTCTGGTTCAAAATATTGGGTGAACATATGTGTTGCAAGTAAAGAAATACAGAGGGGACAGCCCTGGCTGGTGGCTCAGTAGATAAGGAGCCGGCCTGTGAACCCAAAGGTCGCTGGTTCGATTCCCAGCCAGGGCACGTAACCAGGTTGCAAGCTGGGTCTTTAGCCAGATCTGTAGCTGGAGACAGGTGAAATGCAACCATACATTGATATGTGTCTCCCTCTCTGCCTCTCTCCCTGCCCCTCTCTCTAAAAGTAATTAAAAAAAAAAATCTTAAAAAGAAAAGGAAAAGAAATACAGAGGGGAAAGCAACCCCAGCAGGCAATGAGTAGATTGGTGTTTGATTGATTTCTGAAATGCTGAAAGAAGATTGGGGTGCGCTGTACTGAGTGACAGAGACAAGCTGTCCAGTGCCCTCAAGAGCTGTGTACTCTGTAGGCTCCAGGGAGGCACTAAGCTCCCCACGGGCCCATTCAGAGCAGAAGTGGGAGGTGGGTGTGTATTGGGAGGCTTTCTATGGAACAGTGGTGCCGGGGGCTGCTTTCCCATCTGTCTTCCTCACCTCACGCTTCATAAGCAACCGGCTACTATTGTCTTTAGTCAAAGGAGAAAAACCCAGAGATATGGTAGCTGAAGAAGAAGAGTTGCACTGTGGTGAGAGCTCCAAGAGTGAACCCCATCACATCAGAGTAAAGCCTTCACCTTTTCTGCCAACAAAATTAGCAAATGTGTTCCCTGCAGGGCTTCCACCCAAAGGTAAACCCTGTCATTCCCACACTTGTACATGCACACATGCACACACATGCACAGGATACCAGTGTCAAAAAGGTCCTCTTGGGGAGGATAGAACTATGCAGGGGCTTTGGGAGCCATGCCAGCCACCCCTATCCATCAGCCTTAGCCTTTCGTGGAGAAACAAGAAAGGACAACCATGGGTCACCAGACCATCACTCAGAGAGACTGGGGCAAACCCCAGAGGCTACCTGCCATAGAAGTTGGGTTCCCACACCCAGCAGAGAGACATGATTGGTCCGGGGACCCTCAGAACACCTACTAGGGCTGGATTCCAACAGAGACCCTGATTTCTGTTGCTCTTTACTAACGTGGGTGTGACAGTGGTCTTGGGTGTGCAAAATGAACTTCTTGAACTGGAGTACTAAGAAATCAACTTGGGTGCCAGTTACAAAGGAACCCTCTGGGAAATGCCAGCTGTCCACATCTGAAAACCTTGAGGGTGCCTGCTACTGGGAGAAGTTAAATGTGGGTAGCCGCCTTCCCAGTGGAGGCAGGCAGAGCATTTGATTACATAGAAAATTTCAGGCTCCGCCACCGAGAGGCGTGAACCATCAGTCTCAGCTAGCTTGTTGCCAGGTAACCAAGAGCAATTTTCCAGAAGTAACCATCTAAAGAGAAGCACCAAGAGGAATAAACAGAATGACTAATTATGGAGAAATCAAAGTTTGCCCAGGGAACCCAAGAGAATTAGAAAATAGAGAAGACATTGTGCCTGCCACACCCCCACAGTGACATCTGCCTACCTGCCTGCCATCAGCATGGAATCGCTTGAATAATAGATCTCACCCAGCAGCAAACTTGGCTGATAATTCAAAGACTACAGGAAGAACCAGGTGCTGATGTGGCATCTCTCTTGGAAGGAGCCCAAATTTGTCAATCTCAGCTTTTTAAAAATGTCTCTTTCACCCTCATTAGAGTACATTCTTTGTTAAGATTAATAGTTGGTTACTGAGTAAGGTACATATTCATTCTCAGCCAGTTGTGTCGCATGACCCCATCCATTCCAGGTTTAGTTACAATAGGCAATCTTGACCTGATTGTTTTTCTCCCTCAGGCGTTTTGCTGAAGTGGATCCTCAATATATTTTTTTTTCCAAAAGGGTAGATAGTAGGATGTAATACAACAACAATAAAATTAAAAAAAAAAAAAGGGCAGATAGTAGAAAATTTTCTGGAGTGTGCAAGCCTTTATTTTGTAGGTGATTATCTAACTCTAGGTTGTCTTCTCTCTGTCTCTCTGTCTCTCCTTCCCCCTCTCTCTCTGGTCAAGGTCAACTATTCCCCTCCTGTGTCCCCTCAGTGAGACCACATTTCTGTTATTAACCTTTCACTTCTCAACTACCACCCTTCCTCTTATTATAAACTGTCCATGCTCCTATCTAGGATCAGCCTTTCCACTGTGCATCAGATTCTGTTGTCTTTCATCTACTAAATAGTTGTTCCAGCTATTGTCCATTTTCTCTCCTGTATCACTTTATCTCTGCGTTTCTCTCCTGATCACTGCCACAGCATAAAAATATGGGGAGGAACCAAAATTCTGCCACCCTGAAGCTGACCTTTTAGGATACTGATTTTAAACTGTTTATTAGGACACAAAAAACATGGAAATAAACTTTGACCCTCCCCTCCTTTCTGCTTAAGAGATTCCTAGAGTCCTGCTGGAGGAAGGAGAGCTTAAAAGGTTGCCTTCGCCTAAGCAAATAAAATATAGTAAACATGAGGGCATGTTAGCTAGATACCCTCTGTATCCCACTGTTTTTAAATTGCTTAGCAAGGATTTTCCTGCCTTGTGTATTCTGCTCATTCTCAATTACCTGCAAATTTCCCATTCCTACTTCTGAAATCCAACACCCCATTCCCCCTTTTCTTCTTTGTCCAAAAAGGTTTCCTGACTTTCTTTGGAATTTTTATGGAACCACACTCTTATGTTTATTCCCCCATGTGCATGTATTAAACTTTTAATTTTCTCCTTTTAATTTGTCCCTAGTAATTTGGTTATAAGCCCAGCCACAAAAACTTAAAAGGTGGGAGGAAAAATATTAATATATTTTAGCCCCCACGTACATAGTAACTTTTCACATGTTAGACAATCCCTTTTCTAATCCTCTATCCTTACCCAACACGTGTCCCATTCACTCTATTTCTCTTAATAGAAAAATTCCTTTTGTATGTCAACTATTTTTCAGTAACACTGAAAAAAATAATTAACTTTTAAGAACCTATAACTCCATAGCATTGTCTGTAGTTTCTGACTTTGGTTTATCTCTCCCCTCTCTCTTTTGAACCAACTCCAAAGACTTCTACTCTCATGGGATCACCAGGAAAGCATTCCAGGGATCCTCCCACAGGCCTGTGGTGTGGCAAAATGGTTTATTCTTGCAGAAGGCTGCCTCTGGGTTTCCAATGTCCCATCTCCCTCCTTTCTGCCATGGAAAGAGCCCGACCATGTCCTCAGCAAGGCCAAAACAAAAGCCAGTGTCCAGAGTTTCTGCTTCATAGTAAAGCTTCATCCTTTTGGAGCCCAGACCATGTGCTATGGGCCAGGTAGCTGCTAGACCCACATGGCTGCATGCTCCTGGGTAAAAGTGGATGTGCGGAAATAGGGGCAAGTGCAGTGACAGAAGGAGAAAGAAAGGGAGGGGTGTCAGTCCACCCCCTAGTTAAACTGACAGGCTTCTATAGTCAAGCACCTTCCCCTGCACCCCCAACAATCCAGTACTGGAGGGAGGAAAAGATGAGTGTTAATTCCCTTGGCAGAGTGATGCTATGATTCCCTTGGGTATAAAGTTATGACTTCTTGGTGAAGCAAATAGGCTTATGCTCCCCAGTTTATTGAATCCAGTGTCTAAGTCCCTTTGCTCTCTTTATTAATAACTAGTTAACCACCTATGATAACAATTCTACCAAAATTGCTCTTGCCGAGGTCATATGTTCCCATGTTGTTCAATACAGTGGGGCGGGGAAAAGATGATCAGTTCTTATCTTATTTTACTTATTAACAAATAAAATATAGTTTTAACATTATTGATCATTACCTCTTCTTGGAAACACATCCTTAATTCTGGACATCAGAATATTGTGATTTTTTTTTTACCTACTTCATTGGTCTTTTATTCTCAGGAAGAACAGGCAAATAAAGAAGAGGAAATCTTTCAGAACATAGATTAAAGAAAAAAATATTAAAAATAAAAATATGTATAGAGAGTAGAGGGTGATTAAGAGACCTGAGATGCAGCAGGCAGATGCTAGGGTGGTCCTTCCTGAAGTTCATTCTCTAGTATAACCCCCACCACCCCTTTAGCGTGAGTTGAACTTATGATTTTTTCTAGTGAACTGACTATGGCAAAGATGATAGAACATCACTTTCATGATTATGTTACATTATACAGGATCTTTTCTTGCTCAAAGACAAGTTCTAGGGATTCTCTCTCCCTGGCTGGCTTTGAAGAAGAAAACAGTCATGTTGAGAGGTCCATGTGACAGGTATCTGAGGGTGGCTTCTAGGAGGAGCTAAGAAGTGACTTCTAGTCAACTACCAATAAACTGGGGGCTTTCAGTCTTACAGCTGCAAGGAAATAAAGTCAGCCAAGCTTGAAAGCAAATTCTTCCCCAGTCAACTGCCAGATGAGACTGCAGACCAGTTGATACCTTGATTGTAGCCTTCTGAGACCTTGAGCAGAGGACTCAGCTAAACTGTGCCCAGATTCATGACCCATGAAAACCACAAGATAGTAAATGTGTGTATGTGTTAAACTGCTTTTGTGTAGTAATTCATTATGCAGCAACAGATAACTGATACATGAGAGGTCAACCTCGAATCTGGTCAATGGGAGTTCCTGAAATAGAAACTAGAGAAAATAAAGAGGAGGAAATATTAAATAAAATAATACATGAATATTTCTAAAATATAAAGAAATTTAATAACTCAAAACTGCTGAGAATGATTAATAGGTAGGGAGAAAAAATATTCACACAAAGATCAAAATGTTTAAATACCAGATTTTGAGAAAGCAGTAAGACTACTACAATTTCTCTAAAAGGAATGAAAAATGGGTACTCATTTTATTGCTGGCTGGCTTCAAAGTGCTCAAGGAAAGGTTGCTTTAACCTAGAGTTATATACCAACCCACACCATTTCTCCAACATGAAAGTAAAATAAAGTTATTTTCAGATATGCATAGTTCAGAAGGTTATTTTATTTATTTGTTTGTTTGTTTTACTATTTATCCTTCTGAAAAAATATTGAGAATATATTTTAGGAAAGTTTAAAAAAGAAATTCAAGGAAGGAGTAAGTATGAGGTCAAGGGAGAGGAGACTAACCTATGATCAAGATTATGCAGTAGACTTGAAAAGCAACTTGTTCAAATTAAAACAAAAAGTCAAAGAAGGTCAGTGGATTCTAAATATCATTAAGAAGTTAGATAACCTTAGTGAAAAGGCACCGATTTATGCTTCTTTTAGGAAAATACAAAGGCAATTAGAAACTAAAAGAAAAAACAAACATCTATGAGGAAGTCAAGGTTCAAATATGAAGCAATCTAAAATGTGGTATAATTTTGAGCAATTGATAGAATGTAAAATAGTAAGTTATTTGATTTTAACATTTGGACATTTTTTTTCTTTTAGTGTTACATCTTTTAGTGACATACGAGTATATTTCTTTCTTTATGTATCCCATCACAATACTTTATTAATTCTATGGTAAATAATTACATTCATAATCATCTTGTAAAATACCAGTTGTTAAAAACAATCTAAAGACAAAGAATGACTAAATTAATTAGAGCTGGAGGCACTAAAATCATAAATGCTATAAATACTTAGAATATAAAAATAAGTTTAATTTTAAAAGTTAGGAGGTGTTGTAGAGAATTGGAAGCATGAGGGAAATCCAATAGAATTGGGAAGAGAAAAGAGGACTGGCAGGTTTATATGAGTAAGAGCCAGGAGAAAATTAAATCCATCTGCACTCAGTTCATTACCTCTTTGTGTGAGAGGGGCAGATGGGGGCATCTCTTTCCAATTTCCACAAGGACTTGGTTGGGGAAGAGTGGCCTCTCTGGGTGAACCTAGAATCCATCCATTCCCCTGAGAGTCTGCCAGCTTTCCCCCCAAGATGGATTGAATATGTGTGTATGTGTTTGGGGGGTGAGCAGTGAGGGGCAGGTGTGGCTTCTCTAGGTGTGGGAATCACAAAAGCCCCCATTCCTTTTCCTGTTCTGGAAGAGGGATCTTGAAAACCTTCCTTCCCTACAGTTGCTGGATCTTTTCAACTCCCTCCACCCCCTTTCCCTCTTGGGCAGCCCAGTTCCCTCCATCAGCCCAGGCACAGGCAAGACAAGAGCCAGGAGGAGGGGTGTTTCTGGGTGCCTGGCAACCGCCACTCCTGCCGAGCCACACAAAAGCTGGCAAGCTGCTGGAAACACAAAGGCCTGGCTATCTTCTGGGAGATGGGAGGTAAACGTACCCTGGCACCAAGATTGAAACACAAATGGATATTTTTAAAGAATGATCTTACATCATCCTCCTTTCCCTCCCACCACCGCACACAATGTTGAAGTCTCTGAAAACTATTTCCTGCCCTGTCGTCCCTCCAAGAGAACACGGATGTTAGTCCCCCACCTGAATCAGCTTACCAGTTAGAATAAGATCTCCCCCAGATGTCCTCAGTTCTACAGGCAGGGCAGCGGGTGAGGCAACTCCCCAGTTCACATGCCTCCAGGCTTAGAATTTCCTTAGTCTGCAGAAGCCTGGGTTCCTGCTCTTGTGTTTGGGAACGCAGTGTTTGGCTCAAAGGCAGCTGGAGAGGAAGAGAGTTCATTTTTGACAAAAACATCTGATTTGGGGTCAGGGGACTCTGCCTTCCTTTTCCTCACTATTCTTCCCAGTTTACTAAGCTTAACGTCTAATTCATTCCCTTTGCACTCTTTCTTATTAATAAGCAGGTAACCAGTTACAGTAATAGTATAGAGTAAAAGAGAAGACTAAAGGAGGCCACTCAGCCTAATTTCTTATTGTTCAGAGTGTTTCCACTCCCAGAATCCTCCCTGGTTCACTAGGGCCACCCATCACCATGACCAAGCGAGTTTCCTCTATAGCATTCGAAAAGCACACAACCGGCCTCTGGCATCCCTAAATCCCCAGTGGCTTGCTCTGAATCTTCCCATTGTGAGCCTCAGCAGGGCTCCTTGCCTCGTTGCGAAACTTCTCTTGGGTCCAGGCCACTCCTTCAAAGAATCAGATGGGGTACCAGCCCGGAGGATACTCTCCGTGCCTTGGCACCCAGCTCCCAGGCGTCCTGGGGAGCGGTGCCCACAGCAAGCTCCCCAAAGCCTGCGGGAGGTCGCCAAGGCTTTGGGTTGTGGTGGTAAATTCTCATTTATCACAGCAGGCAGGATACGGGCCACTGAATTCAACCCATTCATAGAAGTGATCAGTAGCTTCCAGGCCCCTCCCCTCCCCGTTTTCTTCCTTGGCTTCAATGGGTAAGAGAGCAACTGGGGTGGGGGAGGGGAACCACAGAGTCCACTGAAGGTGAGGATGGCAGTTTGGCTTGTGCCTCTGTCTGTTCTAAAGGAGCAAGTTCTGAGCTACCAGTGTCTGGACCTCCTGGGCCAGCTCCTTCCATACCAAAAACTCTATTCTGAGTATAAATGCAGACCCAGACATTCTTCCCGTGGGTCTTTAGGGACTCGATGGGCCTGCAGTGAACTCTGGTTTTCAGCTGCACCTAAATCCTCCTCTAAAGTTCTTAGATATTCTAGCACAGTGTCTGAAGATTCTGAGCAATGTCTCTCTTGTGCCCCCAAATTAATATATTCAAGTCTCAATCCCCAGGGCCTCAGAATGTGACCTTATTGGAAATAGAATCTTTCCAGATGTAATTAGTTAAGAAAAGGTCCTACGGAATAGGGTGAACCCCTGCTGCAATTAAACTGGTCTCTTTATACAAAGAGGACATTTGGAGACAGGCACACAGAGGGAAAACACCATCAGAGGATTGGAATTATACTGTTAAAGCCAAGGACCACCAGAGGCTGGGAAAGAGGTCTGAAAAACAGAAGCGGGGTCATGTCGGACTTCTAGCATCCAGAGATGACTCAACAAATTCTGTTGTTTAAGCCACTCAGTCTGTGGTGCTTTGTTACGGCAGCCCTAAAAAACTAACACACCCAGGATATTTCCTCAGCTGACATTAATTCTGGCCTTGGATAGCTGTGACTGGGGCACCATCTACTTCACATTCCCACTTCTCTCATCCTGGACCTACAGGCTTCTTCTTTGATTGATTTCAATCACAGGTTTCTTCCACTGCCCCTTCCAACAGCTTAGCCTGATGCTCTAACAGCA
Organism: Noctilio leporinus; assembly: GCA_004026585.1. Taxonomy (NCBI): domain Eukaryota; kingdom Metazoa; phylum Chordata; class Mammalia; order Chiroptera; family Noctilionidae; genus Noctilio; species Noctilio leporinus. Next base: position 427,123 of record PVIW01000170.1, on the reverse strand, counting down.
GGGCCCGGATGGAGGGTGCTGGGGCTGCTCTTGTGTTCCTGGAAAAGGTTATATTTAGAAGAAATTCAGAATCTGAGATATAGGCCTTACAGACTTGTATCCGTGCCCTTCTCTTTCATGATGCTCTCCTGAAGTATGTAGCTTTTCTAGAGATCTCTTCAATAAACTTAAACAAGACTCTGTTCATGCTCTCATCCTGACATTTTTGTTCAACATCCAGCCTAATGTCTGCCCAGGACTTTTGAAACATGTTATAGTTTGTTTTATTTTTTAAGCATATTATTTCAAAAGTCAGTGGTTCCCCCAAATCAGCAGTGACTTATGAAAGTCCTCATGTGAATCAATTCTCCAAAAGAATCAAAGCCCAGTTTAAAAAGTTAATGGTGTCCAATTTCATGGGCTGTAATCAGCCATGGGTTGTACAAGAATTCAAATGCATTCTGGGACTATTTCTTACATGTAGTTATTATGAATTTCATTGTATAAGGTGGTGTATAAGAAATGTCACATTCCTTGAATTTCTATAAATCTGCTATGTAAGCCCCAGTTGGTAATACAATTTATACTCAGTCCTTTGGGGGCTCTTTCTTTCCCAGGTTGGGTAAATGATGTGGAGACCACCATGTTGAAAAGGACCCCTGGTGACTGGTCTACAAAGGTTTCTTAACAAGCCTCGTGGGTCTTGACTGGGGTGGCTTTGTTGCTTTGGGATCATACTTGGACTCAGGGATCTTTGCTGAGGTGGTAGTTACAGAGTTTTGTCCCCAAGGTCCTGTAACTGCACGATAGACCCACTGTGACAGAGGCCCTGCCACCTTTCTGGGGTCCTCTGGAGGGAGCATTTTATCCTCACCAAGTGGTGGCATCACAAAACTCTCTGCCTCCTCCCTCAATTCTCAAAGCCCCACTTGGGGAGGGTTGCTTTTCAGTCTTCAGTCCTGTACCGAATTGAATAGTGTTCCTGCTCTCCCAAACTGATGCCCTTCCTGCACCCTCAGGATGTGATCTTACTTGGCAACAGAGTTTTAGCAGATGTAGCTAGTTAAGATGATGTCACATTAGAGTTGGGTGGGTCCTAACTCCATACTACTGGCATACTTATAAGGAGAACAAACAGGATACAGACATAAAAAGAGAACACCAAATGACAATGAAGGTTGACATGATGCCAAGAATGGTCAGCCATCACCAGACTCTAGAAAAGACAGGGAAGAGTTCTTTCTTGGAGTCTTTAGAGAGAGCATGCCAACACCTAGATTTCTGATTTCTCGCCTCCGGAGCTGTGAGAGAATAAATTTCTATAGTTTTAAGACACCCAGTTTGTAATACTTTAGTACCAGCCCTCAGAAACTAACGGAAGCCCCAAGCACTGTACCACCTTCCTACTGGCTGTTGGGCAATCCAGCACAATCCCCCTCCATCAGCCCGGAATTTGGCCAAACCAAAGGCAGAAGGCAGCTTGTTTTCTCAGGGTCAGGTCCCTGCTGCCCACAGTCTGTTGCTTAGCAGACCCCAGACAAACTCCAAGCCCTGCTTCTCATGGGAGACCAGGTGGGGAGGAGCCAAAGGTGAGGGACACACTCAATATCTCCATGCATTATTTGTGCAAAATTAATACAATATCTGTAAATCTGATGGGGGAAAACGTTCTTGGGTGAACCTTTAGATCTGAATTTTTCCTCCCCAGATTTATTTGGAGCCCCCATATCTGGTGGCATTCTACATCCACCAGTGGAGAGCTCCGACTCAGAAATAAGCACACAGTATGACTTTAGTCACTCAGAAGAGCTACCACAGGTCTGTGCATGTTGTTCACCAGATAGGGACAGAGTTATTCTTTCTTTTCTCAGGCTCAGAGCCTGTTTCATTATATAGATGTTTTATTTTGGGGGGAGGGAGGGGGTTCATTTTGCAGCCTGAGCCTCCTTCTTAGGTTCCAAGCCAGGAGCAGAGATGTAGAGAATGTGAGGAGCAGGAAAAGGTGGGTGGGGAACTACAGCCTGCCAGTCTTTCCTGGCACTAAGCAGGCTGCTCAGCCATCAGACTATACAGAGGAGAGAAAAGACAGCCCCGAGGCCTTCAGAGAGCTGCTGCTTCCTCTCTACCTTTGTCCTGAACAAAAGCACAGCCCATTGCCTCAACTCCCTGTGATTCAACTGTGACCAGCTGCAACCTTTTGCCAAATCTGTGGATAACATGGACACCAACAGTCGCAGCTCAGAGGCGTAGGACTGGCCTTAACTTCACTGCCATCCACCTGCCTGCCTCTTGGTCCAGAAGCCAACTCCTCTCCACCCCTGGGCCTCCAGCAGGAGTTCTCTGAGCACTTCCTTGCCTCAGGGACGGAGCTTCATTTCTTTAATATGACTTTTTCCTTCATGAAAGCTAGCCTTGCCCAGTCTAACAGCCCCATGACCCACTTGTCCCATTTCAACTAGACCTTTCATTCACCCCTTGCACACACTGCTGGTCCATTTCCTTCCTTAACCATTAGGCCCTTAAGGCATCTGATTCTGGTCAGCACCAGTGTCAGGAACAGAGCCTGAAGTCTGTTGACCACAGAAATAGTTTTGGTCAAACTAAAGATAACATCTTGACTTCAGTATTGTTTTAGCCCCAGGCTCATTAAAGTGCCTACTGACCACACTGACCCTACGGACCACAACCTCATAAAATGAAAGAGAATGGCGTCATGGCTGACATCAGGGCCTGATACAGTGATCAACAGACTACTCCCCACCCTGACTCCAACCAGTCCGCAGAGCCTACACACCAACTCCCTTAGTTACCACGAGCCAGGTTTCAGTGCACCAGCTCACCTGTGTCTCTGGGCTTGACACCATGTCCTTAAATAAAACTTCACTTTTTATGCCGCAAACTCCTATTTGTGTCTTCATGGGCTTTGATGTGGACAGGCAAATGAATGCTCTTTGGTTTAGTAACAACCCTTTTCCCTGAACCTTTCTTCTCCAAAGTACAAAAGAAAGAACATTTCCTTCCCATTTCACCCAATCTCATCCCAGACCTCAAAGTTTTTGTTTTTGGTTTCTAGATCTATTGTTTCTCAGGATGGTTGTGGAAATTTCCACTTGCTTCCTGAAGTTGCATCACCACTCTAGAGGAGTTAACCTTTTTTTCATTTTTTATTTTTTTGCTTGTTTGTTTTTGGCCCCAGACAATGGCACCTATACAGCAGACCAGCATTGACACAGTTTCCCAGGTGAGAAGGATTTAGTCTGGCACGATTGCATCAGCAAGACTTTCAGAGACCAGTTCAGGTTGAACTTGGTCAAATACAGCCCAGTTACTTTTATTTTTTAGACTTTATTTTAATAGTAAGTTTAGATTCACAGTAAAATTGAACAGAAAGTGCAGAGATGATCTACATTCTCTCTGACTTCATGATCAACATTCCCCACCAGAGTAGCACATTTATTACAATGAATGAATTTAAATAAACTCCTCATAATCATCAGAGTCCATAGTTTATATTAAGGTTCACTCTTGGTGTTGTACATTTTATAGTTTTTGACAGGTATCCACCATTACAGTGTCGTACAGAGCAGTTTCACTGCCCTAAAATTCCTTTATGCTCTACATATTTATTTTGCCCATCCCTCAACCCTTGACAACATGTAATGTCTTCATAGTTTTGCTTTTGTCATCCAGAATATAGCTTTCTTATATTGGATTATTTTGCTGAGTATATGTATTTAAGATTCTTTTACATCTTTTCATGACTTGATGGCTCTAATTGCTTTTTTAGCAATTTTTGCAATAGGAGGTAGTTGTTGGGTCTGGCTGCTTCTCATGCAAACTTCAGGTCTCAGGTTCCAACTCATGCCAATCCCCTTCCTCCTTTCTACCTACCATCAATCAAGTTCCAGAAATGAGAAGTTTGTCACAGGCAATGCACATTAATGAGTTTAAATATTTCCTGGTGGAAAATACTTTGCAACCATTTGGTACGACACTGAAGCCTATCATGATTTGTGACAGATTTTATCCAGAAACTGTATCTATAGTTCCTTGTTTTTACTGAGCATATTTAAATAATATATACATTATTTCATAGTCTGCAAAATATAGAATTTGTAACTACTTAAATTTATGGTAAAACATTTAAATGTCAGCTTTAAAATGTGTGAAGAGATACAGAAGTTTCCAAGACTTTTTTCAAAACTTTAAACTTGAGCAAAAATGTTTGAGGGCCACCAGCTAGAAGCAATGTAGTGAAAGAGCAAAGTCAGCTTCTTATTTCACACATCAGTTACTCTTCAGGACACCATTATCCAGCAATAATCCAGAAAATATTCCATCTGTTCTTACCCTATGTTAACTAAGGCAGGTGAGTGGGTAATGTATACTAAAATAAAGATAAAAACAAAATTAATTTTAGAATGCTCGTGAAAAAACTTACTCATCATCTAATTCCCATACCACTTGACCATTCTATCCATGTTTCATTATTTGCTACGCTGTTTCAATGTTTTAGCCTGTGGAGGAGGAAATAGAAAGCACCTGAAAAAATAAGGTAAGAAAAAATTACATTTGCTGGGGCATGACGTTAATCTTTGTCCTGTTCCTTCCCTGCCCCTTGACCTTGGGCTTGTCCTTTGTTGGGGGTGAGGCAGAGTGAAAGCTGCTTCAGCAGGGCCAGGGCACAGCAGCCCCACAGGGCTCAGCAGCAAAGATCATTTTGAATTAACAGATGGTTTTTTTTTTAAGTAATTTTAATAATATAAGAAAATGTGAAGTGAATAATTCTACTATATAATAGTCAAAAGCTTTCTTTTTAGATCAGTTTTCTTATTCAACTGATCATGCATCAGAAGAAGCACTCCTTGTATACTTGAAACTAATATAAAATCATAATGAATGTCAACTGTAATTGAAAAATTAAATAAACAAATAAATAAAATTATTTTTAGAAGAATAAAAACCTGTCCCTGTCCTGGGCCCTAGAAAGGCTTATGCTCAGGATGATAAAAACTTTACATCTGAAGAATTCCATTAAATATATTCCCAGAGTGAATACCCTTCAATGCCCAGGGTAGCTTCACATGGTAACTTCTGCCTCAAGTCTCAGTTGAAGACAATGAAATAAGAATTTTGAAGACAGTGACCTAAGGAAGCCATTTTTTACTGAAAAGCAAATGTCCTTACTGAATATTTGGGATCTGGAAAACTGTGAAAAGATGGTCCTTGGATGTAATAGAAGAAAGAAGTTTCAATCAAGGCCTTCAGACTTTGAGACACATGTTTAGAAAGGAAGGATATTCAAGTCAAAGGAAGGTCGGGCACAGGTGCAATGAGTGTGGTCAGACAGTCCGGGAGAGTCTCCGGTTCATCCACAGAAGTGCCTTTTTCACTGTGCTATCCCTGTCACCTTGCATTGTACCAGGCACATAGTAAACACGGGACAACTGTTTCTATAGATGGGTGGATGAGTTTTGAATCAATGTCCATATTTTGTTTCGTCCCAGGCTCAAGCACATCTGGTCAGGTACCAATACAGCACAAGCAAGTAGCTAATCGGAGCCACAAAAACTGAACAGAATGGTTGACAAAAAGCAACACCCAGGACTGATGTGATGTTTTGCTCTCCCTTTCCCCAGCAGTCACTGTCAGCCACTTAGCCATCTCCTCAGTCCCTTGTCTCTGGAAACCTGCTTTTCCCTATATCTACCAAAAGGGGGCAGCAGAGAAGAGCAAATTCAGATTTGAATTGAGGCCTGCTGTAAGCAAAGCCAGCCCATCCCACAAATATCTTAATGCAGCTGTTCCAAATTGTCTTCCTAAAAATGAATGAAAAAATAAAAAATGGAAGTAGGGAGGTGGAGAAATTAAGGATCTAAAATAATGAAGTTAGGAGAATTGTACACTAAACCTACTCAGTGTCTATACTGAAAATGTTCTTAGAGATTAAAATGCTCTTGGTGACTCACGAACAACATGCAATATGGAGAATTTCTCAAACTTTTTAAATAATGAAGGAGCCCTCCAATTTTTTAATGTCTTAGAATGCTTATTAACATTTCACGAGACATCAAAGCTCTGTAGAAGACAAAGTAGGCAGTGCTGTCGTAGCAAATTAATTCCCTTGTTAATGCTTTAAGGTGTCAGCTCTACTTGTCAACAAGGACACAAGGACTGCAGCATTGACCCCTAGCAGTTCATGAGTAACCTCTTATATAGAGCAAGAGCAGGGCAAACTCTTTGGACACCTTTGACAATCGATTTAATATGGAGTCATTGTCAGCCACGACAGTTATGTCAAATGCTATGTCAAGACTGAGGTAATGGTGTATAATGGGATTGCTTTTACATCCAGGGAATATGCAAAACCACAAGTCTGAACACTTGGATAAAGGTTCCATCTGTACACTGATATAAATGGGACCTCACACCTTGGGAGCTGTAAGAACTTAAAGGTCCAACCACCCAACACTTGAACTTGACTGGGGCCCTGCCAGACTTTCACTCTACCAGCCATTTGCCACCACTGTAGACCCTGGCTCGGGACCAAGGCCCACCTCTCGGCCTGGGGATGCCACCAGTGACCAGGATTTTGTGCCAGATAATTACTCTACTTGCTTCTATCATGTCACCCTCTCTGTGTGTAACCTGTGTGTGACTATATTGGCTTATCAGGGAGGTCTCTCCTAATAAACCTGGCATTGTGCAAATATGTGTGAATGAATCCTGTCAGGGATGTTCCCTTGCTCACAACACTCCTCTACAGATGGAGGTTAGAAAACATAGATGTACCTCCAGTCCTCTATATTTGGCATTTTCCCTTCTCACCTTTTCTCCTGGTAGGTAAGGCCACCCTCCAAGTTTTCAGCTGACAGATCTGACCAGGGGCCTCCAGCTGGGTACATGGCTCTGTGAAATGTTGAGTCAGGTCATGCTTTTGTAAGAGCTGGAGACTCGTGGACCTTTCTGGTTTATCACACTGGATCAGTTGCCAGTCTACTATCAAATGCTGCTTCCATTCTTATTTAGAAAGAGAGAGAATGATTTGACTATAAACAAATAGACTAAGTGTTAACTTGATTCTCTTCTATAGTTACTATTGTTGTCATGTTGGTAAATAAATAATACTTATATAGCACCTTAACAATATTTAAAATGCTTTCAAATGCCTTTCTGATTTTTTTTTTTTTTAACCTTAACTAAAGACCTTTGAGAGAGTTAGGGAATGTCTGGACTCTGGATAGATCAATTTAAAGTTATATTGCTTACACCCTCTCTGTTTTTCTGCTGTTTCTTTCAGCAAGTATTTTGTTTCAGGTTTGCATCAAGGTTTCAGACACTCGAGAGGAGCTGCCGTGACCAAGGTGGTCACCACAGCCCTCGCAGGCTGTACAGTGTCATAAGGAGAGGAGGTGAGAAAGTCATTACAGTGCCCTACGCTTAAGCTCAGGTCAGTGCCCACTCTGTGCTGAGGGCACATGGCCCAAGCTGGGGAAACAGAGTTCAGAGCAAACTGAAGCACTTGGCGAAGAGGGGTGGGTGGGGAAGAGGAAGGGACAGAAAAGATCATACCACCCAATCCCTCAGGTATCAAAGGGCTAGTATGAACCACAGGCAGACCTCATAAACAAAGAACAAGACCATTCTCATGGGATGATAGAGTTCTACCTCTGCTTCACTGCAATTTTCTGTTCTCCTGCTCTCTTTATGCTCAACTTTCTCTTATCTGGCATGTTTCCTTTGCTCCCTCTATTGTAACTCCAGCTTGGTCTGTCATGACTTTGACCACAGGCTTCAACCCATATGATCTATTAATCCAGCCACTCACCATTATGATGGATACAGTGGAGTGGCCCTCTATGCCTCCAATCCACCCTCTCTCTCATAAGGGAGATAACAAAGCTACATTTCCCCAACTTCCTTGCAGTTGGGCTTTAAATCTCAGTCAGGCGCTATATGAAGGTCGATATGATAGGGAGGCTATTTCCCCAGCCTCTTTGGAGAGTTTCCACTAGCCTTTTCAATCAGGCACTGAACTGTCAACCAGCCAGTCACTAACTGAACTCAGAGAAAAAGATCCTAAGGAGAGGACCCTAGCCTATCCTACTGGTTTCCTGACCATGAGCGGTCTGGTTTAGTTAGTTAGTTGTGCTGGGGGTGAGACTGGAGCAACCACAGGGGTGGGACTGTTCACGTCGGGAAGCAGTAGGAGATGGGTCTGGAGAGGTCAGCTTGACCCAGGATTGAGCAACTTTTTCTGACACCCTAGTGTAAAAAGGATAGGCTTAGTCATGACATACCTTTTTTTTGGTGACTGCCTTCATTCAAAGAACATGGTAGTAATACTAAAGATTTAAAAATTAGAGCTAATTTATCTGGAAAAAATAGCTGATCAAATGGAGAATGGCACTCACATTGTATAGTTAAGCAATGCAAAAGCAGATTTAGAAGCCCTGGCTGGTGGCACAGTGCATAAGGCACCAGCCTGTGAACCCAAAGTTTCGATCCCCAGCCAGGGCACATAACCAGGTTGCAAGCCAGGTCTCCAGCCAGGTCTCTAGCTGGAGGTAGGTGAAAGGCAACCATACATTGATGTCTCTCTCCTTCTCTGCCTCTCTCCCTTCCCCTCTTTCTAAAAGTAATAAAATCTTTAAAAAAAGAAAAAAATAGCAGACCAACCAACAGATTAGACGGTACAATTTAAAGGAAGATTATAATCTGAACAGCCTTATTAGTTGGCCAAATGCATCTCTGTGCAAATTAGAAATAGCTGCTCTTTCTTTATGATTTTTACTATCATTTCATGGCAATTTTTGTTTTATAAACAAATAAACAAACCTCAGTTGTCTATGAGTAGGGAGTGCAGTATATAAATTGCACAACAATGTATGGCAGCCCTAAATGTGAAGAACAATTTTCAGAATTACATTTATAGAGATAACATTATAACAACATTAAGGAAGCAATTTTTTAAGAAAGTGCTTTTTACACATAATTAGGATTGGTCTAAATTCTTTAATATGACCTAAGATGACTATTCTCACGTATTAGCTATTTTTAGATTTTCCAAGTTCGTAAGTCTCTACCAATATGCATATAAGGTTTTAAAAATTATTTTAATGATGGTCAGCATGCAATTTTCTACTCTGGTTTTTCCATTTAAAATAACAGAAATAACATGCTTTTACATGGCCATCTTTTAATGATTTATCACATAATTTTATATCAAGTGGGCATACCAATGAATTTAAGCATACTTCTGCAACTTGAGGAACATTAATAAATACTGTGATTGATATTATTCTACACATGAGAAATAAAGTTATTTTTAGAGAAAAAGAAAACTTTTAGAAAAAGGAGTGACTTAAATAGTATAAATAGGTAAAATATTACCTTTCCAAAACTCATAAAATGATGAATGTTTTATTGAAATATGGTTAATAAAGAGCTGAATTTATATCTGAGTTTTGTTTTTAGCCTAGAGATCATATTTCCCCATTTGTGTTTACACTTCCTAAAATGGTTCCTAAAATGAACCATTTTAGGAAAAAAACTTCAGAGGTACATTTTACATAACAGTGCAATGGGATGCACCACAGAGAAGCAACAGGGTGTAGTTGAAAACATGTAGATTTTGGAATCAAATGGACTTAGACCGCTGTGCTTGAAAGGTTATGTTCCACAAAAAGACTTGTACAGGAATGTTTATAACAGTTTTATTTGTAATAGCCCAAACATAAGAGCCCAGGTGTCCATCAGTAGGAAAATGGATAAACTGTGATGTAGTCACCCATGAGATACTATTTAGATATAAGCAGAATGAACTACTGATATACAAAAAAACATGGATGAATCTCAAAATGATGTTCAGGGAAAGGAGCCCTAAGCAAGGGTACACACTCTGATTCTAGTGCATAAAGAGCTGAAACAGGCAGAGGTGACCCCATGGTGACATATCAGAACATTGATGCTTCTAGAGATTGAGGTGAAAATTTACCTGAACTTCATGAAATAATGGTCATGTTCTGTAACTTAATAGGGACTTGGATTGTATATATGTATGTACTTTTCTGAACTTACATAATAATACACTTGGATCTGTATACCTCATTGTACATAAAATGTCTCCAAGCATAAAAAAGAACTTAAACAAATGCTGAACTCCAGTTGATGATACACATGCCTAAGTATTTCAGTTTACTTTGACATGCATTAAAAAGTATGATGGCTTAACGGATGGCTAGAGGAATTGATATATAAACAGCTGGATAAAGAGCACATGGAGTAAAATGTTGCTTATAGAATCTAGGTTTTTCTTGTGATTGAACATTTTTATGCTAAAACATCAGAAAGTAGTTTTGAATCTGAGACATGTTCCATAAATTTCTGCATTTCAGTTTCTACAATTGGAGGTAATAGTATTTACTTCACAATAAGAAAAAAATAGCACCAAGATAGGCCTGGTATATAAATATTCACATGCTCTGTGATGCTGCTTGCCTACTCTTTCATCCCCTCTTACCTGGCTTGCCAATTTGTAAGTGATGATAAAATTTTTTACTTTAAAACAAAAATTTATTATTTTTATAATCCTGTGGGATGGTTGGATGATTCCTCTGCTCTGTGATGACAGCAGGGTCAGCATGCTGTTACATTCAGGAAGGAGATCACCTGGGACTGCTCTTTCCAAGATGGCTTCACTCATGTGCCTGGTATCCCATCTGAGTTGGAGTTCTGGAGGCTGGAAGTCCAAGATCAGGATGTTAAGATGATCAAGTTCTGATGAGACCTTTCGTCTTGGCCTGCTGTGTTCTTGCATGGCCTTTCCTCAGTGTGTGCACATGGAATCAAAATGATTACTCTCATCCTCTTCTTATAAGACCATCAGTCCTGCACATCAATGTTTGTTGAATGAGTAAGAAAATGGTTGTGTCTTGTATGGCACAAATCACATTACCAGGCATAATCTTCTCAGAGAAAATGATAGTTACACCATCCACTTACTGATTTGCACACTTTCATCACTGCTGGGAATGGAAAGTCACTGCCAAGAGTCACTGTCAGGAATAGAAAGTTCAAAAACTAACTTGGTAAGGTTTGGCTTCAATCCTAAGAAGACCTCCTCATAGGCGCTCTGGGAGGCTTGTTCCTTCTGATGATATGTATATTTTTGGATCTGATAGCATTGCTGATGAGCAAGGGGTCTAAAATGGCATGTAGCTAAATTTGCATGTGGGTTTTGCTATTTAAAAAAGTAAATAGATTTCCAGCTCATTGAAGGCTCCATTGTGAGTGCTCAGTTACTTAAATATTTATTGAGGGTCTGCTACATGCTTGGTATTGTGATCGAAGATGGGGACACAGAGGTAGACGAGTGTTTGAGACCAGCATGTGCCTGTCCTCTTGGAGTTTATATCCCAGTAATGATGAAGTTAGTTGGATTTATAGGGCTTATTACTGGACAGGGAGCCTGGCCCTGAGAGGGTTTGCGTAGGGCCAGCCTGTGGTGTATGGCTTCTTGATTTCGTGCAGGAAAAATTTCACAACACAAGTTCAAGTACTTTTGAGAGTATGTTTATTAAAGCTGGGAACAGTGAAACAAGGAGGGCTCTAAGGTGGAAGAAGCAACAAGAGAGAGCTTAGGAATGGCTGCTTTGGCTCACCGAGGAGTCAGAGAAAAGGGGGTCTTGGAGACAGGTTCAGGGGTTAGCCTAGGATGAGCTGCCGCTGCCCAGTGCTCCCCTAGTTGCAAGTCTCATGGGGAGTCTTAAAGTTTAAGGGAGAATTCACTCAAAAAGAAGATTCAAGTGGGAGGTGTGCCCTCATGCAAGGGGTGCTGGCTTCCTTCTCTTGAGAGAATTTATCTCCTTTTCCAAAGAGAGGAATTTTAGGGGAGGTCTCAGGGGAGATCTCAATAGAATATTCATCAGCTTTTCCAGGGTCATGGACTCTACTAATTGGTCAGCAAGTTGGGGGGTGGGGGAGATGGCAGAGGGATCTAATCCTCAGTTCAGTGATGTACCAGGGGAGGATGAACCACCAGGGGGTGGGCAAGGTCTGGCCCCGCCCTAGTGACCTCCTATGGTGTCTGGCTATAAATCTCTTGGGCAGTTTGTTCAGCTATGTCGCTGTTTCCCATTCCACTTGCCCAGAAATTTTCCTAGCTTCTTACTAACCTGCCTCAGGATCAATTTTAGAGGAAAAAAATTACTTTGTATTTACTCTATACCAGGAACTTAGAATACCGTAATAAAGCAAACACACACAGGGCACACACTCATGAATCTTACTTAGATGATCAGGTAGATTTAATAAAATCGCTGTGTGTGACTTTAATAAGTACATTATAAGTGTGCAAAATACTGTGAAAGGGAACAACAGGGTTCTTAAGCAAAAATAGGCCGAGAAATACCCCCTTGCAGACTGTATAAAATTATTTTCCTCCTAAACTCTTCTGAGTTAAGAGCAGAGTCAGCACAGAACAGAGATGAGAATCTCTGTGGGCCCTGTCAGGCCAACAATGGAATGTCAACAGATTTTGATGCACCAGGAAGCACTGTGGTCAGTTACATTGTTTGCTTAGTCCTTTTGATTTCTTATGGGTTTATGCCTTAGGAGTTCCTGTATGGTTGGGCTATAGACAGCAGAGTGAGAATTATTGAATTTCTTTTAATCATTATAAGAAATTCTAGACCTAGGTTTATCTTTTGCTTAGTCAAAGACTTCAGAAAACACCCCAACACTTCCATGGTGCCAAAAAGCTGCAGGAGACACAGAGCCTGGGATTAAAAACAAAGCAATCATACAACTGATTCATTGCAAGAACATATCCCCTAGCTGAGGTCACTGGTTCTGAACAGAAACGAGATAGAAGTCAGAAGAATACAGAGAGCTGGTGAGAACCATGTGTCTGACAAGTAAACAGGGCTGCTCCTATACTTGTCACACATTCTGGGCATAAAAACGAAAGCAGCATTGTGCTACACACTCTTTGGTATGGATATGTTGACTTGTGGGGTTCTGAACTACTCACCTCTGGGCGGGGCTGGGATATGTTTGGAGACTCCCATTTTTCAGCACTGTAAGCATACATACGATAGGTAGGTGCATAATAAACACTAGTTGAATTATTACAGGCTGGTTTTCAATTGCCACATGAGTCCCTGAACGCTAAGAAAGATAGAGAAATATCTAGCGATCAGCAAACAAATGGTGCAAATCATAAATTAATTTAGAGTTGTGTTACCACCCAGCTGAAATCCTGAAGGTGAGTGCCCTGCGGCTCAGCCTCTGCCTACACAAGTACAAACTTGTCCAGAGGAATGACTGGTCTGGAAGCCACAATACACGACAGCTTCCTAAGGTCGAGGGAAGGTGAAAGTGAAGGAGGCCAAGAAAGTCAGAGAAGAATACAGTTGGAATGTGGGATCTAAGAGAGTTATAGCCTTAGACCATCTGCTTCCTAGTCTCCGCTGTAACTAGTGATGACCTGCTGTGGCTAGCTGTGACTAGCTGTGATGACCAGCTGTAAGATGTTAGGCAAGTCACTTGGCCTTTGTTTCCTCTTCTGTCATATGGGTATCTGCCTCACAAGTTTCCCTCAAAGGAATCATTTGAGTTCATGCCCTTATCACAATTTCCTGGCACGTAAGAGATGCTCTGTAAAGTTTAGGTTTCTAATTGTCTGCTCAAGATTTTTCAATAAACATGATTTGCTGAATACATAGCCAAAAGCAACTGTCATACCTCTGTAAGACCTTTTATATAAACATACTCACACATCAGGGAAAAAATCCTTGTTCTTATGGTCTGATCTTGTTTCAGAGTCTATGACCTGCACACCCACACAAGGGGGCATTTTGAGCCTGGCCTCTCAGAATTGGAAATGCCCGCCTTCCAGAATCAGGCTATCACACAACCAAGCAGAAGATTTCGAGTTGGTTTCTCTCTTCAAGACCACGGTGCCTGAAAAACTCATGACGTCGCTCTAATCCCAGGGTGTAAGAAGTCCAAAGAATCTACGCATTCTGCGTGTGTGTGCTCGGTCTCAGGCCTTGGAGAGGGAGGACACAAGGCGCTCGCCTAGGGTAAAATCAGGTTGAAACAATAAAGATGGTTTTTGCTTTGTGTAAACTGGTAAGTGTCACGAGTCTCGGAAATAACAGTCTTGCTGAAAATTTGACACACTTTCCCTTTTGGTCTGTGTTGGCATAAATTGTTCCCCTCTCTGCAAGATTAACTGGTACCATCTGTGAGTGTGCTGGGCTCTGACTCGCAGCCTGCGTTTGAATCTGCGTGTTTCTTTTCTGCGCCACTTTTCAAAGGTTCAGGAATCAAGCGCTAACGGCCGAAGGCAGGGAGCCGGGGCTGCGGGGCTCCGTACTTCCCAAGCCTTTTAACCCCTTGCGCCCAATTCGGCAGCTCCAGGCACCAACCGAGACGCGGCCCTCCCACCGCCTCTGATAGGCTGCTTGGAATAGCAACAGCCTGTGTCACCGAAAAGGGCAAAGCCTTCGGAAATAGCAGCAAAGTTGGTCACAAATCACATTGGCTTTCCTGAAGTTTGGTTTTTTTTTTTCACCTTCTTAAACATGCGACCATGGGGAAAGTGACCAGTGTCGCCAAGCGGGGGAGTCAGGGTGGTTTGGTGGCGAGGGAACGGCTGTAACTTCCACCATGGTACCTGTTGAAAACACAGAGGCCCTGGGTCGCCTGAACCCGAAGGGGAGACCAGCGGAGACTGACGGCGGCGACAGAGCCCGTGGCGGCCGGCATCCTCCTTGGGCCAGAGGTAAAGTGAGGCAGGCGGGCTCTAGAGAAGCAAGCCGATCTCTCGCGTCTCACTGGTGCGTGTGTGTGCGTGTGCGTGTGCGTGTCCATGTGAGCGTGTTAGGTGAATGGAGACAAGGAGACAAGATCTGGTGGGAAGACGCTATAATGTGAAGACTGAAGTCCCACAGTTGCGAAACAGGGTCCCATCGACTATGCTGACAATGTGTTCTGAAAATCTTTTTTCATTTTGGCACGATCGACGGGTAAGATAGTCACATGTGTAAACACACGCGCACCCGTACATGCACCCATACATTTCTGCATTTCTTGTCACAGATAGGCAATCTGTCACAAGGAGACGTGCTAACAGCCAGTTTTAACATCAGCTTCGGGAGGCTTCATAAAATTATTGGTTACATAATCAATGAACATAACTTTGTTTTTAAGTTCCCTGCATCTGTTTGTAATGAATTGGAGCTTTATTCTATGTGGAGTCCAAATCCCTGGCTTCCGTGCTCCTGCTTTCTTTAAAGACAGCCTTCTGAGCTTGGAGAGATGAAACTGGAAATTTTTAATTCATTTCAGTTCTCTTTGCTACACCCAACGCTTTTCTGCACTCCCACAGCTACAGTTCCCACAAACCCAGGACACACTTCTGGCTGCCCCTTCCTATTCATTCAGTTTGTCCTCAGGAGAACAGACGAATGACTTCATATGAAATGAAGTCAAACACAAATAATTCTCTCCTTCCTTTTACTTTCTTCAACTCTGTTCCCCACTAACTGTGTCATACGTTCCCAGACCATATATTGGAATTTCATGAATAACCCAAAACACCAAATGATACAAGAGGCATCTACCCTGGAATGGATCTGTATACTAACCCTTGCACTGTGGGTTTGTCTGGTCTTAGAAGTCTATTTGCGCCATCCTCCACTTCTCTCAAGGAGGACGAAGTGGTACCTCCTGGGGGAATGAGAAGCTGTCATTCTTCCCTGACCTGCTCCTTGCTCAGCCTTCTCTTAATTTCCCACTTCCAATCAAGAATGAATAATACCTGGGGTCATCTTTTAATGTGGCCCAGCCCTAGTTTCAGCAGAGCTTTCTCTGACTGTGTTCTGTGGCTCCTGAGTCTAAGGGCAGGCAAGAGAAATTTGTGTTTGGTTGTAAAGGGAAAGAATGAAAAGGCTATAGCTAAACTCAGGATTGGGCTGAAGGACAGGCTGAGGCAGTGACATCAAACCAAAAAGGTGGACTGAACTGGTGTCAGCGATGACACACAGAAGATAAAGAGGAACTTTTTCCTAAAGGGACCCTCACTGTAACAACTAAAAATTGACTATTTAATTTTGACATGGCTTTGAAAGCACAGTGTATTCTATGCTTAAATCACCCAAGTTTGCAGTTATCCTGAGGGACAGTAAGAGGTGTGTGTATTTGCAAAGGTTGAATGAATGTAAAAAATTTAGTTTCAAGTGCAACTATTTATGTGGAAGAGAAATGATAAGTGAATAAATATTCTAAATTATCTTTTAAATGAAATTTTATCATGTAAAAGAGGAACCCTACAGTTTCCCTTAAAGTTTAAATGAATACAGCTTTGATTTGTGGTATGTGTCATTTACATTTAGATGACTATAAACCTTTTATTATTATTTTTATCATTTTTCTAAGTTGTAAACATCTCTTGATACCCAAAGGCAATTATCCATACATATGAGTATGTATATAATGAATGCAAAGTACAGACTCTGTGGTTCTGACAAGTTACTTAACCTTGGCTATTGGAATTATTTATCAGTCTGTTTTATGAAGATATTAAGATTTAATGAAATAATATTGACAAATACTCCTTTTGATATTTTTGTATTTTTAAACTTCCACAGTTTCATTCAGAGTATTGAAAATGTGGTTAATTATTATCATACTAGCCCTGCATTAGAAAGCAAGTCCTAAATGGAGTAATTAAAGCACAAAGAGGAATGAATTATACAGTCCAAGACAAGGTAATTAAGTCATCTGAGACACTGAAAACTGAAACAGAAGTCCTAAGCTCTGTGGTTGCACTCCCCTAATGCTCTTACACACAATGAAAAGTGCTAGCAATTCTTCTTCCACCAACCCCTCTTAAACTGGAAAGACTATTTTGTTTCCATGAAGCTAATGAACTGAAATTCATTTTCAAAAATCCATAACTCCAAGTGGGTACATTTTTGGTGCATTTTTCAGTATTCTTAGACATGTTATAATTGACTCTAAAGGGCACTGTTGGACTCAATTTGAAATCCTGGGGCCTAGAGCGGACAAGAGATATAGGTGAAGTTGAGAGGTGTGGTGTCCTGGAGCATCTCACCAAAAGGACATGAAACCACAAGATGTGTGATAGGCCCAATTCATGCTGTGGCTGTAGTAAGGGACCCTGGGTCCCCTTTGGCCCAGGCCTAATACCTGCTCCTCCGTGTCAGACTCTGGGTCTTCCAGGCTTTTTGGACTTTATGATTCAAACAGCTGGCTAGGGGTGTTCCTTAAGTTCCTCTATCTCCCCACCAGCACTGCTTTTTCCTTTCAGATGTGCCCTGAAGGTCAGAAACCAGAAACACTGCTCACTGCATGAGTCCAGGTTCTCAGCACTGCAGGTCCAACAGCTGAACGCCCTGGAACCCAGGTCACAAGGACTGGGCTTGCTGACCAGCCCAAAGAGCTGCACTTTATACTCTAAGACCCTTCTAAATCTTAGATGCCACAGTCTGAGACATAGTAAATGCACACCTCCTCTAAGTACATAAGTACTCACAAGCATTCTCAAATATGTTGAAAGCTGTGAACTTTTTACAAATGGAAGCTGAGTAGGTAGGTGGTCAGTATGAAAGACAGGTAACCACGCCTCTCTCTAGGGGAAAGAGGGGAGGTGGAGGAAGGAAGGCTGCCTCTGTCCGTATGTGCCAGCTGCCTCTGCTGACTAGCCACTCCTTGTAGCCCTGAGCAGGCAGGCTCCTGGCTGGGGATCACACTGAGCAAGCCGCCCTCAGGAAATCACATCAAACATCTAAACTTGAGGCTTTTCATGACTGTAAGGCCTGGCAAATGGCTTCACCAAGATGTAAGAAGGGAGAAGGCTCTACACAAACATGGTGGGAGCTGTTTCAGAAAATTTCTGGGTGGTGTTTGGCTCGCCCAGATCTTAAAGAGCCCTTGTTCCCCTTTAAGATCAAAAATAGCAGAGAGGTTGCTACTTGCTACAGACCACCTCATGGCTGCCATGGCAACAGCAGACACACATTGGTGAGAACCCATGGGGGCAGATCCTGACAAAAATGGACAAAGGCAGCCCAGGCTGGCTGGCTCAGTTGGTTAGAGCATTGTCCAGATATGCCAAGGTTGTAGGTTCAATCCCTGGTCAAGGCCCATACAACAAACAACCAATGAATGCATAAATAGGTGGAACAACAAAGTGATGCTTCTCTCTCTTCCCATCTCCTCTCCCCTTTCTCTCTCTTCCTCTCTTGCTCTTGAATCAATACCTCGGTACTTACTGTAAATTCATTCTAGAACTCATGATGGGTGCTGAAACCAATGAGTACTAACAATGAAATGAAGCATGTTCTCTTATGGGGCGGCACAGCAACCCATACAAATTCTAGCAAGAGTGATGTGTCCCAAGCAAGGGCCAAGCATGGAAACATTTTTTATCATCAAAATTCAATGAATACAGGGTTTGACAAGTTATGAAGCCAATGAGTACTGATGTATGTCTGTATTTTAATTTAAAAAAAAAAAAATGGACTAAGGCAGGCCAAGGAGCACAAGAAGTGCTACTGAGCTGGATTAACTGAAGCTAACTGGCAGGCATTAGGGTGTCTGTGGACTGGCTTTAGAGTCAATGTCTGTTCTAATAGGTCAGTGTCCCTATTCCAGTTGTTAATTTAAAAAAAAAAAAACATTTTATTTGTTATTTTTAGAGAGAGGGGAAGGGAGGGAGGCAGAGAGGGAGAGAGACATCAATGTATGGTTGCCTTTCACCTGCCTCCAGCTACAAACCTGGCTGGAGACCTGGCTTGCAACCTGGTTATGTTGGCCTGGCTGGGAATCGAACCAGCGACCTTTGGGTTCTCAGGCCAGCACTTTATCCACTGTGCAACCAGCCAGGGCCAGTTGTTAATTATTTTAAACACTATTCTTCTATCAGTAAAATTGCCAGCAGGAGCTGAGGTCTGGAGATCCCAATAACATGCCTGATGGTAGCTGATAGGACCCTAAAGTGAGTCCTTGAGACACATTCTTTGTGAATTCTCAAGGGGTTACTTTCTAGTGGCCTAGATCTTATAGGAGCTAGTAAAACTAGCACCCTGGAGCTGCCTGAGGAAACTTCAATTTACTGGTATATATCAAAAGTAAATCGGTCAATTAAAAATGTAATTTTTAATGGCTGTAGATGTGTGGGATAATATTTTTCATTTCAGAATAGTTAGCTCTTAAATCTGGTTTTATACATAGCATTTTCTCAATAAGAGGAACCCAAGTATTTTTTAGCCTCTGAGTAGAAAAAATTCTCAATGCTCCAAACCTCCTTCCATTGGGGTGTAATTAACTCAGCTCCTAAGAGCTGAAGCAGCTATTTACTCAGAATTTATGAGCACAAACTGGTTCTATAAGATTCCTAAGTTGATCAGGGTCCAGGCTCCCTAGTTCAGTTTTGTTTCTTGTAAACAGCCTTTCTCAAGAGGATGAGTTACTGAATAAAATAAGGAAATGAAAACCATGAAAAAGGACACCACCAAGTTATGGAGGTGGGAAAGAGAAAAAGTGGGAACGGGCTTATTTCCAAGGAGTTATTTCCTCTTACCTATCTACCTTCTAGCTGGCCCAATCATCAAATTAGCATGCAAAAGATGAGCAGGAGAAAATGACCAAATCTTCACATATGTGCACATAGGGACCCCATAAGAATAGGCTACTGGAAGAGAGATGAGGTGGTGGGAGCTCATAGGACACCTTCAGCTAAGGAGGGCCAGGATGTTGTGGTTTGGGACATCATAGGACAGGACAGCAATTTATATGGAGATGAAAAGCAAATGTTTGGTCAGTGAATATTTGCAGGGCCACATTTCACAGTGGGACACACAGGAGACTGATCAAAGGGGCTGCACTAGGTTCCTCTCAGTCTACCACACCACTTCATGTGAAACTGTAGTAGTTTATAGTGGTAGCCCACTTCCTGGATTAAGGCCTCTCTCTAAATTCTTTTAGGTAGTTAGGGGGAAGGTCAACACATTTTTTTTTTTTTCAGAATCTTTATTTTCTTATAACTAACCAGCTTAAAATAGTCAACGTTCCAAAAGGCATGCTATGGGGTATTACACCCTTTTTTCCCTCAGACCGAAGACCAAATAAGAATGATTTCCCATTTTATCCTCCCTCAGAAAGTACCCAATCTCAGTTAAAGGCAGAAAACCTGAATTCTCCCCATACATACTTTCCAACTAAAACTTTGAGTCAAATATATTACCTTTAAAGTAGATCACAAATAAATATGGGTCTTTTATTCTATTTTATTTTGGCTCAATGGGATCATTTCCCTTCCTATGCCACAGCACACTCATTTATGCATTTGCTCATTGGAAATACGCAGTTTTTCTATACAATTTAAACAGAGATAATTATTAAAGTAATTTATTACATTATTCTTATATCAGGAGGTTTCATTCTTCTTGAACAATGACTCACTTTATACCGTTCTGCCAGGATACCAGGGAGAAAAATGGAGTCTTTCACTTAACTTATAGAAGTATTCTTTCCTTACGTAAATTAAGGGCAATTTACATTTAAACTAATAAGTTGTGTTTCCCTTGGAAGTAATTGTTTCCCAGAAGCACTCATGACTCAGGTCTCCGTGGCATTTTTGGCTCTGGGACTATTAACTATGCATTATTTTATCCAAAATGTTTTGCTCCTGCACACACCTGTTCCTACAATTTGTGCAAGCTGGAGTCAGGAACTGTAGCTGCGCTAATCTAGTAACCTGCCTGAAATAGTATCTCAGCCCCAGGTGTGCAAGGCTTTTTAAGACTAAGGGGGAAAGTTGCAGTTAGTATCAATTAAATTTGTACAGTGAGAGAGTATTCCCCAACAGATGAAATGTTTCATTTCGGTTGGGAAACAAACGGTAGAAACCCCAAGACAAAATTATAGGAAAAATATTTCATGCCATAGGCCCAATTATGTAGGTCCTACCTAAAACAAAGGAATTCAAGAATGTATAAAAAGATGTAATTTTAATGCTGGAAACAAGGTACATTTTACTTTCTAGCCTATCAGTAAAACTATTTCAAATCGTTACTTCTGCATTATGGAGACTTTACCCATTATTCAGAGTGAACAAATTTTTGTTGAATGACTGTGGGGCAAGAACTTCTATTATTATTTTTGCTTCTTATCTTTACAGCAATCCAGGGAGGCAGTATTACCCCCAATTCACAGATAAGGAAACTGAGGCAGAGAGAGCAACAGCTAATGTTTATTAAGCATTTACTCCCACACACACACCAGGTACCCCTCTATCTCATTTATTCTCGTAATAACTGTATAAAGCAGGTCATGTGGTTACCTTTATTTCAGGAAGGAAGACACAGGGGAGCAGAAAGGTTAACAGACACATCAAAGTCTAGCTGCGACTAATCGGGCACTCTGGTTCCAACTGGCACCTTCACCAGTAAGCCCAGGTGCCTCCTAGAGGGAAGAGAAGTGACTTGCCTCAGTAGCACAGGTATCCAGGTGGTAGCACAAAAACCTGACCCTCAGTATCCTACATCCAATGTCAGTTTCCGCTCACTTGACCAACGGTCCAGCACTGATGTTTCCTTCCTGCTCTGTTCTGTAATCTGACCTGCGAATTTGGGTACCCAGTTATGCTCCTCTCAGAACTTGATTGCATTGTATTTTAGCTTGTTTCCTAATTTTACAGGCCTTTTTCTCTAAGAGTATATATTCCCAGGTAAAATATATATTCTTGGATCTATCAGAGCTCTGAACAACTGCACATGCTTGGGAAG
Source organism: Noctilio leporinus (assembly GCA_004026585.1). Lineage (NCBI taxonomy): Eukaryota > Metazoa > Chordata > Mammalia > Chiroptera > Noctilionidae > Noctilio > Noctilio leporinus. The sequence goes on along the minus strand of PVIW01000170.1, from coordinate 405,323 downwards.
CACTGTGCAATTCATAAGAGGGAACATATGCCTTTTCTTGGCATTTCCATGAGGGATCACATGCATGAGGCACAAGTGCCACCATCTTATGCCACCAAAACTAAGGAGCATTTTAATTCAGCAAATATTCACTGAGAGATGTGGTGCTGGATAAACATCAGGGTAAAAAAAGAAAACAATCTAAGTCATTATTCAGAAAGGTAAGAATCTAAATAATTACAAGACAATTACTCCATATTTTTACAAATGTTAAGTATCTACTAAGATTCAACATGATGGTAAACTCTGGGTCCAATGGTGAACAAGCGACTTCCATGCAGTGCAGATATGTTTATTAGCAATTGGTGGCGAGACACAGGAGATTGGAACACCTGCAATAGAGCAGGTGGCCAGATACAAAATACTGTGTCAGCTCAGCCAGTTTTCAAGGGAAGACAGTGCTGCTATGCTGAGTCAGTAAACTATAACAGAGGCCCAGAGGTTTACAGAGAGCATTCAAAGGAGAGAAATCAGCTTGTATACAAGTTTGGAGAAGAGAGAAGGGCATTTTTAGGGAACTGCAAATATTTTTGTATGATGAGAGCACGGAGTCCAGCGGAGGGAAAAAAGTTGACAAAGGAATCTGAAGATGTAAGCAGAGACAATAGCATGGGCCTTTGTGTGCTAAGTGCCATGAAGGAAGGGGGGATTCTTAGAAAGAGACCATATCCATTTAAGAAAAATCAACACAGTTTCTGAAAGTGATGGTGGTGTGGACAGAATGAGGGAGTCTTGATACACCTCACTGCATGTCTCCAAATCCTCCAGTTTTATAGACTCATCACTCTTTTTCTACCTAAGTAAAAATAGCACCCATACTCCTGTAAGGTTCAGCTCACCTGCCACCTTGCTCACCACTCCTCCTCCTATCCTCAAACACACCCAGTATACCTCAGGAGATGTGTGGTTCTCCTGATGTCTTCCTGCACCAATTTCCCGTTCCCACTGAGTTCTTGCCCTTCCCTCCCTGTGATTAGTCTTCACCCTGTTTCAATCCATATGTGGATTACAGCCCCCTTCCCTTCTATATACTCAAATCTCATTCTTCAAGCTTCTTGTAGATTTTTCCTGATGATCAGAAGAGGGCTGAAGTGCAATTAAACATTACCAGGGCCCATTCTTAAAATCCTCTGGTCAAATCCACCATAGGGAATTTCTTGTAAAGCAACTTTAAAAAGTCCACAGACCTCTTGCCTTGTTTTCCCTTTGTGTTCTCTTCCACCTTCCCTCCCCATCCCCAAACTTGGCAACCTATTCTCACCTTTTCTCTTATTTCTGGGACTTTTTAGATATTCTCTCTCTCTTTCTCTCTTCCTCTCTCCCTCCTCCCCACCTTACCCCCACACACTGTCAATATTTTGTCTTTACATTATATAAAACATCTTGTTTTTTTCTCTTTCCCATAGCCTATCTGTATGTTAACAACATGGCCTACGGGCTTTTCCCCTAACACCCTGTGGCCATCCACAAATTTATGTTTAGTAAATAAAGTGCACTTCCTAAGAGCTTTGTAGCCCCAGGAGTTACAAAATTATTTTCTTTCCATTTCATTCCCCTACATTAAAATTTTAAAAAGACTTAAGGGTGATTCACAATCATTTTTTGAGTACACAGTCTGCTTCTTAAACAAAAAAACAAATTCAACTTCTCACATACAGTTTTTGCAGTTTTGTATTTATTGATTAGAAAATGGGCCCTGGCCAGTAGCACAGTGGATAAGGCACCGGCAACCCAAAGGTCACTGGTTCAATTCCCAGCCAGGGCACATAACCAGGTTGCAAGCAAGGTCTCCAGCCAGGTCCTTAGCTGGAGGCAGGTGAAAGGCAACCAACCATACACTGATGTCTCTCTCCCTCTCTGCCTCTCTCCCTTCCCCTCTCTCTAAAAATAATAAATAAAATCTTTTTTTAAAAAAGAAAGAAAGAAAATATAAATGACAGAAAGCTACCATGCCACACTAGCACTTGAAATTTTAAAAAGCTATCACATTTACATGTTTAAAATCTTTTTTTTTTTTAGATTTTTTATTTATTGTTTTTCAGAGAGAGGGGATAGGAAAGAGACAGAGAGGGAGAGAGATATCAATGTATGGTTGCCTTTCACCTGCCTCCAGCTATCAAGCTGGCTGGAGACCTGGCTTGCAACCTGGTTATGTTGCCCTGGCTGGGAATCGAACCTGCGACCTTTGGGTTCACAGGCCAGTACCTTATCCACTGTGCCACCAGCCAGGGCTACATGTTTAAAATCTTGACATACAGATATGTATGTTACCACTTTTAACAAGTCAATAGTCATTGATGGGATGAAGATCCTTGTTAAAGACCTTGTCAATTTTACAATGTCCATAGCTTGCCACATCTTGCATGCACTGAGAACCCCAGAGGTTAGGTCTCCAGGTAAGGTAGCTGCCAGTTTGTTCTCCAGATTCACCCCTTTTAACTGTCTACTGAAACTCCCCAGACAAACATGGAAAGAAATGAAAAAATTACAACAGCATTAAAGTCAGACATATTCACCAATGAATTCCGACTGAACCCTAAATAAATGCAAACATGGCGGTAATGTATAAAAGAGGGCAGTTAAATATTAGGTTTCCACAGACTCTCACTGCACATTCCTCATTGAAAGAATTTTCACCAACCAGAACAAGAGAAAATGTCTCCATAGCTCCTAGATCTCTTTGAGAGAGTCGGAAGTTTTTGCTCCACAGTGCAGTTCTTCCCGTCCTCTTCTGTCATTCTTACCTTTCTTTCTATGTATCTTCAGGGGCTACACTTTCTAAGATTTCAGCAACTTTGGGCTAGGTAAGACAGACAGTGCTCATTGCATTTTGGGACATGAAATCAGAGAAAGAAGGGACAAAGCCTATAAAACCACTAAAGCGGTACATTCTAGAAGTTGTACTTTTGTATGTAGTGTTTTTGACAAGACCCATGGGCTATTTTAAATAATGCAGGAATAATTTCTTATTCATAGTCAGAGGATAAAAAGAAATCCTTTCTCAGCCCAAGAGAGCCATAGCAGAAAAATAACTTCTAGAAGTCAGAAATTGGCTAGCAACTCTGTATACTTCGATTGCTCTTCCAGGTCTAAATCAGAGGCATTTGCAACTGCAACCAGGTGGCTACAATGAGGTCAGACATTGCCAACCTAATAGCTGTGGGACCTCCCTTCTGCTTGTCTGTCTCTCCTACCTGGGGAACTAAAAGGTTCAGATAATTGATTCTCAGTCTCTTGTGGCCAAGTTGGACCACAGACCCCACAGATTCTGGTCAATGAGACATTAGGATAACATTGTAAAAGAAGAAAAAAGTTTTCCTCGGACCTCTGAGGGACCCATGCTGGATATGAAAATATAACTGACAAAGACAGATTAACAGGGAAAAAACATTCCAGTTGATTTAATATAAGTTTCATGAGATATGGGAATCTTCATAAGGAAATGAAGACCCAAAGAAATCCTTAAACCTGAGCATCAGTATGCCAGACTGGATGCAGAAATATGATAGGAAGGGAGTATGAGATAAGTAGTCACTTGGGAGAACTTAGCAAGGCTTGTTTGCTTGCATTCCTTTTGGTGTCTTTTTGAAGATCAGATCATTCCTTTCCTCTAATATAGGGAGGGCACTTGTCACAAGGTTTTATGACCTGCTTTTAGGAGAAGAGCGAGGGGAAGGCCATGGGCACCCTCCTGCTTCTGCCATTTTCTTAAACTCCTTGAGCTTAAAATATTCCATATGCCAAGGTGTCCTATTTGGGGGCAGCGTGTCCTGAACCTCATCATCTTCCAAGGAGCTTCTGGAAATTTTCTTTCCTCGTAAAAGCAAAGAGGGCTTGCCCTAAGCCTTCTTTCATTGTCTCTTGCCTTTGAATCTGGTTGGGAGCAAATCTTACACTTGACATTATAGCAGCCACCTTACACAGAGGATGACATGTCTGGACAAAAGCCAATCTTCTCAAGATGCAGAAGAGTGGCTGGAATTCTTGGAGACACCCAACTCAATTTGGTCTTCTTGCTAATTAAACAGTAAGTGCCACAATGGTTTAAAACCCTGTTTGTCAGACTTGGGGTTTCCTGCAGTCGAATATCATCACTGATTTTTATAGGGGCTGAGAAAAGAGAAGGCAGCAGATCTGGTTTTTGGCAATTTGTTTTAAATACAAAGGCAATGCATGCAGTTTAAGATTTATCTTCAAAGGAAATATAAATTTTGTAAAACATCTGATTTCTGTTTTCTATATGTATTTTTTTTAATGGACTGAAAACAGGGATGTAGGATAACATCTAATGATAAGAGTAAACTGAGAGGAAGCTGGAGCTTGCTGAGAACACAGATGCAAACAGACCTATGTAAGATATGGAAAGAGTGTGAGGAGGCTAAAGATGCAAGAGAATAATTATCTGAAATCTGTGATGTGGAAGCTAAATATGGGTAGTTAGTTGAGATGCACGTTAAAATGACAAGGAGATTGAGATAAGAGACGAAATGAATGTATATAAATAACACTTAAATATTCTTGAATAAATTGGAAAAATACCCCAAAATACTAGAAAAGCATCTTTAAAATTTTTTAAATTTGTTTTATTTATACGTTTTAATTTTTGTTATTTATTTATTTTAATTTTTTTTGAAAACATCTTTTTTTTTTTTAGTAGAATAACCTAAAGTTGCAGAAAAACAGAAGAAACAATCACTTTTATCCATATTGAAGTTTCACATTGAAGGAAGGAACAAAGAACTAACTGATAGAAGGAAACAAAAGAATAAAAGCTGTAATCAGGCAGGAAAGGAGATTTAAAAACAAAGTAAGATGCAGGGGCTTATGAATATGCAAATTTAAACAATGTCCCCCCAGTGTACGCCCCCCTAGAAAATAAGGTTTGGAGAAAATCAGTTCCAAGGTGTGTCTGTGAAAGTACTACTACAGCAAAGCTAGGACTGGAAAATTAAAAAAGAAAGAAGGCAAATTTCTTTCTCTTGTTTTTTTTTTTTTTCTTCCTTCCTTCCTTCTTCCTTCCTTCCTTCCTTCCTTCCTTCCTTCCTTCCTTCTCTCTCTCTCTCTCTCTCTCTCTCTCTCTCTTTCTTTCTTTCTTTCTTTCTTTCTTTCTTTCCAAGAAAGGTCAAACAATAGCAGATATAAAGAGAGGTCAGATTTTCTGTTGGTCTGATTTCATTGCATGCTAAAGAAAGAGTTGGTGTGGGGAAGGTGGAGAGCAGTGAAGCACAGACTCATGCCTGATGTTTACCACCCCACAAGACGCCACACACACAGTCCAGGGGCAAGAGGCAGCCTCTGGGGCCTTTACCTGCTTCTGTAAACACCACTCCTCACCTCTCCACCTGAAGGGCTGCTGGGAGATGGTGTGAGGGAGCTTTCTGGTTGAGCCAGCGATGCTCCTTCACGCCTCCTTCCTGTGTCTCCAACACCTCTCCTGAGCTGTTGCGTCAGGCACAGTAGCGCCCCACACCCCCCATACAGGCACCTCTGCTCTCAAGGAACCCCCAGCTGAAGGCAGGAAACAGATGTCATCAAGTATAATCCGAGGTGCTGTAAGGCCACACGTGGAAAGGCAGGAGAGAGGGGAGAGATTAATGCTGACCAAGAAGAGGGAGTCTGGAAATGTCGGCAGAGGAAGGGATGTTTCAGCTGGACCTTCAAAGATAAATCGGGTTTCCCTAGACTCTGAAGAAGGGGAGGGACATGCCGTGAGGGAGAAGAGTGTCCACAGAAGCACAAGCCTGGAGAAGTGTGTAGAGAAAGGGTACCTGGAGGCGGCAGGAGGACCTGAAGCCTGGCCCACAGGAAGGGACTAATAAACACTGGGTCTGGGCCAGGCACGGAGCTGACATTTAATAAAATACAAATACGCAAGTGACAATGAAACAGTTTATGGTCTATGCAATGCTTTTCATGTTAACAGACTAATAACAATAGTGCTGAAAGCTTTATAGAAATGCTAACAATGTGCTGTTTAAATGCTAAGCATTTATGTAAACAAAGTGCTATATACTAACCTTTCTGGAGTACTAGATATTAACCCTAGACTGTGCACAACACTGGGTGTTGTCCTGGAGTACCATGATCATTCATTTATTTGTTCATTCACTGAACAAAAGTATAGCGTATTTACCTTGTGCCAAATACTTGAGGTGGGACTACAGATAGGAGTAAAGCAGAGTTCTTGGCTTCAGGAAGCTTTTGGCCTATTAGAAAGACAAGTAGGTGAATGTTTTAAAAAGTGACAGGTGCCCTAAAAACACACATTTCATGTGGTGGAAGCACAGAGGGGCTGGGGGTGGCTGTCACAGAGGAGGTGGGGCTGGAGATGACTCTTGAAAGATGGGTTGGTATTTAGGGAGAAAAAGCAGAAAGAGGGAAAACCACAAATGTCCATTTAGGGGCTTCTGCGAGTTTTTCTGAAGCAAAACAAGAATTAGGGGGTGTCTTTTAAAGCTGTGAAGCATGTTGGTCAAGCTGTATAATTACCTGGCTGCCGGCCAAAGGAAAAAACAAAACAAAACAAAACAAAAACAAAAGCCACATGCATGTTTTTCATCCTGTTGTAGGCTTAGAAGGAAAGTATTTATTGCAAGTGCGTTATGGACATACACTGTAATAGACATATGGGAAGAAAGGGGGAAAAAGAAACTCAAATACTGTGGAAAGGTGGAATGTTTTAGTGCATGCCAGTTAGCTGTGGTTTCATGCACTGAGGCATGAGGCACCATGAGCTGGGCAGACAATGCACCTATTATTGTAGTACTGGCAGCAGCCTCACGGCCTGTTTGGGGTGGGAGTGGGGGGCTGCCTATCCTTCGTGCCCTCCTTGAGGGTCCCTGTGCTCTCCTTTGCATGAAGCCTCTGGGCTGTGATCCCATCTTTGCCGGGAACAGCTTTAGTTTATTACCTTATGAAGAACCCGCACTGCACCATCAGACTGCTGGTCTTCCAGCAAAGCAACAAGGTAGGCGGTAGGCAGGACCCAACAGCCCGTGGGGACCAGCTGACAGTCGCCAGACACTTGCCACTTCTACAATGTCCGTGAAAAGCTGAGCATTTCTTGGGGTACTTTTGGAGAAGCTGGGATGTCAGGGAAAGGCCCCTGTAAAGCAAGGCCATGAGCAAAGCCACTGAAAAGTTTAAACTTCATCAGGATCATGAAGTGTGGACTGTTAGACTTGGGAGCTGGGTGTTTTGTTCTTTTTCTGAAAAGGCTCTAATTACGGTTCCTCACCCTGTTCTCTCCTTTAGGACTTCACCTCAGTCCACCCAGCTACCCCAAACTGTCCCATCATATTTAGGCAAATATAAACCCCACTTTTCTGCCACATTCTTTGTCTTTCCTTTTGTTCCCTAGCAGACTTCTTAGAAAAGTTCTCTTTACTTTCTGGCATCCATAGGATAACATCTTGCTTCTATCATTGTCAACCAAAATGTAGACACAGGAAAGCTTCCACTCTTTTTTTTTTTTTAGATTTTACTTATTTATTTTTAGAGTGATGGGAAGAGAGTGAGAAAGAGAAAGAAATATCAGTGTGTGCTTGCCTCTCACAAGCCCCCAACTAGGAACCTGGCCCCCAACCCAGGCATGTGCCCTGCCTGGGAATTGAACTGGCGACCATTTGGTTCACAGGCCAGCACTCAATCCACTGACCCACACCAGCCAGAGAGCAGAAAAAGCTGACTATTTATGTCTTTGTTCATTGTTTTTATGTGGTAAAAATAGCACCAAGAAAATTACCCGTGATGAAAGTTGAGGGTAGAGGAAAAAACTTTCCTCTACTCTTAAGGTTGTTTTGGCTGGTCTAATAATCTAATAAATAGACATGAGACAGAGAAAATACTCAACTTTAATTACATATGTATGTATGGGAACCCCACATACAAGAGAAAGTCAGAGATTACATATACATGAAAGATTCAGCACTAGAAAAGGAAATTGAGGTGTATCTGACATTCTGAGATAGGGATGAGGTAAGGCACCTTGGGACTTCAGAAGGCAATTGCAGGGAGAGATCATGTTGCATAATTAGTGTTTTGCCCTACCATACAGGTAGTTAACAAGATATTTCTGGAGATACCTCTTATCATGGGCCAAACTATTGAAGTTCTTCCAGGTAGTTGTGGGGAAGTGCATTTCCTCTTGAACCCACAGGATCTTGGTTGCCCTGAGCTCCTAATAACCTGCATACCACGGAGACACATCTTGTGGGGTGGCTCATGCAGAATTGCTGCCAAGTACGAAGTACGATGGTGTCACAGGGCTGCAATCCTGGGAGCTTTAGGCACTTGGTTGCCACACTGAATTGGAATTCAAATCGCAAGTGGGCAGCCTGAGGACTGGGATAGAAATTCCGTAGGAACAAATTGTGGTCCCAAGGTGAGTGGGAAAGCTAGTTTGGGGCACAGTCCTCAAAACATGCAGCAGGCAAGATCTATCCCCTCAAATAAAATTCAGACCATGATAGCCTTCACTTAATTTTGAAGCCTAAAACCCACATTAGTATGCCTCCCCACCCTGTGAGAATAGGGTCATAGAATGTTCTAGTATAACTTTTTTTTTAAGTGTTTGGAGGCAAATTTCCTAGATAGATAATGTGATATATAATTTAAAATGCTTTAATTTTGTATAAATAATTTCTACACTGATAGTTGTAGAAATGATTATATCTCTGAAGAATTATATTCAGCACTAGCAGCTGCATCTCCAGAGGAACATGGACAAATTGGAATAGTTTCTATACCCTTTGCACACTTTGTCACTGTCCTCCACGGTCTGGCTAAAAGAATAAGGTTCGTGAAATTTAAGTGCAGAAAGCAGAAGACAGAACTGGATCCTTCTTCTCCTGGTTATTTCTTCTCTACTATAAGAAGCTGGTTTGCCCTACCCCATACCACGACTCCCTTCTAACCTGCCACACCAAGCTCTCTGTAATGTAGGTGACAAGAGTGTCAAAGGAAGGGACTCTGGTATTTAAGGGGGTCTTACCTTTTGTAGGGGTGCACTCATTCCCATCAAACAAAGGGGGAAAACAGGGAAGGGGACAGTCAAGGTGGCAAGGACAGTCTTCAGCTACTCAAGGAGTTCTGGTGTCTGTTCCCCCACATCCTTCACTTGGTGTCCCCGTACTTTCCTCTGTCACTTTAAACCCCATCACTCCATCTGCCTGCTGAGGGTTTCATTCTCCAAATCACTTATTTCACCAATCAGGATAGCAGAGACCAATAGCTGAAGCATACATACTAATCAACATAGCACACATAAATGAAATAAAGAATAACAAGTAAATATACGAAGAAAATATAATAATATTCTTACCCAAATGTAACAGTTCTCCTTACAGTTGAGGGATTTGTTGAGGATTTTAAGATGACGTAGAAAAAAGGAATGTATGAAAAATGAGGACATAAGTGAACCTATAAGAGAGTACTATAAAGCCATTTTTCATATAAAAATTAAAACAGTGCACAATAAATGATAGATCATAGAGATTCACTAAAATGTTAAGTTTCTTGAGGGCCAAGGACCACATCTGTTTTTTTTTTTCATTGCTATATGAGTACCTCCAAGTACCTAGGAAAATGCCTGCCATGTAATGTTGCAAATGTTTCTTTGTTTTCATGGATAAATTGCTGACTTAATTTCTAGTCAGTGGTTTGTATTTCAAGTGCTCCTAAATTACTTTTATTTTCTCTTATCTTGGATTATTGCATTCTTATTTGCTTCTCCATCTAAATATTTAATTTTTTAATTAATTTTTTGAAACCTCCCACTTTTCTATATCCCACTGGGATCCTGAAGATAAAAAGCAGCTTGGGTATCTATGGTGGGAAGAGGTTTAGCTCACCTTTATTTGACCTGCTTCTTTCGCTGGAGCTGAACAGCATTTTTAAGTGCACGCTCTATCCTCTGCTTCAGCAGGGCAATGTAGTCTTAGCTCAGCCTGTGATCACTGGGTCCAAGCTAATGCTTCTAGTTTTTTTTTTTTTACATACATCTTATTTCTGCATTTTCTTTACTCTACCTTCTCTTCTGAATGTTAGTGTGCCTAGGTCCAAGTTCTAGTCCTACTTCTCCTTTTACCCTATTCTGTCTTGCTAAGTGATCTCATACACTCCTTAGAATTTTAAATACTAAATATGTGCTGCTGACTCCCAGATGCCCATCTGTAGCTTTGACCCACTCATAAACTGCAGATCTGTCTACTCAATCCCTTACTTGGGTAAACCAAGCAAAACATTGTTGTAAGTCTAAAACGGAACTTCTGATTTCCACCACTCCTTTCAACCCCATTCGCCGCCAGTTCTTGCCCCAGTCTCCCCTCAACTACTCAAACCATGGAGAAACCCTGGTCTCTGACCCACATCTTTATCCTCCAGCTTCAGTTCATGAGCAAATGTGGTCAATCTTTTTACCTACAAATTAACTCTCGAATCTGTTTGCCTTCAGGTCCACTCCTCACGCCCAAGTCTAAGCCAATGCTGTCTTGTCAAGACTAAGGCAACACATTGCTCCCTGCTACCCACCTTTGCCCTTGAAGAACTCGTCTGCCCACAGCAGCAAGAAACTGAGTGTCATGGCCTGTTACCAGTGGTGGGCCACTTTCTTCCCCCAACTACATTTCCTTTTGTTTTGTTTCAGTTTTGATAAGTGACAAGCATAACAAACACCTGGTACCTACCACCAAAAATGATGAACTATTAACACATTGCCATTTTCCTCAGATCTTAACATTACAAAAATAAAATGGAAGTCTCCTTTGAGCTTAGTTCTCCATGTCCCATTCACTCCTCCTCCTGACTCAGAGCCGGCAGTGGACAGTGTTGTTCCCTGCCCTGCATCCATTTCTCCTTTCTTTCGGACACAACCTTGACTTTGTTAGGCACTCAACCCGCCCTGACCTTGCCCTCACGTGCTCAGCAAGAGCCAACAGTTGGCCCCACTGTGGCCAAGGAGACAGGAAGGGAAGACTCCCAGGGGCTGTGCTTCCTCCTCCCCAGGGTGGGGGTACACTATGGGAAGCTGGCAGGACTTCTTGAGGCTCCTACCCTCTCAACCCTGCCCTATCTGCCTTTAGAAAACCAGCTGGGGCCAGAAGAGCCGGGCTCTCTGAGCTGCTGACCCAGCGCCAAGGCAGGAGCTCAACAGTGTTCTTGTTTGTTCAGCCTTCATCATCTGTCATCTGCTTATCTTGCATAACTGTTGGCTCAAGACTTGAAACAACACCAACATCGCAAGTAGAAGGCAATGACTTCCTAATAATGTCTCCCCCATTCTTCCAAAAAGAAAGAGAAAGGGCTTTTCTTTTACAGATAACCACTTTAAGGGGGTTAGCATATTATTTTTACTGTACTCATGTATGTGTTTATAAACTGTGTCGTGAAAAACACAAGGTCAAGTCTCCATTCAGACAGAAAATGTTTAAAATAGCAATTCGGAACTGACCCCTCCGTTTCTCCTGTCTGTTTGTAGGTTGCGGCATGTTCACTCTCCTGTCATCGGTCACGGCTGCTGTCAGTGGCCTCCTGGTGGGCTATGAACTCGGAATCATCTCTGGGGCTCTTCTCCAGATAAGAACCTTATTAGCCCTGACCTGCCATGAGCAGGAAATGGTTGTGAGCTCGCTCCTCATTGGGGCCTTCCTTGCCTCTCTCCTGGGAGGGGTTTTCATCGACAGGTATGGAAGACGGGTTGCCATCATCCTGTCATCCTTCCTCCTTGGACTAGGAAGCCTTGTTTTGATACTCCATCTATCTTGCGCAGTTCTCATCCTGGGACGCATCATCCTGGGGGTTTCCATTTCACTCTCTTCGATTGCCTCTTGCGTTTACATTGCTGAGATCGCCCCACAGCATAGACGGGGTCTTCTGGTGTCACTGAACGAGCTGATGATCGTCACTGGCATTCTTTTTGCCTATATTTCAAATTATGCATTTGCCAATGTTTCCCATGGCTGGAAGTACATGTTTGGCCTTGTTATTCCCTTGGGAGTTTTGCAAGCCATTGGAATGTACTTTCTTCCCCCAAGTCCCCGGTTCCTGGTAATGAAAGGACAGGAAGAAGCGGCTGGCAAAGTCCTAGAAAGGCTGAGAGCCATCTCAGATCCAACAGAGGAACTCACTCTGATTAAATCTTCCCTGAAAGAAGAATATCAGTATAGTTTTGGGGATCTGTTTCGTTCAAAGGACAATATGAGGACCAGAATAATGATAGGCCTGACACTGGTATTTTTTGTACAGATCACTGGCCAGCCAAACATATTATTCTACGCATCAACTGTGTTGAACTCTGTTGGCTTCCAAAGCAATGAGGCAGCGAGCCTGGCCTCCACCGGGATTGGGGTTGTGAAGGTCATCAGCACCATCCCAGCCACACTCCTTGTAGACCGTGTTGGGGGGAAAACCTTCCTCTGCGTTGGCACGTCTGTGATGGCAGCCTCCTTGGTGGCCATGGGCATTGTAAATCTCAACATCCACATGAACCTCACCAATATCTGCAGGAGCCATAGTCTTATCAACCAGTCCTTGGATGAGTCTGTGTTTTATGGACCAAGCAACCTGTCAGCCAGCAATGAAACTGTTAGAGAGACCTTTAAGAAGATCACTTCTCAAAGCAGAAACTCTCTCATGCCCACCAGAAATGACATGGATAAGAGAGGGGGGATGACCTCAGCATCCTTACTAAATGCTGGACCAAGCCAAACTGAATACCAGAGCATCACAGACCCTGCGGAAGTCCCACCCTTTTTGAAATGGCTCTCCTTGGCCAGCTTGCTTGTTTATATTGCTGCTTTTTCAATTGGTCTAGGAACGAGTAAGTATTTTATCTCTTTAGTCTTTTCCCTCTCACCCCTTATAAGTGTTAATGAATTGCTTCTGACCAGTAAGGCATCTCACTGCTATAGTATTTAGTATGTAGAACCACTAGAAGCAGGACAGGGCTATTGGTCACCTGACATTCTTACTCACGCAGAAAGTATGCTTGGCTTGTACCTGCTTTGTGAAATGCACAGAGCCAGCATTCACCTGGAGGGTAAGTTTGCCATTTTTTGTCACATGAAGGTACTTCAACGCTAACTGATTGGAGATGAACCAGGCCTTGAAAGATATTTATTGCCCAAGAGAATATATTTATGAAAGCAGTTTACTGGGATAACATTTCTTTAAGATTTTCTTAAGGATACAGTAGTGGATGTATTCTAGTGATAATGGAGAAGGGAATTATGAGTTGGGAAAGAGGATGTATTGTTTCTTTAAGTATGTGTTATCACTACAGTGACCTCCTGGGGTACTTCCCTCTATTAAGCAGGAGAATGGGTGTCATGCTACTCATATTAAACAGAGCCCAAACAATTTGCAGGGAGATAACTACAATGGTATTTTGTTTTACGTAGCCAATGTACTCCAATGACAATGTTTAAACCCTTCTCTGGAGCAAAATCTTCAGGGTTTGCTAGAATAGCTTGTTTGTTGAAGTTCCCTAGTCTTTTAGCCTCAGCCTGAAAGTCTAAACCTCTCTGTAGAGAAGTTGTGAAAGGTCTTTTGTACATCTCACTAGAAACTGAAGTACTTAATCTCTACCATCCTCAACTCCTCTCTCTCTCTCTCTCTCTCTCTCTCTCTCTCTCTCTCTCTCACACACACACACATAGTTGATATTAAAACCTTTGCTAACAAGGATCAAGGACCAAGCAAACTTGCTCAAATAAAGTGACACATTGAAAGTTGGGAATATTAGGAAGTCATGTGCTGTGTTGAGGGGAAAGGAAGGAATTGTTTATTCAAGTAATAGCCAAGAACTATGCTAAATGCTGGGGAAACAAGAAGAAACAAGACAGGTAATAGCTTTGTCTTTAAGAAGATTATACGAGGTCCTGAATGTATCAAGCCAAGGTCAATATAGTTAAAGCCATTTGCGCGGCTGATATTTTTGGGACAGACCTCATATACTCCAGTGTCTGTTTCTTTTACGCCAGGACCCAGCAAGTTTGGCCTGCTTAGTCTCAGCTAGTTAATAACTGGACTTGGATATGGCTGATACGGCTTCTCTTCCAATCCTACTTCTTCATCTTTCAGTCTACTCCCACTTTTGACACCAATCTCTAGATGTTGATTCATTCAAATGACAGAGCAAGGGGGGCATCTGATCAATTCTGCTCTTGGCTGTCCCAAGTCATAGGTATAATTAGCCAAGGCAAGATTGGACCACATAGTCCAAAACATCAGTGATCAGAAGCTTGTCCTTCCTCTGGCATTTTAAGTAGAACGATTTCCCCATGAGGGACGTGCAGGTAAAGGAAATGCCTCACATCTCTGACTTGTCCCTGAACCCTGACCCTGCTCTTTAAAGCTTTAGCAATGATAAATAACATTAATGAACAGTTTCTTGGAAATAGGTTTCTACCTCTACTTCAGGATTTAATGATCTTGGGTGTATACTTGTGAGACCCTTGTTTTAGTTATTACTGACTATCGCAAATTGTAAAACACTAGGTGGTTCAGACAACAGAGCTCATTTCTCACAGTCTGGAGGACGGCAAGGCTAAGATCAAGGGGTTGGCAGATTCTGCTTCCTAGTAGATGCCACCTTCTTGCTGTGTTCTCACTTGGTAAAGAAAAAGAGAGAAAAGAGGGAGAAGAGAGATATGAGGGCACTAACCCCATCATGGGGGCATGATGACCCACCAGGTAGCTCCCCAGGTCCCCATCTGCAAAAACCATCACATTGGGGATTAAGGTTTCAGCATATAAGAGGCACAAACATGAAGTCCATGCAACACTTACATGGCTACTCTGATATAGAAAGCTAATGAAATCTGAGCAAGGGTCTTACATTTGTATTCTCAGAAACTGTTTAAACTCTATTAGAAGGGCCAGATATGAGTGTTATCTTGTACCCAGGAACAACTCGACCTTGTATGTAAATTTTTCTGTGTTAATTAAGTACAAAAGAATGTAATTCCTTTGATAAAATTCAGGTGGGCCTATGAGGTCTGTCCTGAAAGTATTGGCCACACAAACTGTTTTAATGATACTGACATTGGCTCAATACTTTCAGGACAGACCTTCTAGGGGTTCATTGATTTTCAATTCCAGCATAGCTTTTCCTGTATATTCATCATAAAACTAAAAAATTTCCTTTTCATATCAATTATCTTAATCCAATCATTTCAAATAGCAAGAACCGACTAAGAATCTAAGGAAAGCTTAACAAAAAGAAAAGAATGCCCTGTTTGTTTTAATTCAGAGAAACTTTCAGGTTGGCAGAGAATATGGCATAGCACTTATTATAATATGAGAGACATTGATCTGTAACTTCCAGAACCAGCTTATTCATGGTAAGAGTTTTCCTAAGCACATGCTACCCTTTTCGGGTAACTTTGAAAAACAGAGCAAACCCTTAGTCACTAATATGTTGTTTGATACATTATTATATTAGAACAAGAGTTCCTTTTTTCAGAAAGTGCAACCTGATTTTGAAAAAGAAATTATTGGAGGCTGCTTATTTACCTTTTAGAATTACTCAAATTGTATTCTATATGGATTTTTAAAATAAAACATAAGCTTTAGATTCAGCTAATATTTATTGATACCTATTATGTCAAACACTGTGTTAGAAAGTTTTTACATATTAGGGAGGACTTCATTTTACCTTCACAACAAGCCTGTGAAGAAAGGATATTCACCAAGTTTCACAAATGATGATACTGAATCTCAGAGAAGTTAAGTGACTTGCTCAAAAAAATGAAAACATCTCTTGTCTTCTGAAACTCAGTGTTAAGCACCAGACTAAGACAAGAATAAGAAGTCTTGTGTTGGTCTTGATAGTAAAGGTTAATTATTTTTAGTTTGGTTTTCTCTATGAGGATGCATTGGATGTAATAATGAATGGAAATAGTTTATCATTGTCCATCACATTTATTAAATGGCCCACCCTGCATTTTAGTCACAATAGAGACTGTCTCTCTCTTTTTGAAGCTCTGTCAGTAAGCAAGCATGTATTTTTATAAAGCTAAGCTATAGGATAAAAGAGAAGGAGAATGATAAAAATACAGAAGTATTTGGTGTGCACTTACTTGAATAAGTGAACTTGGTTAAAATGATGCTTAATGGGTATATTGATTAGAATTCAAACTCCAGTATAACAAAGACCAAAAAGCATTGGCTTAAGCAAAATGGGAGTTTCTTTCCGTCTCTCACTTAACAACTGAAACTGGGTAATCCTGGGTGCTGTGGAGACTCCCAGAGTCAGGCACCTAAACTCTACAGGTAATGTCCTGAGATCTCATTGTGGCTAGTATTTTAATCTCAGTCTAATGTGATGGTTATTTAAAAATATGAATATGAGTATGCATTTTAAAATTTCACCACCCTTTTCTGATAGCAAATAGTGCTTTGAGCGTAAGTGAATAGTAAGACAGTGGGAGCAATCCTGTCAGGAAAACAGAAGCACTGTGAGTGATGTGGGGTAAGGAATTTCTTACAGGAGTTAGACCTAAGGCAGTTGTGGAAGATGCTAAGAAAGCAAAGGTCTCAAAGGGGCAATTAGAGAGAAAGCAAAAAGACACAAATCAGGGCCAAGAAAAGACACTGGTGAAGATGTCGGTGCAAGGCTGCTGCTTCTGCATCTGGCTCCAGCCTGATGCCTGGCCAGGTCAGCAGGGCCAGCAGGAAGAAGAGCTGAACTCCCACAGGGCCGCCAAGACAGTGGAGCTTGCTGGGAGAAATAGGAATCTGCGAGAAGAAATTGGAGCTCATAGCTGTCTCTCACAACGTCAGCTCAGAAAATGCAGGCCACGTGCAGAGAAACCGGTGTCCTCCCTTAGAGCTGACAGCATAGCTGGCTTAGGTGCAGAAGCTGGAGGCGATCTGGTTGCACTCGCTGTTCCTGGCAAGCGGAGAGGAGAACCAGCATGTCACAGTCACGTGCACACGCTGCAGTGTGTCTGGGGCCCTGTGCCAATCCCACCAAGCATAAGGCTGAGGTGTCACTTGTGCCTTCCAGGTCTCATGCAAATTCCTTTTCCTGTCAACCCTAACCCAGGCCTGTGCAGGGAAGGAAATTCTGAGAAATGCAGCTCCAGCTTAGCTCAAATGACAGAGTACAAAACTGCCCGAGCGAACATGGAAAGGATTATTTCAGAGGTCAAGGGCCCTGATTTCTGTCAATTGCTGTGAGAAACATTTACAAGTATTTCTTTTCATGAAAAACATTAATTATTAAGATATATAGCTAGATTACATTCCATCTACTTCTAAAGAAAAAAGAAAAAAAGAGGTGAGGTCATTTCATTAATGTGTCTTGGCGTTTGTATCTTTAGCTATAAAACCAAAAAGCACTCTTTTGCCAATGCCTCATGAAAGCTTTCCTATTTATCTTCTCGGAGATGTGATTTATCTTCCTTGAGCTGATGACTCACTTATCTCCAGTTCTATCACC
The DNA here is from genome assembly GCA_004026585.1 of Noctilio leporinus. NCBI lineage: Eukaryota > Metazoa > Chordata > Mammalia > Chiroptera > Noctilionidae > Noctilio > Noctilio leporinus. Next base: position 387,841 of record PVIW01000170.1, on the reverse strand, counting down.
TCACATGACTTCTAGTTCCCTTTTCCCAGATGAGGCCTGGACTTTTCCACTTGGACACTTCACTGTCAGCCAAACACAAGAAGCCTGATGCTGAGTTCTTGTCCCCTCTCACCAGGGGAACTTCCCTTTCTTTTTCCTGGGGCTGTCACTCTGCCAGCCACTCAAGTTTGATGCCCTAGGACATTTCCCCAATCCAGTCACTGACCAAATGCTCCTGGATTTTCCCTCACACATGGCTGCTAGGTTTCTCTTTGCCTTCTTCTTTCTGCCATCATTGCTCAGCCCTCACAATCACTCTCAGATTGCTAGGAGGTGGTTCCTGTAGTTCTCTGCCACTCCGGGCTTTTCCCACACCCATCTGTCCTCCATACCGCTTTTCCTTAAATACCATTTTCCTCCTGTCCCAGATGATCACACACTGTCCATGGTGTCGTCCTTTCTCCCACAGCAGGAAGTCAAATGCTTTGCAAAAGGAACAGGAGATTAGCAATGATCTCGTCCCACATTTTCCTTTCATCAAAAAGAAACAAGAAACACCAGGAGATTGCGATCACACAAATTTAGAAACGAAACCCCAGGCATCGGATCAGAAAACTAATACCATGTTCTCTCTACTACTAACTCTAACCTGCCTTTGAGGGGAAAATTGCATAGTTTCCAAGATCCTCCATCATTTTACCCAACTCTGTCAGGGTGTTGGCACAATTCCAGGGGGCACTGTTTCCACTGCAGTTCTGGAACTGCGCTCCAGGGCCACCATTCATTCAGAAGTACACCTAATTACATACACGCAAACTACAAAATGCATGATGCCCCCTGGCTTTGTACAAAGAGCTGAAACATGACTGCTCTGGGTATCTATTTCCCACGCCTTCACACTACCTCTACTCTATCCAAATCCACCCTGTCTGGGATGCTCAATGACATTTCTTTCCTCCAGGAATTTATTTCTTAGAAATATGTATGTATATGAACTACTAGTTATTTATAGTGGAGAATAGGTCAGTTTCGGGCTATAAGAAGGCTGAATTTAAAACTAGAAAACTTGGGTTCTAATCCTAGGTCTTCTACCTACTGACTGTATTATCTTTAGGTCATCTATCTTCACGAAGGTGTTTCCACTTGATGAATTGAGCATAATAATACCTGTCTTATCTCACAGAGAGGGCAGCATGTGAGTTAACGCATGTATGTTTTGGAGGCTACAGAGTGTAAGTAGAAGTTACAGTGTAGACACACATGGTGTAATGCACAGTGTAATATAACATAGCCCTTACTGATATCAGTGTATTGTTTCCATATGTTTGTTTTGGTTAACTAGCTAGAATACGGTTACTAAACTATAAACTCTGAAGAAACAAATGGCATCTTATATTTTTTTCTTCTCTCCAAGTGAGCAGTGCATAAATCTGTTTGAAAACCATGCAGGAACACATTTATATTTCTAAGAAGGGGAAGGAAGGACTTTTAAAAATAAGATGCAGTCCTAGCTGGTGGCACAGTGGACCCACTGTGAACCCAAAGGTTGCTGGTTCGATTCCTAACCAGGGCACATAACCAGGTTGCAAGCCAGGTCTCCAGCCAGGTCCTTAGCTGGAGACAAGTGAAAGACAACCATACATTGATGTCTCTCTCCCTCTCCGCCTTCTCCCTTCCCCTCTCTCTAAAAATAATAAATAACATATTTTACTGAAATAATAAATAAAAATATATAAAAAATTAAAAATAAGATGCAAACAAATATAAGAAAAATCTTAAGTATGTTTCTTCACATGTGTCAAGCTCTGTATGGGGCAAACTAAGTAGTACATAAGTTAGACATGCTAGGCTGCCAAAGAAACTGCTATTTCTGCCAAACACCATCACGAGTTTTTTTCTTTTTTCTTTTTCTTTTTTCAGAATAATTCATCACATGGGCATGATTCTAAAAAATCTGTCTGTTTTTGCTCATAAGAAAAGATGCAGGGGAGTTAGTGGTCCTTGGAAACAAGTAGTGGGAGGCAGTTAGGGCTGTTCTTCATTAAGTTATAGTTATTTGGGAATTTCAGACACAGGGGACCTAAAAGTAGTCCCAGATATTTTTTTTTTTTCTTTTTTTTTTTTTGGCACCTCTACTTTTTGCAACAACATGGCGAAGAGAGTCCCTTTGATAATTTCTTAGACCAACACCAATACTAGTGAGATAGAGAATCTCGGAGTAGAAGGATATTTGGGTACAGGAAATGGAAATAACCTTTCCTCTTGCGGTTTCTCTAACTTATAATTGCAATTTCCAAGGACCGAGCTGGGAATTCATGCCTGAGCCTGGGAAGCATGCAGAGCTCTAAGCAGAACAAACAGTTATTTCCCATATGTGGGTTGGATTTATTTTTCTCCTCAAGCTTTTAGAAAGGCTCTCAATAATTGTCCTTCAGTTTTGTTGTAGGGATAAAACAAAAATGTAGGGATATTCGTGTTGTAGTTTATCTTTCTTTTCTAAAGAAAGCACACCACAGGAATTCCAATTCAATCACCAAAATTGTATTCTAGAGCATTGGCATAAACTACAAAAAACAGTTGAGATTTAAAGATTTTTATTAGGAGCAAAATTTTCATACCTGACCTTAAATGCATTCTAAAGCTTATTAACCTAATGTGATTATTGCTCAGGCATTTCATTTAGAGTTGATTGTAATAAAGCAAATCCTTTCTGTAAATAGAGGTACAAAAGAAGAGTAAAATTGAAAGTAAGATTACACCATTTTTATTAAACCTTCTTAAATATGGGTTGGCTTAAAACAACATTCCTTAGCTGTATTAACTCATGCCATAATTCCTTTTGCCAAAGAAGTATTTGTATTTTTAGGTTACAGTGTTATACCCTCCATCATTTTACTTTCTGGTGCCCTGTTTCCTTCACTATAAAATAATAGGGTTGCCCTAGAATCTGCATCTCAGGAGGGGAAATAAATTAGATACCAAGTAACCTATGTATTGTAATGTATGCATTTAAAGTATTATTCCAAGAAATAATCTATAGCTTCATCAGTCTGCGGAAGGGGTTCCTGGCTCAAAGAGGTTAAGAACATCTGCCCTGCATTTTTCTGTAACTAATACTAAAATTCTTCCATCAAACAAAATCAGGATAAACGTCATTACTTTTGTTGGAGGCCATTATTAAGCATTTTGTTCTTCATACCTGATCTTTCATTTCAAAATATGTTCAAAGTATTAACCTTATTTCCACAGTGTTTTGGACAGTGGTCTTGATCATCATTTTAGCTTCTTTTACAAACTGAGTGTTTTTCTATGGTGGATCAAGCTTCTAAGTAGAACCAAAGAGTCCTGACATTAGGAGGGCTTAGAACCACATGATGGTTTCTCTTCTACCCATGCTTTAAAAGTAAAACAGAGAAGACTTCTGGTCAAGATGGTGGCACAGGTAGACATGGCTCACCTCTTTGCATAACCACATCAAAATTACATCTAAAATACACAACAACCATTGAGCAGAATCACCAGAAATCAAGTTGAATTAAAGTCTGACAACTACAGAATTAAAGAAACCACATCCATCCAGACTGGTAGGGTTAGGAGGGGTGCAGACACAGAGCCGCTGGTGCCTTACCCATGTGTGATGGATAAAAATTTGGGAGGGATATCTTGGGAGTGAGAAGTCCAAGCATCACACCAAGCCCCAAGCCCAGGCTTCCAGTGCCAGGAAGATAAATCCCCACAACTTCTGGCTGCAAAAATCAGCAGGGACTGAGTCAGAGGAAGAAACTGCTGGGTTCCCAAGCAGTTTTTCTTAAAGAGCCCACATATTAACTCACCTACTCAGACTCACTCTCTCTGATCTCTAGTACCAGGGAAGCAGCTTAAAAGGCACCAGTGACTTACAGGGAGAAACTGAGGTGCCTGGCATCAAGGTGAGCAGAGGCCATTGTTCCTGTGTTAAACCCTTCTCCCATATAGCCAGTAATCTGGTGCTCTATCTGAGTCTCCATTAACCTGGCCAACACTGACTTACCTTAGAGATCCCCAAAGACTCTAACCCACCCAACTTACTGGTCCACCCAAGCTGTTTTTCCATATGAATGACTGGTCTTGTATTATGCTTCACAGCTTCCTAAATCCTATCAAACAAGTATCAGCTGGCATCACTGAACCCCAGGCCCCATACTAGCAGCAGCCAGCCTAGGTTCACAGCTTGCCTTTGCTTGGGAATCTCCAAGCCCATAAGTAGCAGCATCTCAGATTGCTTCATAGCTCAGGCAGGGTAGCCCTGGCACAAAACAAGTTGGGGCTGACCTTGGCATGTGCCACTCGGGAAACCACAGGGCCTGCACATCCAGTGAACAGCGACAAACCACATTAGAGAACCACCACCTTGGTCCTGCACAGCTGATCCTCCACAAAGGTGTGAAAATTGGTGGAAAGCAGTCACAGCCAATCCTTGCAACTGACTAGCCTGGGTAAATTGCTCCTATTAACCTGCGAACAGCAACCAAGGCTCAACCAAGGAAGGTACAGTCAATCCACATGGAAGGTGCACCTGAGTCCTCAGCTTGGGCGATAAAGGAGGCTGTGCCACCAGCCCCTACAGGACATCTACTACATTAGGCCACACTACCAAGACACGGAGTCAAAGCAGCTCTACCTAATAAGTAGACCCAAACACAGGGAGGCTGCCAAAATGAAGAGACAAAGAAACATAACCCAAATGAAAGAACAGATCAAAACTCTAGATAAAGAGCTAAACAAAATGGAGATAAGCAATCATTCAGATGTAGAATTCAAAACACTGATTATAAGGATGCTCAAGGAACTTAGTGAGAACCTCAACAGCATAAAAAAGATCCAGTCAGAAGCAAAGAATATACTAATTGAAATAAAGAACCATTTATAGGGAAACAACAATAGAGTGGATGAAGCCAAGAACCAAATCAATAATTTGGAATATAAGGAAACAATCAAAAACAATCAAAAGAAGACAAAAGAATCCAAATAAATTAGGATAGTATATGCTGCCTCTGGGACAACTTCAAGAGGTCTCATATTCACATCAGAGGGGTGCCAGATGAAGAAGAGAGAGATCAAGAAATTGGAAGTCTATTTGAAAACATAATAAAAGAAAACTTTTCAAATTTGGTGAAGGAAATAGACATGCAAGTCCAGGAAACACAGAGTCCCAAACATGATGGATGCAAAAAGGCCTACTCCAAGACACATTATAGTTAAAATGCCAAAGGTAAAGAAAGAATCTTAAAAGCAGCAAGAGAAAAGATGTTAGTTACCTAGAGGGGAGTTCCCATAAGACTGTCAGCTGATTTCTCAAAAGAAACTTTGTAGGCTAGAAGGGGTTGACAAGAAATATTCAAAGTCCTGAAAAGCAGGGACAGTGCTTTTCAGTACAGCCAAGATTGCTCTACCCAGCAAAGCTATCATTTAGAATCAAAGGGCAGATAAAGAGCTTCCCAGACAAGAAAAACTAAAGGAGTTCATCATCACCAAACCATTATTCAGCTTAACAATAACCCATAACCTTCGGACCAACTAGCACCAAACCATTATATGAAATGTTAAAAGGACTCATTTAAGAAAAGTAAGATCAAACTATGAAGAATAAAATGGCATATATATATATACACACACACACACACACACACACACACACAATTGAATCTAAAAAACAAACTAAGCAAACAAGAACAGAGATAGAATCATAGATACAGAGAGTGTTTTGTTGGTTGCAGATGGGAGAGGATGTGGAAAAATTGATGAAGAGATTAAGAAGTACAAATAGGTAGTTACAGAATAGACATGGGGATGTAAAGTACAGTATAGGAAATGGAGTAGCTAAAGAATTTACATGCATGACCCATGGATATGAACAATGATGGGGGTATTTCCTGAGGGAGCCAGGGGTGCTGGGTGGAGGGAGGCAAAGGGGGAAAAATCAGGACAACTGTAATAACATAATCAACAAAATATAATTAAAAAAATAAGTAAAGCAGAGATGAGATGGAACACAAGCCATAAAGTTATTATCTCATGAGTTCATCTGAGGTGATATTTGTGTAGAAACCCAGCCCTTTTTAAAATAGCCACTGTAATTCAGAAAAGTTATGTGTAGTTGCTCTGTTCACCATAATTGCCAGGACTTTTTAAAAGTCCACAAATTCCTGTGTCTGTAAATTAATTAACTTCCTCTTCCAGGTCATAATTAATGTATTCGTTATGAGCAAATGAAAAGAATTTGTCCAAGGTCAGATATTAAGTTCAGTTCTGAGCCTATGACTACCATCCTTTAACCACCTTTGTATTCACACATTCACACAGAACCTCACACTGGTGACTGAATGTCAAGTGATACCCAATTCCCTCTCCCAATCTTTTCTAACACATAAGCAGGGGTGCCAACAAGAAATTATCTTGGAGAGACAAATAAGAGAGGAGAGAGAGAGAGAGAGAGAGAGAGAGAGCACCTTGGGACTCACTGATTCACTCACTCAGCTGGCACATGCATCTTGCTCACCCATGAGGTAGCAGGCGTGGTGCCAGGTGTGGAGAGTTGGGGGTAGCTGAGTGAGCCCCACACCCTGCCCTCGTGGACCTAGTGTGCAGACAGGCAATAAGCAAGAACATGATGATATGTGTAATACCAATCCAGGGAAGAGGAGCCTTAAAATTTAGGTGGAGGGAAGATTGAGAAAGAAAAATGAAGAAGGATAAATGAAAGTGCTTGCTTGGAGGAGGGTTATTTCAGATAGGGTGGCCACAAAAGGCCTTTCTGAGATGGTGACATTTAGGCCACAGCTTATATGAAAAAAATAATAATAATGTGAACCCCTGGGAGGAGGGAGTTTTAAGCAGGGAGAACAGCAGGTCAAATGGCCTTGAGGGGGACATGAATGGAAGGTTTAGGAGAACAGCAAGAAAGCCTGTCAAGGCTGTGTACCATGGTGTTTGAATTGGGACAAAGCTTTGGCATCATTTTTATCCCAGCTCCAAAAGGTAGGACTTAGGGCAAGTCACTTCATGTGCTTAGGCATCAGCTTTCCTGTCTAGAAAATGGAGCAATACTGTCTGTCTGACAGTATAACTGTGGGGTTGAATGACACAATCTATATAGAGTGTACCTTGTTTAGTATTTGGTTTTCAGCATGGACTCCATACATTAAGTTCTTAGTGCTGGTAAGTATCTGGCTACAGTCAGACTGAGCTGAAGAGTTCTGATAATGCCAGCACTGACCTCAGCAGGCATTTTGCTTAAGTCATGTTGGGACACATGAGACATGTTTCGTAGCCTTATGCTGAATTACGATGCCATGGCCCTCCTCACCTTCCTTCTGTTCCTTCTGTAAACCATTCTAGCTGGCTGGAGACAAAAAAGAATACATTTGTGGCATGATGTATGGTTCATTTCTAGATTACCATTTCTGTACCAGGTGTACAGAAAATCCCCAGGCTTTGGTGAAAGGTGAAAGATGTGATGTCAACGGAGGATCAGCCAAAGTTCCACTCTTCAAAGTTGGTGCAACTAATTCAGACTATGTGACTTTCCTATGCATACAAAGACTATCTCATTCACTCTTGCTCCCAAGGACCTGCTCCACAGTAGGGGATTGGTAAATATTTGTTAGATGAGTTAAAAACATCTCAAAGAGAGAGAGAGAGAGATGTTGCAGGTACTCTCTCAGCATGTGTGATTAAAGCTTCTTCTCTCTCTTGTCTGGGGTTGGCACATCCTGGTCGCCTCTGGCATGAACCTAGGGAATGTGAGAGAAATGTGATTGGTGTAGAACCCTATGGACATTTGACCAAAAATTATATCTGAGTGAAGTTATTCAGTTGAGAACTCAGGGACATCTCCAATTCAATGGATGACCAAAGAAAGTTCACATTTTAAATGTTCTAGAATTAAGGTCATTTTAAAATTTAACAATGTTAGACAAAATATTCATTTCCAAATATCACTTTCTCCAAAGAGGAGACCAAACCCTTCCCCTGGGGAAAAATTTTTGAGATTAGCTCTATCATGGAGTGGTTATTAACACCTTGGTTTAATAATTGAACATTTTAAAACTTTTCACCAAAAATAACTTAAGGTAACTCATGGTTTTCCTAAGAAAAATATGTGAAAATAGGAACCTAGAATTTGAAGGTTGTTTTTCTCTATTTAAATAGAATGAGAGCTTATAGAAATATTTCAATGGATTATTTCAGGCTTAAGAGTCACATTAAATTCCTCAGATGTGACTGGGCAGCCCAAAGTTCATAATAGGAATAAAAGATCCTTGTAGAAAAATTATTCCATAGCCACAAGTAATTAAACTCATAAGAACTGCAAACTGGATGATGTTAGCCCACTTGTAAGCTAGCAAGTTGGCCTGTCACAGTTTTGTGGATATTGGCAAAAGACTACTGAATCAGAGGCAAGGAACCACTTACTACTCCTAGCAATAGCAATAGCCAGAATATCAGATTTGCTCCACTTCTCCAAATGGCAATGCTCACAGGGCCACACAAAGAGGGTCAGATGACTCGTACACAAATGGTTGGTTATTTTCGAGAAGAGGAACCCTAAGTTCAGGGAACCCAAATGTTTTATAATAGACAGTAAACCAGCTTGATTTATTTTCTGCTCGGAGACTTCATCTGTAATTGACTGCATTGTAAACATACCTTTGCTCCAGACGAGCCTCTACATCTATTTTCTAAGGCTGTTTGTATAACAAACATCCTTGGAAAGGTAGGCTAGACGAAGGCAGTCAGACATGCAGAAATGCAAGAGACCCATGGAGAATGGTTGCTCACCTCAAGCATCCTGGAAAGGCTGCTTTTCCATTTTAAACAAGAAACTAGAATTTTTTAAGGTTCAAAGATTATAGAGCCTAGCTTCTTTTAGTTTGGTTTTATGGAGTTTAATCAGCCTTTGGGAGGCTGAATATCAATAAGAAGGAAATGACTCATTTGCCATCACACTTAAATTTAGATAATCCACCTAAGTAACTCCAGCTCTCCAAAAAGAAAATTTTCATGGGATGTTTGCACAGTTAAAGATGATGATAATTCCAGGGATATGGAACAATAGGTTCTAATTTAGACATTTATTTAGCTGCTTCACTCCAAAACATACTGGTTGTAGAGGAAAGAGGCTCACAGATCAGAAGGACATCAAATGTTTCAAAAGAGATTTTAATATCCTTCATATTTCTCTCTAGACCCCAGGCCCCTGATATTAGAACCAACACAGTCAAAGGCTTTGTCAGTGTTCTTTCCCATTATTCATATGATAATTACATTATCTTTAGAGAAAAAGTGTATTGTACAAACTATTCTTTAAGCAAGGGAGTTTTGTTGTCAAATGTAGCCATTACATAGTCATGTTCACACACTGGGTTTGTGTTAAATGTGTCTATCTTAAAGATCTTGCAAATCTTTTTTTTTTTTTTCCTCTCCTTTTAAAGCTTAGGTTTCAGTTATTACCAATATTCATACTGCTACTTTTCTTTTTCTTTTTTCGGTTAATTAAGTTAAAGGTCATTTCAACTGATTAAAGTGGCGAATTATTTGGGTCTCTGGTGTCAGTCATAAAAACAATGCAAAGTACACAAAATTAGTATCGGAATGGTTTTACACTCAATTTGCACCCAAGCAAAAGAGGAAAATCTTAAAGACATTATGTGCCTTTAGCTAATGAAATCCCATTTTCCCCTTTGGAGTTAGATGACGAAGCAGTCATACCTAACAGAACCAGCAGCTGAAAATGCACTTCGTAGCAAGAGCACAGGTAAATACGTAGTGCAATGACACTAGCAATTCTGTCCCTATTAGCAACTGTTCCCATCATGCATCAGTGTTGAACTTTGGCTTCAACCCAGCACAACCCTAGTCCCGTGACCTGGAAAATTATGAACATTAGACAGTAACAATATTAAAGAAACAGACCAAGTATTTTTTGTTGTTTTTTTTTTAAGATTTTATTTCATTATTTTTAGAAAGAGGGGAAGAGAGACAGGCAGAGAGGGAGAGAGACATCAATGTATGGTTGCTTTTCACCTGCCTCCAGCCACAGACCTGACTGGAGACCTGGTTTGCAACCTTGTTATGGGCCCTGATTGGGGAATCGAACCTGCGACCTTTGGGTTTGCAGGCCGGCACCTTATCCACTGCCTACCAGCCAGGGCGTCAGACCAAGGTTTTAACACCACATTAATAAACACAGGCATTCTTTCTTTTTACTTAACTATGTTCCAGAATGCAAGGTTAAGAATTTTTTTTCAAGGAACATTAAAAACTATAATACTTTTCTGATTGAAAGTATGTCTAAAACAAGATATAACCAAAAAAGACTAATTTCTTGTCCTTTTTTTTTTTAACCTTTCATTTTTAACTCTAGTTCAGTGATCTGCAAATTAGGATATGCATATTCCTGCGGGCTCACTTTCCAGAGTATTTTTTAAAGGATACTTCAAAGGAAATCAATTTCAAAAAATCTGTTTTCTAACATTTCTCCTTCCCCTCTCGCCAGCTGTGTGTGCTCCCACATAAAGGAAAGCACACCTATTACCCATTAGAAATCTTATATGTCACGCATTATAAAAACCTCAGAAACACTAATTTAAAAGAAAATTGGAGAATTGGTTAAGTGTGGGGTGGGAAAATGACTCTAATAACTAGATAATAATCCCTTCATAAGCCTAGATATTTTCAATAATTTGCTTTCAGTAAAACTGAAGGATGACTTATTCAAGTTATCAGCTGATATTACAAATAATTTATTGTTACTTGGAAAATTGATAACTGTATTGTTATAAACTTTCTTCAACTCCCCATCTCTTTTCATTATTCTGCAGAGCAATGAATTTCATTTACTTAGAATAGAAGTGTATCATGTTATTCCAGAAATAAGTGACATTCACCCTGGAATGTCTTGGTTTGTTACTTAAGAAATGCAACTTTATATTCTTGAGCGAAATATTTCTTTTACAAGGCCTGGAGTGAACAAAACTCAGAGACTGAGAGAAGAGAGGCTACTAAAAAAGTAAATAGTTAATTAAAGCTACCACATCATTGTTGATGTGGAAGGTGGTGGGTTACGGTGGAGTATGCTTTTTAAAGAATGTCATTTTCCCACTTAAGGAACTTATGAGGCCAGAACCTACACATCTGCTTGGAAGGAAGTGGGCATATTCCCTTTCAAATGAACACTGAAGTAGCCACTTGCAGGGAGAGAAATACCTGTGCTGCATGCTGCATGCAAAGGTAGTAGAAGCTGAGAGTTGGCTTTGCTCCGAGGAAGTGTAGGACTTTCGTTCCTGGGCAAATCAAGTTGTTGAAAACTGCAGCCGAAGCATGGAACGTCCTCCAAAGCTGGGAGGAGGCTGTCTGCAGATCTCATCAGGACCAGGCAAGATCTGACAGGCAGCCTGATTTAATACCACGTGAAATGTGAGTTCCAGTGTCTGTGTGCAGTTACCTCCCGGCGAGTCTGAGGTGTCCTCAATGCTTGCAGCACAGAGAAGGCCTTAAAGGCATGTGTACATGCTGACGTTTGTAAACATGTGTTGCCGAGGTAGCCCCGGGATGATGGGGTTGAAGGTGGAGGAGTAGGGCTCAGGGAGGATGCTTTCAGGACCCGCTGAGCTGCAGAGGCCGAGCTGGCTGGAGGTGTTCACGGCCTCTCTGAATACTCTGTGGATTCCTCACAAGCCCATAGCCCACAGCATCTCCTGTGGGCCTGTCATCAGGGAAGGGGATAATGAGGACAGCCAGAGACAGCTGCCACTTCTTTACTATGGCATGTGGCGATAACTTGATTTTCCTTGGGGAAAAATTAGGCCATCTCATTAGAAAAAACATCAGTGATTTGAAGAACTTCAAACTTGTCATTATAGTAGCATTCAAACTTGTCATCGGTAGCAGCCTATTCCATCCTCAGGTGATGGCTTATAGCTTTGTGCTCCTTACGGACAAACTGAAACAAAGCTGCTGTGTGTCTTCTGTTTGGGGCATTCACAGACCAGCCCCAGGCAGCATGGGTCTGTCTGGCTCCTACGTGTGCCACGGAAAGACTCTGACCCTTTCAGTGAGCTCCATCCAGGTTGTTGCAAGCTCCATTTTGACTTTTGCTTCATTTTCTCTGGATCTGAACACCTGTGATTTGTATGACTCTGAAATCCTAGTTAAAGTAATATTCTCCTTATTTCCAACTTGGCGGGCTCCACATCAGGAGGTGAACTCTCCTTGTTGGAACACTTGTCAACTGTTGCCAACATCCAGTCTATTAAACCCAGGCATCAATTCTTGAATTCTTTCTACTAGAAGTAGAATTTGGAAAGAATTTCGAATTCTTTCTAAGAACAAATAGAAGCTTTCAGCAAGGATACTTTATCAAATAGTAAGGTGCAAGGTTTGCCTGACAAGTTTCCATGCGAGACTGAGGGAAGTCTCTCTCTGAATGTTTAGTTATTTCTTGGTGATGAGTCAAAGTGCCCAAGGACTTGCAAGGCTCAGTGCTGCAGTGAATATGTGCCTGGGAACGGGTGTCAGTGTGGATCGGTGTGTGCTTCGGCAAGCCCTTGGCCGTTCAGACTGAGCACTTATAACGTACTCCATGTGTCTGCCCCATCTTTTTGCTGGTGGGACCCACCACTTTCCATATCAGCAGGACCAGCCATTCTCACCTGTGGCGCACATGGCTCTGATGACCATAGCGATGGTTTTCCCAAAACCCCTCCAAGAGGCCACCATGATGAAAGGTGGGGAGGGGAAGCAGGGGTTTCAGAGGCGATGAAGTGGGGATGGAAGTAGATCACAGAAACCTGTGCTAATTCCTCCACTAAAAGAAGGGGAGTATCCCTCCCCTCCTGTCCTCCTCATGTCTCATCCCGAGCCATGTTACTTACACATACCCATGGCAAGAAGGGACATGGGGATTGGTCTGTGGAAGAGATTGTTTAGCTTCAAAAAATTGGATTTACAAAATTTTATCTTGTATTTGCCCAAGGACAGGTCATTGCAAAGGCTTCAGCAGAAGTCTGCCGCTATTGTTCTACTCAGAACCAGAGTGCCAGTCGTGCAAAGTTCGAAGCATGGTTATCTCTAAGGATGGGGCCTGAGAGAACTGAGAGAACCTAGTGAGGGTCTTTTGGGGCAGGAAGGGGAGAGGAGGGGAATGCAATTTTGTCTCTGAATTTCCTATTGATAAGGACAATAATAATCATGTTCCCTTTCTTACAATTTCCTTCCAGGCCCTAAAGGTGACCCGACATAGATTTACTTGGAGAAGATAATCAAGAAAAACATGTTTTTCCTGCCCTCTTCTATTATATCACTTAGTTTTCTTACTTTAAAACAGCAGATTTACTCTGAGCAGATGTTGTCTCTACAGAGGGTGATAGCATAATGGAAACCATTGTTCAATCAGGTTAAATTAGAGGCTCGGCTGCTGCTTGATTCTGGCAAAGGTGGCCGAGTGGATGCTGGCCAGTGGGGTTGCTCCCTGGCTTCTTGCTTCTTTTTCCGACTCCCTCTGTTGGTCTAGGACGATGCAGCTGGTTGCTCTGTAAATGCTGGCTTTTCAGCACAATGTGTCTTAGTTAGCAGTAAGCCAGGGCTGGGGCAGCTCCTATATCCTTCCTTCCTCAGAATTAAGCTTGCTTGTACTCCACATCTAATTATTCATTAACAGATATTCATTGAACCACCATCATGATTAAAAAGCATGAATTCCAAGCCCTGGTTGGTGGCACAGTGGATAAGGCGCTGGGCTGAGAACCCAAAGGTCCCTGGTTCGATTCCCAGCCAGGGCGACATAACCAGGTTGCAAACCAGGTCTCCAGCCAGGTCCATAGCTGGAGGCAGGTGAGGGGCAACCATACATTGATGTCTCTCTCCCTCTCTCTGCATCTCTCCCTTCCTCTCTCTCTAAAAATAATAAATAAAATCTTAATACATATACACACACACACATATATATATGAAATTAAAAATAAGTAAATAAATAAAAAGCATGCGTTCCAGAGATCTGACTGCCAGGACTTAATGCCACCTTTGCCACATAGGAGCTCTGTGACCTTAGCTAATAATGAGCTCCTTTATGCCTGTTTCCTCTTCTATAAAAGAGGGGTAGTAATGGTTCTTGTCTTGTAGGATTTTCTGAGGATCAAATGAGGTGAGGTTTGTAAGGTGCTCAGCGCCACTGTAGAAGCCCGCAGCCAGTTTAGTGGGCAAACTTGGTTTGATTGGCTGTGGGCAGGGGACAAGTTGATTTGCTTTTCTGTTTTCCTTTCTGAGTCTATCAGGCAGGTCCTAGAAGGTTTCTAATCATTCTCAGATAATACAGTTCTCTGGTCAGTTTTCATGTCAAGAAGATTCACCTTTTAGAAATTCAGCTATTTAGCCTGGTATACTCATCAAATCTCGGAGCTCTATTTCATTTAAAGCTTCTCTCTAACTAGCTTGTCCAGGCCAGGAAGCCCAAGTAGAAGTGAGAGTAGCCACCTCCTCCCTTGCACCCTCCTTGTTTTATTTCCTACCCACTCAGTAGCTATGATGTTGGATTTCTTCAAGGTCAGGGGCAAAGAGATTACAGGAAAGGGCCCAGCCGTGGAGCAGGTAGAGATCTAGGGGCTGACATTGAGGTTCTGTGCTTGGTAGGTGGCCCCTACCCACTGCCCCTCTCATTTGCATTTGTCAGACTTGTGTCACATCCTGTACTTTAAATCCCTGCCTCAACTCTGGGGACCGTTGTCAGACTCTCAAGAGATTCTCACTTGGCTGGAGGTAAAGAGAAAGCCCATGGCCCTGTTCTCCAATCACAAATCATGCAGGGCTAAGGTGGAGAACTGTGGGCTGCCCCTCAGTTTCAATGGCTTTTTGATGATTCTTCTGTTCCCCACTTCCTCTGCCTTTTCCTCTAGTGCCCTGGCTGGTGCTCAGCGAGATATTTCCCGGTGGAATCAGAGGACAAGCCATGGCTCTAACTTCGAGCATGAACTGGGGCATCAACCTCCTCATCTCTCTGACGTTTCTGACCGTGACTGGTAAGGATGTGTGCTTTACCTCAAGTGTCTTTTGTGTTCTTAGGACAAACAGAAGGGAAAGCACACTTACCTAGAAAGCATTGTGCGGTGGACATTTTCAAACACGTTCCAAAGTAAACAGAGGGCCAAGGAACCGGATACACATACTACCCAGCTCAAAGGGTTGCCAACCTTAATTCATCTATAACCTCATCTGTTCTTCCTCCTACCTTGACACATCTCAGACAGCATATCATTTGCCTATAAAATTTCAGCACGGATCTCAAAAAGATAAGGCATTTAAAAACTACAACCACAGTATCATTATCAATTTAACATATTAATAAAAATCCCTTGATGTTAATATATAGTCTGTCCACATTCTTCAGAGTGTCTTCTAATAAGTTTTTGTATTTTGTTTGTTTGAATCACAATCCAAATATACAACTTACAACTGACTGATATGTAGGTTTCATCTTCATTTCTCTTCCCCTCCTCCCTACTTTATATTTTTAATGAAGAAACTGGGTCATTTGTTTGGTAGTTTTCCCCAGTTGAGATTTTGCCAATTATCATCATATGAGCACAACCTCTGTCCCCTGTGTTTCCTGTAAACTGCTATGTGGATTTAGAGTTTTCAAGAGATTTAGATTTTCTTGTTTCTCTGTTTGCAAACTCCTTCACCAGTGCTGAAGTTTGTCTGTGCACCCAAGTGTCCTGCTATCAAAGGCTGATCTTGTCTGCTTATCTCCCACTTTGTCGCCTCCCTTCCTTTGAGGATTGTTGCCTAGATCTGTTCACTACATTCTATAGTATACGTCCTTCTCAATTTTTGTCTGTAATACTTCTCTAAGGTAAAATTTCTTCTATACCTGAAGACGTTTCTGATAACTAATAGCTATTTGCCTACCCTGAAATACAGGTCATCAAAAAAAGGAAAAATGAATACTTAAAACTTTCTCTTGGTGGGTGGGGAGGGGGACAGAGGGGAGCAAAAAGGGGATGGATGTAATACAACAACAATAAAATTAAAAAAAACATAAAAAACTTTCTCTTTATTTTTTTCATTTTTGAAATGAGGTGGTTTCCCAGCCTCCTCATAAATTGACCCAGGAGTTGAGTTTTCTTTCTTTCCTTATTTTCTTCATCTATAGATACACATACGTATAAAGGTTGCAAACAAAGAAACAAGAAAATCTAAATCTCTTCCCGCCTCTGGTTCTAGATCACAGTTTACAGAAAACACAAAGGACAGAAGGGCAAGTGATATGATGACAATCAGGAAAATCCTTCTGGGAAAAACTGCTAAACAAATGACCCAATTTCTCCATTAAAACTATGAAGTGAGGGGGAGAGCAGGGAAGAGGAACGGAGATAAAAACTATAGCTTTCAAGAGACATAATGAATCAATTGTAAGTTATGTATTTGGGTCATGATTCAAAGTGAAAAAATAATTATAAGGCCCTTGGGAAATGTGAATAATATGCATATATATGTAAATTTTCAAAAGTGGATGCATACTCAAACATGCACCTATCTATATATCTATTATATACAGTATAGTATTTCTGAATCTTGTCAACCACTTTAAGTACATCTACTTTTGGAACTTTTGGAGTAGTTTAAGCATGGTTTGAGTTTTTTATATAAAACTTTAAAGTAGTTGTGCCCTTCCTACTTCTTTTAGAAATAGTCCAAGATGAAAGGAAACAAAGGAACTGGTCATTAACACCAACCATACCTTTCCTACTCAAATCACACCTGTATACTTGTGCCGTTCACCTCCACACACACACATGCCCATGCCTGATGCTTGATATAGAGAAACAGACATAAAAGGAAAAATAGAAATGAGAAGGGACATATACAGATGAAACAAACCTCTGGGAAGGATAGCGATATATAGGATGAGCTCAAGATTCCAAAGTTCTACATGGGTGCTTAGAACAAATGTTGAGGAGGAATGCATATCCATTTTTTTTTAAATCCTGGCATAATGTGAAATCTGTAGATGACATTTAACTGGGCTAATTTGGAAATTCTACCCTTAAGTTCAAACATCAATCTTCCAAGTAAAGGACAGAAGGGGAGCAAGCCTTCAGATACCAATCCTTGTAGTACAAGTTCAGCTCTATCCAGGAACCCAGGGTGCTCCAGGGAGACAGACTCACTCTGCAGTGCTCATGACACAGCTGCAACACTGCTCAGCCCGGAGTCAAGCCCTGTAAGAGGGTTGCAGTGTGTCCACCAACCAAGTGCCCACCAGGTGACATGGGCATGTAACCCATTGTTACTGAGCTCAAGGGGTTGGTTCACTGCTTAGGTGTTCTATTCAAGAATGAGACATATAAGGCATGTTTGCCACAGGCATTTTATTTACTTGCAGCAAATAAAGGAGACCGAGGATGGGTATCCAAAGCTCTGCCTCCTGGAAGGGAGGCTTAGCCATTGCTTGTATGCACTATTTGGGGTTAGTTACATGTTTCTTAGGTTAGTTATATGTTTCTACTTCTTAGGTTGGGCTCCGGTCAAGCTGGCCCTCCTCACAGCTGGTCTGCAAAGTACTGTGCTACGTGTTCACACTTAGCAATAATCACACTTAGTAAGAATGACCCACACCCAGAGACTAGGAGATGCTTGTCCTGACATCATGGTTTATGAAGAACAATTGCAAGGGTCTGGGATGTTTGTCCCGGACAGAGCCAGAGAGTCATGCTCAGGGAAGGGGTGGGGCACGCAGGAATACTGGAGTGCTATTTTGTAGAAGAGATCGGGGGAGGGCAAAGTGGAACCACTGAACCAGAGGTCCTGGAAAGTAGACTTGCTCTTAGGAGTTGGCGAGGAATACCTTCTTAACAGGCGGGGCCGGTTCACCACGCACAGAGCACCTTTGTGGACTGGCGAGCTCCGTTACTGAAAGGGCTATGCAGGTTAGGGGACAGGTGTGATGAGACCGCCTCTTGGTTTTATTTGTACTTTCTATATTCCGGTTTTATGCCCCGGAGGGGAAGAAAAACCAAGTCTACAAGCACTTTATTAAGCATTCACTTGGGCTAAAACCCCGTGCCAGTAGCGAGAAGTGCACAGAGGAATCAGATGAAATGAAACATGGGAGAAGAGATGCGCTCCTCCTGCTTCTCCCCTCCTCATTGGCACATCAGCACATCGGCACCACTGACTGACCAGTGGTTAATGTGCTTAGGCCCCTCCACACTGCATTTACAGAGCTGCCCTTGTCTGTAACTATTAGGGCAGTTTTCCAGACAGCTGAGCCAGGGGTGGCCCAAGGCAAATGTGGGCTCAAGTGCATAGTGGGGAAGCATCCCTCCCTAGCTGACATATCTTGACCTTGGTCAGTAACTACAAAGGGTCTGTACATTTGGCTAGAAATTAGTCAGAGGGAAAACTAGGCTGGCAGGTGAGATCCATCTGCCTTCTTGCTGCTGCGTCTGAGCAAGAGAATGCCTTTTCTTAGAACCATTATCATTTTTTTCCCTCTAAATCTAGGAAGAAGCATTACAAATACGAGAGCTACTAAATGATAAAATATTGTTAACATGGTTTATTTAATTCAAAGTAAAGAAGGCCCTGGCTGGTATGGCTTGGCTGGAGCATTGTACTGTACACCAAAAGGTTGGGAGATCCATTCCTGCTCAGGGCATATACCTAGGTTACAGGTTCAATCCCAGGTCAGGGTGCATATGGGAGACAATCTCTCTCTTTCTCTCTCTCTCTCTCTCTCTCTGTGTGTGTGTGTCTCTCTCTCTGTCTCTTGCTCTCTCTCTCTCTCTCTCTCTCCCTCCTCTCCCACCCCTCTCTCCCTTCCTCTATCTCAAAAACCAATAAATGTTTTTAAAAATAAATAAATAATAAAAAATAGCTTCGTTACTTAAAAAATCAATTAAAAAATCAGAGTAAAGAAGGGTGAGCTCATTCCAAGAAAGCCCATCTGTATCAATATGTCTTAAAATGTCTATTAATAGCAACCAAACTGCTTCAGCAATGATTCCCAGAGAGGAATTGTGGAGCCCAGGGAGAGAGAGATCTTTTACCTTCTGCTTTATATGTTCCTGTGGTGTTTCAGGTTCTCTTTTTGCAAGGAGCAAAAAGAAAAGCATGCTCACCAAAAAGCCGGTATTGGATTTAAATTGTAAGTCATTCTACTAGAGGAAGCCAGAGTAGTTTGTGAACATGAACCTTTCAGAGGCCAGCTGCTGGTCAATTTTGTATTGTTATCTCCCAGGAGACAGATTGTATGCAGATACCTATGTTTTTTTGTTTTTTGTTTTTAATATTTTATTTACTTATTAGTTTCAGAGAGGGGATGAGAGATAGACAGAGAGAGAAAAAAACATCAATACATGGTTACCTTTCACCTGCCTCCAGCTTCAGACCTGGCTTGCAACCTGGTTATGTGCCCTGACTGGGAATTGAACCGGAGACCTTTGGGTTTGCAGGCCAGTGCCTATCCACTGTGCCACCAGCCAGGGCTACACCTGTGTTTTTATATATCCTCTAAGAATTGGCTGTCCACAGTAGATCAAAGCAACATGAGACGTATTTCTAACCCATTTCTTTCGTCCTCTGTAGATCTCATTGGCCTGCCATGGGTGTGCTTTACATACGCCATCATGAGTGTCGCGGCCCTGGTGTTTGTTGTTGTGTTTGTGCCTGAGACAAAGGGGTGCTCCTTGGAGCAGATATCAATGGAGCTGGCAAAGGCGTGAGTATGAGGCTGTGCACAGCTCTCCTAACAGTGCTCTTTGGTCAGAAATGCAGCTTTTATACACACCTAAATCATAATAATATTTGAAATCATTTTAGGGCATTCCGTTTGGTGTGGAATGAACCGCCTCTCAAAGCATCATTCCAGTTTCTTTGCCATGCATTCAGTGTGGGTGGGTGACCCAGCTAAGGAATTAGGATAATTGGTGCTTTTAACAAGTCAACCTTTCAAATTCAGCAATGACCCGAGAAACTCTCCCCTCTCCCTAGCCTCCCTTTATACTAGGGGCTTTTTATTTGGGGTTCAGGCTCACCCTAGGCTAGAACCACAGGTTCAATTCTTCATCTGTCACAGTTGCCAGCCTCTTGAAGCCCTCAACACTTGTTAGGGTTCAGATTATCAGGAAAACTCAGGCTTAATGTCTACAATTATTCCAAATAGGGCGCAAAGTAAGTTTAAGAAAGATTAAGAGTTTCTTAGGTGAATGGACATTTAGAAAGCTGGTTAAATAAATTTCACATGGAGACATCGCCTTAACAATTTAAGTTAGAAGTAGGCTGTGAAAATATCTTTTTCTTTTAGTAGCAGAACTCATGGCTCTAACTGCTGAAACAGGCCCAGGGAAGGGGCCAAGGGAACTTGTTATTCTTTCTAAGATTCAATCCTTATACTTGAACAGGCAGAGATACTTATTCTTGGGTTTTAATATAATGCGAGGAAACTACTATTCATAGTTTGTAACATTCTAAAGATACTTTCAATACATTAGAGAGAAATGTCTGATTGCTGCAGAACTTGTGGGCATAGTGACCCTTCAGCTTTTATCTGAAGGAAGAATAAACCTGAAATGATAGGAGGCATATATATTTATACAGATCAAACTGTTAATCTTGGTTTATTAGGCTGCAGAGTAAGCAAGATTGTGGGGGAAAAAAAATGTATTTTTTACTTTGTACTTTGTACACCTTTAGATGGTTCACACTTTAGAAACGTCTCACTTTAGTAGGCCGAAAATCTTCTCTCTTAATTCAATCCTCAAGTTAAATGTCAAATGGTAGGGCTAATTTTTGATAAAGATAAGGCCCTGTTTTTTAAAAAGTAAGCTGAAAACGAAACTTGCTCACTTACAAAGAGAAATACAATCGTCAGGAAGGCAATGGCTGCGGGGCTCATAAAATGGGATTAATCTAGTCCCTGTTCGGGAACGTGAGGCATCCCTCCCTTCTCCACTTCAGCTAGTGTTTAGTCAGCTCTTTGCTGACCGTCTTCTAGGAACCAGGCACTGTGCTAGGAAAGGACTGAAGATACAGGAGCTAAAGAACACATCCATCGCTGGTTTACTTTATTCGAGGCAGACGAGGAAACCGTCCACTGTAACACACTGCGTTGGGAGGCACAAAGAGAGATGCATTGGAGGGTTCCACTGTAAAGTCTTCCTAAAAAAGACAATGACAGGGACTCTTGGGAACATCACCTGGGCAAAGAGGCAGGTGCAGGAGCCAGAGGAGGGGGTGACAGGCAGAGATGCGTGTGGGGTGAGAGAGATGAGCCCAGAGCCTAGCGCAGAGCGTAGTCAGGAAATAATCATGTTCGTCTTGGCAGACAATTTGGATTTTATCCTGAAAGTTGTGCAATATGCTTGAAACAACTGGGCGGGGGTAGAAAAGTAACCAGATTTTTGAAGGGGCACTTGGGCAACGTCTGGCAAATGGAAAGGGGAGATGCATAATGAGGGAGACGAGGAGCGCGTGGGAGGAGTTGACAGGAAGCTGGTGCTCGCTGGGGTGCGGGGACAGAAGGCGCGGCTCTGAGCTGCCCGGGGAAGGCAGCTGAGTGAGTGGGAAACTGGCACCTCCCTGCTTCGGGAACTAACCTAGCACACCCTGGGACAGTCACTGGAGTGGGACCCAGAGCAGGAGAAAGAGCGGGCTTGGGAGGCAAGAGTCTGGCGGCTGGCTGGGGACAGCGCTGAGGTCAGTGTGTGCGGACTGCCTGCCAGGCACCTACAGAACGCACCAGGGCAAGGGAAAGAGGCCAGAGCAGGAGTCGTGGGAAGATACACCTACATTGGGGAGATTTGGTTTTCAACACATAGGTATGCGCGCAGGATTAGATCCACCTTTTGTGGAGTCTAAGCTTCTGAGGGTCCAGTTTAAGACAAATGTTGTACCTGTTGAATGACAAATTACCCATGACTATATGGGTCTTGGAAGGGGCCGTGCAGGTGACCCGGCCTGGCCTAGTTTCATTGGCATGAGGGAACCCAGCTTGCATATCTGTGCCTTTGAGCTACCCATCTACTAGCTGGAAGGGCAAAACTCCTCTAAAAAATAAAGGTTTGTTAAAACCCTTGTGAGCAATACTAGCTAAAAAATTGAGGCAGGGAGAAAGCTGTAATGAATTAATCACAGGAAGCTACCCTATTCCCACTCCCTATTGCACTCTTTCCTAGGAAGTTTAACTTGAAAGCAGAATGTTCTGGATGACTTAAGAAACTTTTAGATCTATTTTCACAGAATGTATCAAACTGCAAACCAAATGAAAAATTGAAAGGCAAAACTTCAGAAAGGCCTATTTTTCCATCCAATGGACCTCCAGAATAAGACATTCCCTAAGAACATACGATCTAAAACTGAACAAAACTATTCCACCAAAAATACAGGGTGGGGAAGGAATCTGTCTACATTAGTAAGACTCTGAAATAGGAAATGTTTTTGAAAGAATACCATTTCTGTTACTTTTGGGTCGCACAGTCACCCAGTGAAATCCAGACCCTCTCCAAGAAAGTTATAAATAAAGTAGGAGAGACCCCAAGACCAGGGTCCTGTCAACTGCAAGACAGACCATGTAGGAACCAGGAGGTTGGTATTGAAAAACAAACCCAGATAAGGGCACTGGTGCAGAGAATTATAGAAGATCTGCCTTTTAAACTCATTTATAGCAGGAGGTGCAGTTTCTGCCGGCGAAGCCTACTCCTGATGGCAGGCCGGAAACAAAGTCGCTTTAAAAAAACATTCTTGGCCAACTCCTGTTGATACAACAGCAGAGGCTGGGGCTTGTCTTCGCTTGAAGTAGCAGGTTGGTAAAAGGCTTTAAAAAGGAAAATGTAAGCAATCTGAATTGTATAGCTGGATCAAAGCAGGCATGAAATATGCATGTTGAACAGCTTTCCCTGGAGGGAAATGTCAGAGACCGAAATAAAAATAAAATACATAATTGAACTGAAAAAGTTAGCAAACTAGCAAAGTCAGCGTGGGGTGGCAGAAAGCCCCAGGAACTTGAGAGAACACGGAAGATGAAGTGAACTTGGGGACTGAGGAGGGACCCCACAGAGTTAATGGAGTCTGTGAGTTTAGGAGTTGAAGAAATAATGAATCCGTTTTTGTCACCAGGAAAACAGATCATCCTGGTGTGTAATACACCAATAATTTGCTCAGGAGAAAGGAAACCATAATATCAAATTAACTCCAGATTTGATACAACCCACGGCTCAACATTTTCTTTTCTGACATTTGGAGTTGGTTCCTTTTACTGCTATTCCCACCAGCCTGAGAAAACAAAGTGTCTTCCAAGGCTGTTAAGCTTCTCATAAAACAAACAGTGACTCAGCTGAGAGGTCAGGAAAAGATTTCAGCAATAATGTCCTTTGAAAGGACTTTAATTTCTGCCTTGCAAGTTGCAACTCAGAATTGGGATGTTTGCCACATGTGCTGTTTCAGCTGTGACTTTTCTCCAATTTTGTGAAAACCCAGCAAGTTCTTGTTCGGTAAGTATTTTAGTTCTGAGGCCCATTTGTCATGTGGCCATTCCTTGATTCATCCAAAATTCATTTATTCAGTAAGTATTCACTGAGCATCTGTTATGTACTAGGCATCTTCTACGGGCTACAAATAATGACCAAAAAATACAGATAAAAGTAGTGATTGGGGGCTACTTTCAATTGAGCTGAATAAGTACCCTGAGAGGTAACAGTTAAGATAAAATCCGGGTGATAATCAAGAGTCAACTCTGCAAAGACAGGGGAAAGGAAAATTCAGGGAGTTAGTGCCAAGGATAAACTGGAAACACTTGACCTGTCCTAGGAACCCAAAGAAATCCAGAGGCTGCAACCTCTGGGATTCAGTTAGAAAGTGGGAAGAGGTTGATGTGTAGGGGTTTGTAAACTAAGTTTGGATTATTCTAAGTGAACTGAAAGCGACTAAACCTTTTACAGCAGAGGAATAACATGGTCTAATTTACATGTTAAGGATTACCGTTTGTGCCTCTGCAGTCACAGAGATGAATGACCCTGGCTGAGAAAGCAAGCAAGGATGGGGCAGGGTCTCACTTCAGATCATGAACAGGCTTCAGGTGGCCCCTGGCGCTGCCTGGCCATCGCACGGGTCCCTGGCCCAGTGCCGCCTCTCTCCTAGACAGCCGCTCAACGCACCCCTCCCCGAAACCGCCCAGCTCCGCAGCCCCTCCCCACTCCCTCGGGCTGCTTTGCTTCCCACAACAGTCACAATCGCAAGGCAACTTCCACCACCTCAGGAATCAAACCCCCACGCGGGAGTCTGGATCCAAACACACCACCATCTCTCCTTTCAGCTTCACCATTCCTGTTGAAGCCAAACACTTCACCCTGCTTCTCCTTTAGGACACTTCCCAGCAATTCCCCTGGCTCACCCACGCAGCAACTCAATTTACCTCTCAGCAGCATCTCTGCTTCTCTTCAGCATAGAAACCTGGTGTGCTTTTTGCCCCGTCTTAAAAAAAAAAAAAAAAAAAAAAAAAAAAAAAAAAAAAAAAAAAAAAAAAAAAAAAAAAAAAAAAAAACCCTAACCAAAAAAACACCTCTTGATGCCATTTTCATGTACTCGTCAGCTCTAGCCAGATTGGTCTTTGGGCAAGTGTCATTTACCGGCAATTCTTCCCTTGGTTCCCTCCCCAGCTTCCTTCAGGTTTCAGGTCCAACCTTACCACTTCGGAGCCACCAGTGGTACGATATAGGCTCCCCACAGGTGTCTTTCTTTCCCTGTTTACTTTTCTCATTAGCATGTTCACCACTTGCCATCAGATGCTTATTAAAACGCTTGAACTTTGAAAGCAGGAGCCTTTTACCTCTTCCTCCAAAGCACCTACCTTGGAACCAGGCATGTCTCCGTCCATTGATTAACTGGTTAAATACCAGAAAAAAAGATACTTGAAAGAGAGAAAGGTTTAAAAAAAAAAAAAAAAAAGTTCTTTTTTTTTTTTAACAAATGTAAAATACCAGAGTGCATTTTCATACTGAGAAGAATCATCTTGTAGGAAATAATGTTTAAATGCAGGCCTGAGGGAACAACGCAAGACATTTTGGAGACATAAATTGGAGAGGCAACCTGTGGAGTTGGAGAAGACAGAAATGAGGCTAGCCTGCTGCCTCTAGGAGTGCTGGGCAACCCTGTCCTTGGAACCCTGCTCAGCATGTGGGATCGCCCCGTGTTCTGAGGAGACACCCCACACTCTACCCTCTGCATGCAACCGATCCATGTTCTGTGGTCCTCTGAATTTTAGGATACATCAAGACAATTAAAAAAAATTATCTTTCTTGCATAGCTAAAACATTCAAACCCCGGGGGATTAAAAAAAATAATAGCCTGCACATTTATTGAAAGTACTGTAAACTAAGAATGACATTTTCATTAGTGCCTCTTTCTCTTTCAGGAACTATGTGAAAAACAACATTTGTTTTATGAATCATCACCAAAAGGAATTAGCACCAGGCTCCGAAAAAGAAAAACCTCAAGAGCAGCTGTTGGGAGTGTAGTGGACAACCGGAACCTTATAAATGGTGATCCAGTGTAAGAACATTTAGTATGATGTATTCATACCCATACACATGGGCCATTCCCAGGCTGTCTTTAGTGTCATGGAGCTAGTTTTAAAGGGACACACTGAAATTACGAAGACAAATCTTAATCTTCATACATGATATGTAAATGAGGTGTAATGTCCCAAGCCCCTGTTACTCTGAGCAGGATACCAGGCTTAAAAATAAGACAAAAAACTCCACAAAACACTGGCTGTTGCAACTTTCCACCTTTTCACAGGGCAGCTTTGAAAGAGTGAACTAGTGATGGAATCAACTTTTGCCTTAAGATAGATATGCACACAGGTCACTTGCAGACTTATTGTTCAGACACTAAATGACCTAAACACAAGCTTACAATTTTTGTTTTATGTTTTCCTACTAAGACACTACTTGCACTGGGTCTTGTGGATAAAAGAACCAGGACACAATAAGGACAATTGCCATATATGTTCTGGATTAGGATAGGTTCCTGGCTAGGATTTTAGTGGTAATTCCTAATTACAGCTTAACAGGTATAATGATGATACATCTTTCTCCCCCTGAATTATGAGCTATATAATGTAATGCAAAGTGTTATTTCATATTAGCATTATAAAATAATGTGAGGAACAATTCTGCAATAGCTAAGAAAAATAAGCAGTTTTCCCATCCATTTCAAAAACATGTATAGAGAAGACAACTTGAAATTCCTGGGATCGTATTTATTCAGAAGTAGCTGTCAGCAAAACATTAGGAGTCAGGCCATTAGGTTATTTATACAAATCTCTAAGCAATTAGATTAGACTTTTTAGCCAAGATCCTAAAATTCTCCCTGTGAGGCATTCGTAACTTTATAGCGATCCAGTCCTGCAATTCTTCGCACGCCACAGTATTATCACTACCTCAGGTTATGGCACGCAGACTATGACCAATGCTGTCAGGCGACTGACTGCACACATAATACAGGTCACTTAGACATCAGGACAACCCCCTCACCATGTTCTTCTCTGATAGAACCGAGATCACCAACTGTACCAGCAACTTGGGTTTTACCCACAAAACAGGTTGTTCTCTCGTGCATTTTCCCAGCTGACTTTTAAAAGTTAGGGAGGCATTTTACCAATGGAATTTACATATAGTAGACAACCTACAATAAAGACTCCCAAACCACTTAGATAGTAACCCATTAAATTACTTATATTATCAACTATGGAAGACATTCAATAAACTTGAAAGAATACCCTAACTTGAAAATGAATACAAAAATATGATTAACGTGAAGAAAACGGAGTCAAAAACAAACCCTTTCTGTTTAGTTTGGAATTTTCCTACCGGCACATAACAAACTGCCCCAAGTTAGAGGATACAAGATTATAGGATCTACTACATTTCCTTGTAACAAAGTGGAAGACTGGTATCATAGTAAAACTAGATTATCAGACTCAGGAGAATGACTGAAAGTACTGGTTCAGAAATGCACTATGTTGGTTAAAACTGGCACGGGAAGTTATGAGAAAAGGAGATTTGAGATTTTCATTCTGTCAGGGTACATTTCATATGCAAGTTAGAGCAGCAGTTCCCCACCCCACTTTGTTTTTGAAGAAGGGCAAGTGTATTCTGTAGAAGTTACCTTTAAGAAATTCAGTATGAATCTTTAGTGAAATTATATTGAGATTTAAAAAAAAAAATCAAGATAGGTAAATCGATATAATTTTTTTCCCTTTGTCAAGCATCACAGAATGTAGAATATTTACCAAAATTATTACGTTCTCTTTGAGGCTCAAATGCTATATATACTTTGGATATTTCTTAGCTATTCACTGTTAATGGGCAGGAAATTGTTTCAAGCCTATGGTTTATTAGTAATGATTTTCAATTCAGTATCTTAAAATACTTGGTCACATTTTTATTTCACTATTCTGAGTTTGTAACTAAATGATACTATCTTCCAACTAGTATTTACCCAAGACACTCTCAATCAAGTTTTTGGTTTTCAAAAATAAAAAGGGGATATACTTATAAACTGTAGGGCTACATTCAGTTTTTATTTATAGAAGAATTTACAACACTAGTGAAAAGCTAGCAGAAAACATCGGTCACGCTCATTTCTCACCGGCATTGCTAGGTTTTGTGGGTTACGTATGACAGACTCCACCTAGTGATGCCCATGTGGGTCCTGAACCCGTACCCTGTCAGATTGTCTGTCTTCTTTTCCCAGAGAACATTTCAACAAGCTACTTTATTTATGTAGTTTTCAAGTCACTTGAATACTGAAAATGTTGACATATGATTATAGAACTGGGCCATATAATCATGTTTTTCCCCCTTTTTTGGGGGAGCATAATGGAAGAGGTCACTTAATTAATTACTGTTAATTAAAACTAAGTGGAAAATCTCACATTTTTAAAAGTCTTCCCAGAACTTGTGATTTTTTTCACTGAGTTTTACTCTTTCTTTTACGAGGTTGTTCTCTCTCCTACTGGAACTTGAAAATGAAGCAAATAAATACAAATGTAAAATAGAGAAATATGAAAATCACAAGTTTTTCACAAAAAATAAAAGAAAATAGCCTACTCCCCCAACCCCTCACTTATGATGGAGTGAGAAGTAGGGTAGGGGAAGCAATGAGAAGATAAAAATAAAATAGTATTATGTACTGTTCAGTATAGTACTTAAGCTAACATTTCAAGATTTTATAATGGGGAAAGGAAATGTACTAGAATTTGGAGGTTAATATATTGCAACTTGTCACAAAGGTTTCAAACATTTTGAAAATTCAGGTGTTAGTGGAAGATTGTGTTGGAATATTGTCTCTACTTAGAAACTTAATTCTGGACTCAGTTTTATTTCCTAGGTAAAATCACTGTTGGTTTAGTATAAACATATAAACGCATGTGACAGAGCAAAAGAACAGCCTGATCCTGTATTACCATTCCAGGACTCATGGGTGAGCCAGAGGGCCACTGTTTCACAAACACGTATTTATTACAACTTTAACAGTAGCTACCCTATATACCTAATAGTCACTCTTAGTTTAGCTCCAGTAAATAAGACATGGCAAGGGGAAAGATGTATCTTGCAAAATGGCTTTCAAGTTCAAGTTAACTAGATTATAATGATACTGTGGCACAGAGGCAGCTTGTGGACTTCTTGTTGAAACATCACATTATGTCAACTTTTGCCAAGACCCTTGGTATAGCCTTAAGTACCACCCTAAGATTATTACTTTCCTACAACTAAGGTTGAATCTCTCCAGAATGCAAAGGTACAGATAAGGTCCAATCCATCACAGCTTTTTTCTCATATCCATCTTGTAAGTAAGAGGTTTCTTTTTTCAAAACTGCAATGTTGTAACTTTTAAAAGATAGTTAACATTTTCTATCATATTAAATTAGCAACATAAAATATTTTTGCTTAATCTATAAAGTTCTATTCTGGTTCCCAAAATTTATATACATGTTTTTAAAATGTTTAACCTGCAAGGAAAAAAAAATCTATTTGATATTTGGTAACAGAACATTAAAAGATCCTATATACATGTGGCATATACACACACACACATATATATATATTTACAAAATACACTTCAAAAAGAAGCCAACACACTTTAGCAAAAGTCTGAGCTTGCATAGATAAAAAAAAATTAGGAATACAATTTTTATTAAAATAGAAAATGGGGAATAAAAGCTATAGAATGGATATGAAGAGACTTTTTCCAAACTTTTATTTGTGCACATTCAATTGAAAAAGATAACTTTTGCAGGTTCTTTGGTGCCCATATTCAACGTACAAAAATGTAAAAGACTATTCACAAATAAAACACATTAGCTCCAACTGGAAAGTAACAGTAACAAAACAAGTCAAGGTAGTGCACACTGTGACAGCTCTGCTTACGGGGACATGAGAATTACTGCGAAAATAAATAGAATGTCCTTCTGTAAAAGCAGCAATGTCATGTCTTGTAAACTTCCTTTTTATATTACAGCAAAGTTGGAAATAAAATCCAAAGGGACTGGAGCTTACACTGTAGCTGTGAATGAATAAAAGAGTCTATTTCCTCAATTACTATTGGTCCAGTTTTCCTTTTGTTTTGAGTCCAATGTGCAGCAGGTATTAAAAGGTGCTCAGTTAGGGATTCGAACCAATGAAGTGGTGAATTATAAAATCTCTTTCCTGCTTTCAAATACAAATGGGTAAATCTGTTCCACGGCGGTTGCAACAGCCTTTACGTTGGGCCCTGTAACAACACAAGGCAGGAAAGGCTGAGAGAGGCAAAGATGGCAACAGGAAAAAAGTTAATTTCACAGAATTAAAACTACCCAAGATGCTTAGGAGCTACTATTTTTTAAAAAATCTATACACATAATTATACAGAGTCATAATGCAAATCAAGAGAATAATTTTTTTCCAGGACAATGAAACTGGAAACAAAAATGATGTTATTCATCTTGTTTTCTCGGCACCAATATGAAAATAGTGTATATAAAGAACTGTGCACTAACCATCATGGACAATAGTAAAAAGGGCTACAATATGCTTAGTAAAGGAAGAAATGACAAATGGGCCTAGAAAATTATTATCCTTTGGGTCACCACAGTCCGGCTTATGATTAAGCTACATAATGCTAGGGATACCTTCTCAAAAATGAAAAGCTTAAAAGAAACACAGAAGCAGACAAGTAAAAATATCTCTATAAAATTTATTTTGAATAAAAATAGTTTCACCAACTATGCGTACCTCTTTAGGACCCTAAAAACATACATACACACCCACTGTGTACTCTAACGGTACTGACCACGTCTGAGGCTGGTCCATACCTTTCTGACCCAGTTCACCCCGCCTCCATGCAGTACAATGCTATAACCATGGGAACCACTGTATGACTTACTATTTCACAAAATATTCCAGACGTAAATATATAATGCGTACTAATTAACCAGGTCATTTGTCTTTTGTTTATTATTATAATGTTTAATTATTAACTTACTAAAGATAGATTTTACATATGCATCATTTTACTCTATACTTAGTAGAGATTTATCAATATTTGGAGACCCTCAGAAGTCTGGGCTCCAGAGTATAGAAAGACGGTTGAAACAAGGGAACAGAGTTGTTCCTCACCACTCAGTTTTCAAGATTCAGGCACAGCCTTGGCTTTAAACTTCTCTGAGGTAGTTGTGAAAACCCAGGGGATGAGTCAAAACTAAAACTTATTTGTTGAGTGTTTGAGTGTGAATACTTTTTATTCCCCTTTAAGGACTGAGGGAATTTAAAAAGCTACTCAAGGACACTAAAGAAATTTCCCTTAATTCAACTGTGCCAAAAGCTGGGCTTGATTCCCAAGTGATGCCTCTGTACAATATACAATCATAGCTTTCAGAATCATCCTGCATGGCTAATGCTACCCTTTGTCACCTAGGCCTAGTGTTTTGAAAAGACCCCTTCCAAGTAGTTGATTCAAAAGATATAACCAAGTACACAAAATATGTAACAAATAGGTACAAATTGTATTTATATATTTTGCTTATCTAAAAATCTTTATAAAGTTCATAAAAATGGGTTTCTCTTAAGTATTTTAAATGTAAAATATCATAAAATTTGAAAATAACATAAAAATATATACTAGAAAACTCTTAATAGCTCCAAACTGGAAACTATTCAAATGCTTTTATGCACAGTACATTCACACACCAGACACTATAGAGCAACCAGCACAAACGATCTACAAATACATGGAGCAATAAGGAGTAACGATGACTATCACTAGGATAACAATGACACAAAAGAGCGTATTATTACATTTTAAAATAGTATATAAAAGCAGGTATAGCTAATCTACAGTGTTAAATACCAGAAGACTGGTTCCCCTTGAAGGGCATAAGTTACTGAAGGGGACAAATTGGACATTATTTCTGTTTCGGTATGGGCACCTCTCATTCAATACATAAATGACAAGTTTTGTTTCAATATCAAAAATACCTGTTACTGTAATACTTCCTGTTGAAAAAATCTGTAATGTAGCTCGTAGAGATTTTATCCGATAGCACACAGCAGGATGAAGTTCAGGTTCATAACTATACCAAAAAAACCCACAATGTAAGTATCTGTTGTTTGACAAGTAACTTCAAATTTGGCAAGTCATTTTGATTTTTTAAAGACCTACCTGGCATGAGGTCTATTGTTCTTTGTGAATTCTGGCAAACGGATTTCAAATGGCATGTTACATACTGCTAAAACGTTAACAACCTTAAAATCTGTAAATATTACCTTTAGGAGAGAAGTAAAACTCAGTAAGTTACTGAAACAAAAAATCTGCTCACCACAGAATCCTTAATAATTAAGTTTCAATATTTAAAAATATAAACAAATGAAATAAAACAAATACCTTAAGCTTGGACCCAGTATTTTAACAATAACTCATTAAATGCTACAATTAAGAGAAAATAACCCAGAAACTTCATTAAGAAGACAAACCCTGACTACAACAGTTCATCTGAGATCTTTTGAAGCTTAAGTTTAGTTTAACTTTTTTGATACTTTAAATAGGATAAAGTTAAGAGCAAACAGAGAAAAAGAAAAATCAAAGCAGAGTCAAGAGTCAAAATGAAAATGTTATCACTTTAAAAGTCAGTAAATAAATAGTTGAGTACACACTGAACTTCAGAGATTAGACTTTTTCTTACATGCAGTAAGGTAAAATGACCTTTCTGTGAGTGTAGGTAGATGTTTGTTTTCTTTAGGGGGACAGACTGAGAGATAAAATGATAATATTATGCTTTTAATTCATTGGGATTTCTCTTACTATTTCTAATTTTATGCTAAGACAAGAAGTTCTCTCAAATTAATAACTTCAGCATCTCCTACCAATATCTTGGTTTTATTTTATCATCTTTTCTAACACTCCGAGTAAAACCACAGTTCTGGATAAACTAACCATCCTCCAGTAACTCAGTAGCTGCACGAGATAGCTGTAGAAACCCATACAATTGTGCAAAATGGTCGCACCAATAGCCGGGTCTGGGTACTGCTCCCCCAAGAGTGCCCAACCCCAACATCTCACGGGCATCTCCGTGCCAGCCTCTCTCCTCCCGCCTCAGAAGACAGAAGCCATCCCAGGGCCACTCAGCTCCCATCACTTCCCATCTAAATTGCAAACAGCCTAGGTCACTTCCTTAGGGGCTATGGCTCATCATTCTCTCTTTCCTTTCCTCATTGTTTGCAAGTGGCCTAGCAAGTCCATATGTGTATTAATTTTATTCAAATGTATGCCTCTACAAAATACCTGACGAGGTAAACCTGCCAGCAATGGTTGCTGTCTGCGAGTGAGAGCCAGCTAGCATGTGTTAGCAGGTCCTGCGGCTCTCTGCCACTGTCATGCACCACTTTACAGAGCATCAGAAACATGGTTTTTAGAGGGGGAGAGTGGGTTGTTTAAAAGTGTGAAAACTTAAGAAGTTGGAAAGGTAGTTAACTTATAAGAAAAAAGTCTATGTCTCTGTAAGGAAGACACTAAAAAAAGGCCAGGATCCATTAATTAGACCCATGTGGACAAGTTTTGCTACTAAATTTTGACACTGAAAAAACAGTATAAAAAAAATCTACAAAAAGGTCAATCACGAGAATAGTTTCTGTAGAGATTTCTTTATTAAACTCAAAATTTTAACTTCATAAAAATAAATCCTTGAACATCTGTAGTTTGAATAGTTTTTGAAAATGTTACCTGAAAACCTAGTTTCTGCAGACTGCGGGCTAAACGTCTGGCTCCAAATTTAGCTTCTTCTTCACTACAGTATAAGAAGAAGAAAAAAATTGACAGGAAGTCAATTTTATACCGAGGAACATGGCAAAATGTACACATGATTTTGTTTCTAAGTCTGTAAATGTCCCTTCAGTGAGGGGGAAATTAAAAAGTTAAAATAAAGAACCCAAGTGAAATTTACCTTGTTGCTCCAGTGCAAATAATTTTTCCTGAGGACCAAATTGTAGCTGTAATTCTAGGTTTTCTAAGCTTCATTAACACTTTCTGGGGAAAAAAAACAACCAACCATAATTAGAACTAATTTTCATATACAGTTTTGCTTTATGTGGCTATTTTAATTTTTAAATATTACTCCAAGCTTAGCCAAGAACAAAATTATTCTCTAAATCACCCACCCATTCTGAAATCAAATACCACATTGAACAAAAGAATACATTAATCCCAAAAGATATTTAATTAATTAAAAATACATGGTCTGTAAAATCTCTAACACTTAAAATCAATCAACTATAAAGTATGTAAAGATTTCATCTCTTCCACTCCAGTCATATAACTGGAACTTACAGTTTGCATGGATTCTCAAATATGGCAAATTTGTTTATAACTCAGGAACTTTGCAGTAGCTGTTCCTTTCATCTGAAATATTTTTCCTTATTTTTATTTCATCCAACTCTTTCACCAGATGTCACCTCCACTGTGAGGCCTTCCCTGATTGTTCTGCCAAACACCCATTCATTCATCACTGTAAATTCTAACCTGCTTCATCTGCTTCATGGTGTATCCATTACTATATAGTGTCTCAGAGTTGAAACACCTATGTGCAAATCTTGAGTGCAGGAGAAAGTTGGAGCTAGATGTAATTTTAGATTTTTTAGCTATGACAGGCATTTAAAACAATGGATTTGAATAAAATTACCTACACAGTGAGTATAAGTAGGTCAAGAACTAAGGTCCAACATAATATGTGAATTTAAATTTTCATTGCAACTTTTCATTTATGGAAACATTTATCATATGTCCATTTTGCATAAGAAATAAATATTTACTGAATAATGTAACACATTAATGAATGAGACAGTTGAGGCAGTGTCCTTAAAACACCTGTTACATTCTGAGGTCTTCCCTTTCTCCAACAATATGCCACATTATCAAACTAGAAAGCTATTAAATCTGGGAAGAAAAAATTTAACAACGATCCAAAATAAAATTTAAGCTAAAAGTACATTATAAAATTTCAAACACAAGTAGATACGAAACACTATGCTGAATTTATTCTATATTTAATTGTCTTTCACCATCAACTTGTCCTTCAACTCAGCTTTTCCCGTTAATCTTCTTAGGAAAAAGGACTTCTCTGCCAATGGTATATGAAAAGTTCCACAGTAGCATTAGGCAATTTTGTCTTTAAACTTTTTAGCACACGTATTTCTTTAAATGAAGACGGAATGATTGATGAACTTGAAAGTTTTTAATTGTGGGTCACTGAAAATTTTAATTGAATCTAATTCATCTTTACTTAGTTTCTAGTCCCAAGAACTAACAATAATTTACCTAGGTATACTGGCATCTAATTTTTAGAACTCAAATAAAGCCTTCATATATATATATATTCCTATTTTCATAAAAACATGTTATATATCTCATCATTCTTTGGTTTATAAAAGCTAATGAACATCTACTGTGATTTATAATGTTACTCTCAAAACACTAAGGTTAAAAGCAAATTACCAGCTTTCACTTCAAATATTATAGGTTTAACAAAAACTACAATTTAAAATGTACCGATTAGGATAGGAACTGTATTTTCAGCAATCTGTTACTAAAGGATACCAACTATCTAGGCAAAAGAGGGCTATGACAACATAAAATTTACTACCTATCATCTGTCTGTCTATTGATCTAGCTGGCTATCTATCTAGCTATCTATATTAAGGCACCATTCAAACATAATTATATTTAAGTAAGTATACACAGAAGTTGAAAGTCCTTTTCTTCAGTCAAAAGACATGGAAAGAACAGAATAAAAAGTCTGGGAGCCAGGGAGTTGGAGATAAGTATCTGGAAAAGCTACTTTTTCATGAGAGAGGGCCCACTTCTTCAGAGTTCATTGTTGTATCCAGGACAACTAAAACACGATAAGATGCTCATAAACTACCTGCAGAATGAATACATTTTAGTACATTATTCATAGCACTATACTATTAGGCTATGTAGTATCATACCAAAATTCAGATACTTACTCCAACATCACGCTTATAAATTACATTTGCTCCCTCCAAAGCAATCTTCCTTAAGTTCAAATGGCATCTTGTTCTAAAAACACAGACTACATTTGTAATTAGAATGTCCAATGCAACATCACTGTCTGCATCCATTGGAGTAGTTTAAAAACTTAGCTTCCCACCACGAAGATCACATCCTGAGAAATAAAACAAAATAAAGTAATTAAATTTAAATGTTTTCTGAATTTTTCACAAATAATCTTGAAAACTAAAATGCAAAAACTAAAATCAATACTATTTATTTTTAAACATTAAATAAAATCATGTCCCTTTTTCCCCACTAAAAATGCCATTTAAAAAAAGATATCATATAAATCTAACTTTAATTCCTTAACTTTAATAACTAGTTTTTTATATGCCAGAAGGCTGCCAGTTTAATCTCTTGCCACTTGCCTTTAAACCACTAAGTTCCAGGTGAAGCAGGTATGGTAATTCTCCAAACACACCAGATTCACGGGCCAGACTTCATGGTTCCATGTCTAGTTACTAACGGTACTAGAATCCATCTCACCCTTACAAGAGCTACAAACAGGATAACCTATTTTGCCTCCATTTCAAGTAACTAATATAAGTTTAAAGAAGCAGAAATAGTATTTATAACACTTCTAAACAAACTTTTCTCATTTACTAGTCATTTATTCATTCTTCACTTACTGAACACCTACAACATAGAAAGAATACTGAAGAAAAAAATGAGTGAGGTCAAGTCTTTTGTCCTCAAGGAGCTCACAGATTTGTGTGTGTGTGTGTGTGTGTAGGGAGGGGCTCTAACAAATAGCACAAGACCATTTTTATCAAGATCACAATTTTCCAAAATATTTCTTTGCAAAAATTCTGACAGAAGCATTTCCATAAACAAACAAAATGAGCCCTAGTCTGTACTAAGCATAAGGCTCATATTCCAGCCAAAAATATTCTTTGATTCAGTTCCCACATCTCAAAATAATAATAATAAATGGTGCTTCAGCTTGCCTAACCCACAAAAAGAAAATCAGAAAATACTATTATTATCTTCAAGATTCTTTGCAGCCACAATATAAAGAATTAGTATCCTTTATAAGAATTCAAATTATTATGTGACTAAAGCAATGAAGATGCCAAGAGTCCAAATAAAGAAAATTCAATTTGTGTTTTTGCCCTTTGGTGTACTAGAACACAGTGACAAGTCAGACCCTAAGACTTCTAGGACCTACACAGGATTATACTACATCTTAATTCTGTATATCAATTGTATCTCAAGTTCATCGTATTTTCTCACTTTTATAATCCTTTCAATCTGCTTATTTTCTTTTCTGTTCTTTGTGTATGTTTAAGTAACCTCAAATGATGTTTATCTATAAGGTGCAGGGCATGAGTGGTAGTTGCCCTGATTAATAGATATATAGATAGATAAATAAGCAGAGGAGAGAGGCAGTTATCAATATTGATCTTAAGCTGCAAGCTCAATGTCTCTGACTAATCACTTACTAGTTCTGAGAACTAGGGAACGTTATGCAGTCTCTCACTATGCCTTGGCTTTCTCCCCTGTGGTACGTAATAATAGATGATGCTATGAGGTAGTGTAGTGGGGATTATAAGAAAGATGTAAGAAGTACTTAGGCACATTATCTTGAAAATAATAACATAAAGAATGACAGTAACTTAGGATATAATAGATTCAAGTCAACAGGAAGAACAATTCCTAAGCACCACTTCCCATGACTGTAACTGTGAGGTAGAGGCTCCTACCCCAACACCCATCTGCCCTTCCTTCACCAGCAACAGAACCCAGGTGTCTAGCTACAAATGCTGGCAGAAATAAAATACTGTACTTTTCAGGTTCTTGGGCAACAGTGGAGCCCCAAAGCCACATAACTGTCTTGATAACGAAATGGAAAATGAAATGGTTTTGTGTCTTTAGGAAAGTTTGTTCAGAGGGGCTAAACTAACCAGCAAAAACCCCTTTTGCCTTACTGCCCTTCTTTACTCTGGCCGCCTGGGGCCTGGATGCTCCTATTTGGGGTGATGGCAGAACAAAAACAGGGCAGAAGAAACTTGTGTTCTTGATACTGTGAAACTCCTTATTAGCCCTGTACTTCATAATTCCAGATTTCATGAATATGAGGTAAAAATCAATGTCCATATTAAGGCCCTCATGTTGAACTCCTGTTGTATGCAACCAAATTCAATTTTAATGGACACATCCCATGAGAACAGGCTACCAAAAACACTCCTTAAAGAGAAATTACGTATAAAGAAACTGTCGAACTTACTACTTCACAAAGATTTTTTACACCAAGCAGACTAAAACAAACGGCCTCAGACCTACTTCTCTGCACATGAAACCTGCGAGCTGAGGGAGAGTCAATGACAATATGCAGGGTGAAAGCATGTCAAGAAAAGAGGGGTAAAGCCAATCTTTGTGAATGCAAAGAAGCCTTGGAATGGATTCAAAATCAATGATTTTGTAGTTTTTGTAGTTCAGCAACTTACATTCTAAAAATGAGGCCATGGGCATAGTTCATCCTAAGTAGCGTTCATATTTTAGATTAGTAATGTGCCAAGCAGCCTCAGGAAATACTATTACTTTAACTTTAATGGGGTTTAAATCGAGGAAATAATATGAATAAGTCAATACTTCAAAAAAGCATTCTACAAGAAAGACTCCACATTTTTGAAGTAGTATACAAAAAAAAACCTGTTTGCAATCAGCTTACCTATTTTTGTAAACAAAAGTATTAACAAAGATTCACTTCTTAAAGCTAGGCATATTATATTCCTTTTACATAGGATAACTAAAATGGCAATCCAATAAAGTAGACAAATCTTGGTTTCTACAGAGAATCTGACAGCCTATCATATATCCCTCCTTTTAATTTTAAATGTAGCTAAATAATTTATCAATGGAACGAAAAGCTCTACGTAAGTAAACTTTATTTTCAGCATTAAACAAGAATTGATTAGTCCCAAAAGTATTTCAAAAGGGTGTCAATTATTCCCAAAAACACACATATACATACACACATTAATTTTTTCATAAGTCTGCTATAATTATGATGGTGAAAACTAATTCCCATTAGGAAAG
Organism: Noctilio leporinus; assembly: GCA_004026585.1. NCBI lineage: Eukaryota > Metazoa > Chordata > Mammalia > Chiroptera > Noctilionidae > Noctilio > Noctilio leporinus. Next base: position 349,186 of record PVIW01000170.1, on the reverse strand, counting down.
AAATATTCCAAATTGCTTATAACTATTATGGTGCCTATAGTTAAACATCTGGATCATACCATTTCCTACTAAATTCTGAGTTTGGTGATATCAAAGACTATACCTTATAGTCTATATATTCCCATGAACACCTGGCACACAGGAAACGTTCAATTATTATATAGTGAATGAATGCTAAAAATCCAACATCTCAATTTCCAGTCTCTATTAAAGTTCTCATCTACTGAGAATTCCAAAATATTTCTTTTAATACTAGGCATGGAAAGAAACTTCAGCTGGCAAGACTGAAACTTAATTTCCAAAGCCACAAGCCCCTTAACAGAATATTCATAAAATATACACGCATGTAGTATATTCATTATATTTCATGTCGGTTTATATGTAAATGTTTTCACTGGTTTGTGCATTTCCAATGGGAATGTTAAGCAACTCCATAAAAAAAAAAAAAAAAAATATATATATATATAGCAAAGTGGCATTTAAACTCACAAAGCTGTTACATCTGCTAACACTACAGTATTAAATACACAAAAGGGCCCAAAAAAATAATACAATGCACATCTATGTACCTACTGCCCAGCTTAAAAAAACTAACATTACAATACCATCGATGCCTCCCTTTGTACGTCTCTTAAACCACGTCCTTTCCCTTCCCTCCAGAGGAAACCTCTACTCTGAATTGGTGTTTCATTATTCATGTAAATTTAAATACATGTACATTATATATCTAAACCCAATTAGGTTGATTAAAAACAACACATATTAATGATATGGTTTGCTAACATTTCTATGCTCATAAGTAGAAAGAGCCTATGATATTCCTTTCTTGTACTGTCCATGTCTGGTTTGAGTTACTAGACTCATTACACCAGTTAAGGTGATTTCTTTTTCTTTTAATTCTCCAGGGGACAAGTTAGAAGACCTTAATCTGAAAATTGTCAGAATCTATTTCTTGTTTGCTTGGTATATTTTAAAAGACTAATTTATTTCAAAGATAATAGATGTCTTCTACTTCTTCATGAATCTGTTTTCTTAAATTAAATTTTCTTGGACACCTTCCCATTTCTTATAAAAATTTAAATTTACTGGCACATAAATTTTCATGTTTTTTTGATAAATTTTCAAAATATCTGTAGTATACTTACCTCCTTTTCCTTATAATATCACTTATCTGTTTTTCTCTCCTTCAATCTTGCTGAATGGCTTCTGTTCTGTTAAGTTTCTTCAAACAAAAACTAACAGCAATCAGTTGATTGTCTTTATTAAATTTTTTTTTTTTTTTTTGCTTTATGCTCACCACTTCCTTTCTTTTACAGATATTTCTTTTTCTAATTTCTAAAAATGGAAAGCAACCTGAATGCCTAATACATATGTACATTTAAGCCGATATGACCTAGTGCTTTAGGTGTGTCTTAAGTTAGATATATAGTGTTTTCAACATCCTGGATTCTAATAATACTTAAATTTTCATTGCTATTTTTCTTTATAAGTTCTTTGCCTTTGGAAATATATGGTTTTCAAGTTCATTAGTAATGAGGGAATGCTAATGTTAAAGAATGAGATAGCACTTATAGACAAATGTCAAAAAATAAAGGTATAAGTAAACCAGCAATCTCTTATAATTTGGTATAAAAACTTTCTACAGGAGATAATTTGGTAATGTGCATTAAAATAATTTAAAATGTTCACATAGGTCGAACTGCAGTCAATTGTTAAGAATGCATCTTGAGAAATAATTAAACTGAGCAAAGTATAAATAAGATTATACATTGCAAGCCCTGGCTGGTGGCACAGTGGATAAGGCGCTGGCCTGCGAACCCAAAGGTCGCTGGTTCGATTCCCAGCCAGGGCACATAACCAGGTTGCAAGACAGGTCTCCAGCCAGGTCTGTAGCTGGAGGCAGGTGAAAGGCAACCATACATTGATGTCTCTCTGATGTCTGCCTCTCTCCTTTCCCCTCTCTAAAAATAATAAAATCTTCTTTAAAAAATAAAAAAAAAAAGATTATACATTCCAATTCTGTTAGTTAAAAACAACTTATGTGTCCATCTTGAAGAGACTGATTAAATACAGTAGTTTTATATAACAGACTACTAAATAGATTTTACAAACTATAAAGCTACATGAACGTAGACAGAGGTCCAAAATGTGAAAAGAAATTAATGTTTGATTAGAGCTCATTTTGGTTTATAAATCTATGTGCGTGTTTATACAGCCAAAATGCTAACAATTATTCTATTGTAAGTTCAGAGTTGGCATCTGAATGACTCATTTTTTTCTTGTTTTGTAGTCTAGATTTTTCTTTTAAAAAAAACAACAAATATTTACTGTAAGAAAAATAAAGTTAGATCTATTTTTTTAATAGATAATCTTGCTCAGATTTAACTATTTTTTCTTTTTTAAGATTTTATTTATTATTTTTAGAGAGTGGGGAAGGCAGAGGCAGAGAGGGAGACAGCAATGTATGGTTGCCTTTCACCTGCCTCCAGATATGGCCTGGCTTGCAACCTGGTCATGTGCCCTGGCTGGGAATCGAACCAGTGGCCTTTGGGTTCTCAGGCCAGGGCCTTATCCACTGTGCCACCAGCCAGAGCTATTTTGATTGCAATATAATCATCAATTATTTTCCCACGGCCTGAGTCCTAATATTAAGACATGGTTTAATCAGGTATTTTGTTCTGTTTCCGGAGTAAATACCTAGTGTGAGTTTAAATATATCCTTCTGATAACAGAAAGCAAAGTTCAAAATTGCAGCTGTCCTAACTTCAGGAAATGTCATATTTCTAGCTTTCTATTAAAATACATGGTAGAAGTCGGAGTTATTTCTTCCTCAATCCGTGATTTTCAGACAAGAACACATTGTGTTCTTTAGGTCCTCTTACTTTCTAGTGGTATTTAAAAACATTTCTTCAGCAACCTGTAATCTTAAAGCATCACCTGGAAAACACTGCCACCTTCTGGCTTTTAAGACAAATTGCACCCAAGGCCTCTATATTTAAAATTTTCCACACCAGAAGATAATTAAACTGAAAGGCCACAATAAACAATGTCATAAAAACAAAGCAAAAATTACTCTAAAATCTAACAAAAATACATAAAAACTAAATAAACCTTAGAATACAGGAAAGTTGACTCTAGCCAAAGTATATTCAAGCTGCCTAGGAAGATCCTGAAGGAGGGGCCTGAAAGTTTAGCCACAAAATTACCGTTCATGATTTAAGAAATGGCAGAAAGGAGAGACTGGGAACAGACTAATTTGCAAACACAAGAGGAACTCGCATGGTCTCCTAGGGAACATTCTTTTCTAAAAGTAAAACAGGCGGTTTAAACCAACTCTTCTCTTTTATAAAGCTCCCAAAATAGCAGATTAGGAAATAGACATTTTGTACAGTGATTCCAACCGACTACTATACTTGATACTCTCCCAACACATGCCTGTGACCAAGATGGAGAAAAGCAAACATTTTGCCCTTTAGTGAAAGGGTATTCTTTTATACCTGTTTAATAGTACAGAATATGTCTTTTCTTTTCTGGAAATTGGGAATAATATCCCTGTACCTCCCAGGGTGCTGCTAAGGATTCAGTTTCAAAATGTCAAGTACACAGCATATTTGTTAAATGGCAACCGTTACTGTTTGACAGTTGAATACTGTAACCAAACTGTTCAATGAATTAATACAAAGCTTGAGAACAGTCACAATTAACAGATAGAGCTCAGGCAGGAGACAGCTAACTCTAGTCAAGGGCCAATGCTCATTCTATGAAAAAGGTTTTATTGAAACAACCATGCTTACGTGTTTACAAAATAACCATGGCATAACTGAGCAGTTCTGACAAAGACCTAAAAACCCACAAGCCTAAAATAGTTACTTTCTGGTCTCTTTAAAAAGTTTGCTGATTCCTGGGCCCAATGAGTCAATATCAATAAAATAAAATTTAACACTGATTAATGTAAAGTTCTCATTTTTATTAAAATAACCAAAACATCTGTATATCATGGTCCTTCATCAGATCCCCCAGGCTGAAGTGAATAGCTATCAGAGACATCGACCTTGAATTATAAAAGCTATTAAGGATCTACTGTTAATTCTGTTAGAGGAAGAGTGATTACATAGTCAAATATTCTTTTTTTTTTTCAGAGATGAATATTGAAAAATTCAGGAGGGAATGGGAATGTCATATCTGTAATTTACTTTAAAATACACTTATTTCTCACTAACCTTAGTTTAACAAATAGATTTAGATAAAGTTTCAAATGACTCCCTTGGTATCTGGAATCTTACCACAGGAAATAAACAAATTGAGATATCCTATTCAGAATAATTTGTATAAAGTATAAAAGTATTTTAAGACAAAAAAAAAATGCTGTATTACTGCTTCATCACTTCACAACTGTTAAATCAAGGAGACATTTATTACACTAATCTCCCTATGTAACTGACTGAAAATTTCCATAATTTTACCGAATAAAAAGATGCTTAGGAAAAATATTTTTCTTCACTGGTTACACTTAAACATGGGATTTTAATTATATTACTTTAAAGAAAACAAAACAAAAAACTCAAGGTTACATATAGAATATCCTGCCCTTAAATCATTTAAAGAGGGAACCAATGTCTAGAGGAAAGTAGGATAATATGAGGTACATAAAAGACTGAGAAGCTTTAGGACATTAAGCACAAGAAAGGAAATAATGGCGGTTGTTCTCAAACTTCTTTTTCTGAAAGAAAGAAAACTTTTTATTTTAAGAAATCACACAAGGCCCTGGTTGGTGGCTCAGTGGATAAGCACCAGCCTGCAAACCCAAATGTCGCTGGTTGATCCCCAGTCAGGGCACATAACCAGGTCGCAAGCCAGGTCTCCAGTCAGGTCCCCAGCTGGAGGCAGGTGAAAGGCAACCACAGGTTGATGTTTCTTTCTCCTCCTTCCCTCTTATCTTCCTGCCTCTCTAAAAAATAATGAATAAAATCTTTTTTAAAAAAAGCTATTCTTTTAGGAACTGGAGGAATGACCCACCTTGGCTCCAGGGTAAGAAGACCTCTGCCCAGGACAAAGAAAGAATGCTGCAGCTTTGATCTCCTTAAATTTCCTTAATTCCTTACCTCATCTTTTCTCCTTAAAGAAATGGGCCCATTTACAATAGAATGTAAGACAGGGTGCAAAGCCCACTGTCTTCTCAGATCCCAACCATCTGAATAAAGCCACCGTACAGATTAAAAAGGGGGGAGGACCCAATAAAATTAAAGTAAAAAAAAAAAAAAAAAAATTCACACAAAAGTGTATTTCATGAAGCCATTCCAAAAAACAAATATTTGTAAAGCAGTGGGCTCCACAGAAGTGTCCAAATAAATGAAAGAGAAAAAATGAACAAGAAAAAGAAGGGCTGGGAGGGCTAGATAATTAACTAACAGTTAGGAAGGTTATAGAACAAATCTTCTGTTAGGTGGGAGATGAAACTAGATGGCTGCTAAGATCCCATCTAAGTTCTAAAACTCCCGATTCTAACATCCTAGATAAAGACACACTACAGACAAATTTAGGAGTTACTATACTAAATTTACATTTTAATTCTAGAGCTGGTGTGTTAGTGTAGTTAAACAAACACCCCACTTCTCTCCAACATGCGCTTGCGCTCAAGGGGCAGTAAAGGAAGAATGTCAGACGCACTAAGGAACAAGGGCATAGACGGTGAACAAAACTGCAAAATCTCACTGGTTTGGTCGGGTGAAATTCTATCACGAGGATGTTTTTTCATGTAACTCCCAAGAGCTTATTATACTTTAGGAACCAGTCCTTGGCTGGTGCTTTTGTATTCTAACTACATGAAACAAAAAATGTTATTAATAGTATGGCTGGTCACAAAAATCTTTGTGTTTTCCAACAGAAGGATTACATATCAGGCCACCTTATAATATAAAACATTTTAAGTAAAAGCAAAAAGAATCATCATTGCATTAAATTAAGCAGAAAGTTAAATTATGTTCATTACATGTCTCTAACTACTATATCTCTGACTCTATCTAAAAGCCAATTCTAAAGACTGATAAGCAGAGGGCATTCACATGAATAACTTGCATCAAAATATATTGTTGTACTTAAAAAAATCTGTATTAAGAAAATTACAAGATCTTTTAATGAAAATTAATAACAATAACTGAAGGCTGCTAGCAATTGTCAACTTAAAAAAACAGTAAAGGGTGACTGATTCAAGTTCCAGTCAGGGCACATAACCAGGTTGCAAGCCAGGTCTCCAGCCAGGTCCTTAGCTGGAGGCAAGTGAAAGGCAACCATACATTCATGATTCTCTCCCTTTCTTCCTCCCTCTCTGCTCTTCTCTCTAAAAATAACAAATAAAAATCTTTAAAAAAAAAGCCCTGGCTGGTGGCACAGTGGATAAGGCACCACCAGCCTTTGAACCCTCTGCTTCTCTTCCTTACCCTCTCTCTAAAAATAATACATAATTATTATTTTTTTAAAAGTAAAGAGGAGTGCATTTTATGCTTCAGTCTACAAAAGTATTTGTAAAGGTACCTAAAAAGTGGTGAAGAAAAATCTGAATGATGCTGAATTTCTGGATGACTGTTCAAGAAAAGGTAAGTTAGTGGTTTACATTCTCATCAAGTTCCAGCTGAAACAAAAGGAGATGTTTGGCAATTTAAGAACACATAACCTAATCCCATCCCATATTAAAAATATTTAAGCAATAGCCTACTTAAGAATTTTATAGCCCTGGCTGGGTCACTCAGTTGGTCAGAGTGTCGTCCCAGTCGGCCAAGGTTGCAGGTTTATTTAATCCTGGGTTACGGCACATACAAGAATCAATCAATGAATTCATAAATGAGTGGAACAACCAACTAATGTTTCTCTTTCTCTAAAAATCAATAAATAAACTTAGAAAAGAATCTTACTATTTCATAATGTATTTGTAATGGAAGAAAACTTGGATGTTTGAGATGTGGATCCTAATGGAAGATAGGTGACCTCTAAACTATTCCTATCCTCACTTGTAAAAAACACACCCTGTGATTGTTTTGAGAGATTAATGGGCACCTAGCAAATTAAGCATGCTCTTTTCAAGTAATGTTGTATTAGTCAGTGCTATTATTAGTATTAATTTTAACTGTCTAATTACAGATAATGAAAAAAGTACATTTTACTAAAAACAACCTGAAATTGGGGGATTTAAACTCAAAGGTATTAATTCTAGCATATTGATTCCTTACACGAAAGCAAAATTATGCATAGATTTAGTATTTCAAATTAGTGTCTAATGTATGGCTTTTAAAGAAGATAGCATGCCATTTTCTGATTATGTAAGAACTACTCAAAGAAAAAAAGAGTCACCCACAGTCCTACCAGTGATAATTACTAATTTTTTTCCTACGCTTATGCAGATAGGTCTTGAAGCTGCTAAATCCACATATTCATCTGTGCATATTAAATAAGACTGGGGTCTTTCGTACATGCTGTCATACCTAGTCAACAAAGAATTTTGTACAAATCTTTTGACAACTTGAGAGATAAATGAAAAACAGCAATACTGGATTGACTGCTTTTCCTTGAATGCTAAATATTACTAAGCAGTATTTACTGTGTTAACTGTCTCATGTCCTTTGTTCATTTTCTCTGAGATTTCTTCCTGACATACAGGCTCTTACGAATAAAGAATATCAGTGCTTTGCCTGCTTATACGGTATTCCTTCTGCTAAAAATGACCTATCCCCACCGGCTCACTACTCGTTCTGTAGCTCAGCATCACCTTCATTCCATCAGTTCTCTAACAGGGGTTGGACATCCCAGCATTCCGCAGTAAATGCAGCCTGGCAGAAGGAACAGCAGGTGTTCACCGCTCGGAGGTGAGTATAAAGTATCAGCTGCTCAGACCTGAAGGAGGGCCAGCATGGTGGGAAGAGTGAATGGGAAACTGGCACATCAACAGGCTGGAGATGCATCCAGTCTAGGTCATGTTAAAACTTCCTATTTATCCTGAGAGCACGGTGAGCTAAAATAGAAAGCAAAAGATGACATGATGCATTTGTCTTTTAAAAATACATCAGTGCTCCTTCTGTTACAGGGGATGGCCTAGAAAGTAAGAATGGGCAGAAACTCAGTTAGGGTCTATAGTGCGGCAGGCCTGGGGGGAGACAGCAGCGGGGTGAGGGCAGGGGGAAGGGAGATGGGGAGAAGCAAAGAGAAGAGAGGCGTTTTCAGGAGACAGTGAACAGTTCTGCCGCTGACCTGGGGAAGGGGAAGAGGGAGAGGAAGGATGACTAGGTTTGTGGCTTGAGATACTGTTTCCTGACAAGAAGCACTGCAGGGAGAGCAGGTTTGCAGGGGAAGTGGTACAGAGGGTGGTAAGGTTCTGTTTCAGACATGTTGAAGTGAAGAAACTTATGAGGCCTCCAAAGGAGAGACAGAAAAATCAGGAGAGAGTCTTCAGGACAGGCCCAGATCCAGACTGGAGAAAAGCACACAGCACAGTACTTGCTCATGATAAAAAGCATTCAAATTTAGCTGTTCCCACTGTTACTATTATTATTCTCCTTTCTTCATTCTTCCATGGTTAGAGAAATGTTCAAAAATAAAAAGGATTTCCAGTTATTCACTGTGGTATTCAAGCTTTAAAACATAAAAGCAGATCCTATTCCAAGTCTAAAAGCAAGGGGTAAAAGTGAAGAATACAATTTTGATATATCTGGTAAATAAAATTAGTATTAAAAAAACCCACCAAACTTAACAGTGAATTTTTTTAAATCCCCAGTAACAATGAAACAATTTCAAACAAAAAAATAGTTGTTGGTTTGGATTTTAAAATATAATAAACTGTTTATCATATTCTTTTCATTTAAAATGTAACTATCATGTTCATTTCAAGTATAAGGTATCAGTTGTCTCCACAGGTCTTACATGTGTTGCTATTTTCTCATATTATGAGTGATCATTTTAAAAACCAGGAAGTTTTATCTTTTTCCAGATAATCTTGATACTTGCCAAGTTATCCATAAGTGACTACAATTTGTGAAACTAACTGAGCCATTATGCTGATGCTGATAAAACAGCAGAATTTTGTAAAGGTTATTATTTTCTTTGCAAGTATACATGTTAATTCTCCGGTAGCTGACAAACTGAATAAACCCTCTCCCAGCTTCTGGTTGGTGATACGGTTGGCATGCATGAAGTTCAAAATTCTCTGCATTCAGACTTTGTTTCACGAGTGTCAATGCTAGGTTCAAACTTGAACTGCTGACAGCTCATCGAGAATTTAATCAAGAGAAAGCACTGCAAGATGAAAACACAACAGGCGAAATAGCCTACCTACTGTGACAGTTTCCTTTCAACTGCTTTTATTGCTTTACCCCTCATATAAAATGTCTATGTTAATGCTGGCAACCTGTTAAAAGGTCTATGCCATGCATGACTGCCAGGTTAAGAAAAGGAAGGTAAGATCATGAAATTAGTTCCTTAGAAAATAGTATACAGAGTTCAAACTGTTCTAGTTAAAATTTGTTCTTACTATTTAGTAAAAAATGTTACATAAATAAAAGCAAACAGGGTTATAGAATGCTCTTTTCACATATAAGCACAATTAAGAATTTCTGGTTTTATTCAGAACTGATCAGATATCAATTGATTGAAGGCTGTGTCACTTACAACAAAAGTCATAAAGAAGTGTTACAGCCCTGGCTGGTAGCACAGTGGATAAAGTGCCGGCCTGCGAACCCAAAGGTCACAGGTTCGATTCCCCAGCCAGGGCACATAACAAGGTTGAAAGCCAGGTCTCCGGTCAGGTCTGTGGCTGGAGGCAGGTGAAAAGCAACTGTATATTGATGTCTCTCTCCCTCTCTGCCTCTCTCCCTTCCCCTCTTTCTAAAAATAATGAAATAAAATCTTAAAAAAAAAAGAAGTGTTATGACCAATTGGAACATTGGTTCTTAACAAGAAGCTGAAACCTACGAGGAGGCTCAACCCCCAAAGATATTGTTGAACTAATCTCTGAAGGATCCTGGTTTTTAAAACATTTCCAAGTTGTTTTTAATGGGCACCTGGTTAAGAACCACTGGGCTGAAACACATACCACAATAGGTTATCAAAATAATGGAATTTTCCTTTCAGTAAGTAGGTCCTTCAAAGGGGCTACATTCTCATATCAGGACTGGTTATCACAGAACACGTAAGATTTCTGCACTGTTTACCTCGCATTGTTTCCTAACTTCAGAGTCCTGCACTAAATCATCACCATCTGCCTCCTGCCTCTGTGTGGCATAAAACATCATGAATAAATGGCTCTTCGCTGAATCCAATGTCACAGCTGAAGCGCCCTCCTTGGCCACCTAGGGCATAAGGCAACGGGAACCCAATTCTCAAAACTCTCCCTCTGGCTTCTGAGGCACCTCTTCTGGGCTCTCCTCCACCCCAAATACTTTTCCGTCTGTTCCCTAAATCAGAAGCTCTGAACTGAATTCCACGACAGGCCCAGAAAAGCTCAATAGGCTCCCCAGGTGAGGAGCCCCCAGAAATTGTACACGTACAAGCAAATCTAATGCGCACCTGAGGGGGCCATTGTTCTCCTCACATTCTCAAACGTGTTTAACTCCCCTGCCTTTAATCCCTTTCTTCATTCAGCTTTCAGGCTTCAACTACTGTACATGAGTTCATGGCTCCAATCATCAATTCTGAGCTGTCTGTTAGGCATATTCATTCAATTAAACCAACACATCCAAAATTAATTAATCCCCTCAGAAATGCTTGATGTCTTCATTTTAGTTAATGGGGCCATCAGCCAATACTCACACACATCAATCAGAAATTTCAGAGTCATCCTTCATTTCTTTTTTTCCCCTATACCCAGTTAACTTCTGATCTCACCTCTTTTCTGCATGCACAGCATCAATGTTTTATTTTAGGCTTTCACATGTCATACGGCTACATCCTTCTAACAGAATGCTCTGCTTGCAATGGCCACAGCCTGGGCCACCTACCACGTGGGCAGCCCAAACTGCCTTCCCGATGTGCCGCACCCCACTTAGAGAAACATCTCTTGGCTCCCTTATATGGACAAAATAGAATCTAACTTGTTTTGCTTGGAATGCAGCAAGCTTTACATTTCCAATATACTTCTCTGTAACCTTTCCTACTTCCAATACACTTGAACAGGTTCATTTTTAACCAATCCTCTTTTTTGTTTTTTTAAAGATTTTTATTTTATTATTTCTAGAAAGAGGGGAAGGAAAAGAGGCAGAGAGGGAGTGAGACATCAATGTATGGTTGCTTTTCACCTGCCTCCAGCCACAGACCTGACTGGAGACCTGGCTTGCAACCTGGTTATGAGCCCTGGCTGGGGAATCGAACCTGCGACCCCTGGGTTCGCAGGCCGGCGCCTTATCCACTGTGCCACCAGCCAGGGTTTAACCAATCCTCTTGCATGTGACAGGAGACGCATGCCTGACTTTCTATCTGCCCACGTCGCCCTTCCCCATTCCTTCATCTATCCAACGATTACTCATAACTGACTTCATTTACCATGCAACTAACGTGAACCCGGCACGGTGCTTAGACACTGGGACTTAAGCTCATAACAAAACAGTCAGGTAAAGGACCCTCATGGCAGTCATATTCTAGTGCAAGAACACAGACAACAAATAGATACAAATTAAAATAGAGAACATGCTCTATGTTATAAAGAAAATAAGGTGACTCGAGAGAACCTTGAGGAAAAATGATTCAGAAAGGTCTCTTAACTTTCTCAAAAATGAGAAATTCTTAACATTAGATCCTGAAGGGTAAGGAGCCAGCCATGCGCAGGCCTGAGAGAAAAGTCCCCAGGCAGAGGGCACCGCAAATAAGAAGGTGCCGTTGCACCAGAACTGTCTCTTAGACTGCAGGTGCCACGGTTCTTGAAGAGGACGGTTTAATACAAATGTGCCTTTAAAATTTGGGTTAGCTCCTGGCGCTTGCTCATCAACTCAATAAATGGTTGTGAATTAATGAGTGCTTCAAGAACAATGAAAAGACAGGCTTGCTTGTGAAGACAGGGAAAAGCAGGAGAGTAGGCATTTTCCCCGGTAACAACAAGAATTTTGGGGGCCCAACCCACTCGAGCTCTCCAGCAGTGCCCTATTATTTCATGTCACTTGGTTATGTTCCACTTAGCGCTCCTGCACCTCACGTGGTATTATTGATTTTCGTTCAGATCCCCAACTCCTGAAGGGCAACTGTGTTCCAGGAGCTTTTACAAATACAGAAATACGATACATTTCTGATGTAAGAATGATGTTAATTAAAACACATACAGAGGCCCTCAGCACTTTTGGTATATATTTCCTTTATACTTCCCTAAGAGGAGTGCTCTCCATTTCATCCCCCTGGGTCCTAACTCATCCCTATGCAAAGTTCATTCCATGACAGACTGGCTACCCTGTCATTACTTCTAGCACAGCAACCATCCGATTAAACAGGGTTTGATAAGAAAGCCAATATTCCTCTTTACAAAGTGATGGTGAGGATACAACACAAGGTAAATGGAGTTAAGTAAGAATGTAATTTAAGACATCTGAAAATCTTCCAATTTAACAATGCCAAAATAAAAAGCCCAGAAAGAGTAAATTAGAAGGCACATATTCTTAACATACATCCAAATGAACAATTGTCCAAGCAGCTACACTACGCACTGCAGCAGAATTTTCAGAGTTACTGGTCGAAGGTGTTCTCTGCTACATTGACCTAAAGACTTACAATAGCAATATGCTGTCAAGAAAATAATAAAAATATTATTAATATAGCTTTTTATCTGTTGTGAACTATTAAGACATCTCACACCCCTTACCTTAAGTCCATTACTACCAAAAAAGAGTAGAGAACTGAGTTAAGAAATCTAGTGTATCTTTGAGATTAGCAGGAGTTTGTGCTGAGGAAGGTCTAATGAACATCGCGATGACTGTGTCTTCAACATGGTCATGCCTCCTACAACCACCTAACCTGTCGCCAGCAGAGATGCTGGGATATGGCTGATCCATGAGCAAATGTGGGATGCTCCTAACAACTTCTCTAAGTTGCACAAGCATATAAATAACAAATACCCAATGAGATCACTGTAGCCATAAGCAGGCAAAAAAAAAAAAAAAAAAGGCTTTATGGCTCAATAAAAGTTATCTGGTCAACTACAAAGAGTAAGTTGGTTTTTGTTTCACAAAAGGTTCAGGTTCACCACACATCCTGGCTGAGGTTCAGACAATAGGTTCCAAATTCGCTTTATTAGCTTCATATCTGAAGGACAGTTAACATCTGTCCCTGAAATAGTGCGGTGGAAGGAACACTAGGGAAACATTAACAACGTGTTACAGCTTTATCTCAAAACAAGTAGGTGTCATTATAGGCAATAGTAGCAAAACCTTGGAGACCTGTTTTCCTAAAAATTTCCTAATACTATGTGTGTATGATTGTGTGTGTGTAGTGTGTGTTTGTGTGTGAGACACAGAGAGAGAGAGAGAGGAACAGAGAAACAGCTACTATTTCCTTGCTTACCTGATTATTTTTTAGATCCAGAATCCATGACTATGAAAATATTAACAATATTATATCAATGCTAAACCTTATTCCAATCAATCAACAGTATCAACTAGACTTCACATTCTTTAAACAGAAAAACAAAGCCCACACCTCTAAATAAAAGCGTATTTGCCACTCCTCTTCTGGGAAGGGTACAAAAACCAATTAAAACAAATAAAAACAGCACAACATGGAAGAATTGTAAAACTTTATCCCTGTACATTGAAAGCAAAATATACTTCCAATAATTTATTTTATATAAACTTCTATTGGGTTGACCAGAAAGTCCAATTAGTTTTTTCCATAAAATAACAAATTTTTTTAATTTCCACCACTAACTTCATCGATATTTTGAGTATGTCAGTTATCTCCCATGTGGTATAACATTGATTGCTCTCAATTAATGTCTTTGATTTGATCACTATCAACTGGTCTACCCAACTGTCGAGCGTTGTCCAGCAAGAAATCACCAGCATAAAACTTTGTGAACCACTTCACATGTTCAATTAGTCACAGCACCTTCTCCATACACTGTACCAATCTTTTTTTTTTTTAGTTTCGGTTGTGTTTTTATCTTTTTTGAAATAATAAAGTATAATATGCCCAAAATGTTACTTATTTTCTTCCATCTTCAATATTAAAGTGTCTACAGAAAAACTTACCAATTTTGATGTTTTTAAAAATACATGCTGATATGACAGCTGTCACAATACAATCCAACAAAATTGTTTCAGTAAGTTAAAGGCAATTACTAGAACCATCTTATGAAAAAAAAATGAATGTTTTAGACAACCCAATACATATTCCATAAAAATATCATTTCAATTAAAAACAAAGATGTGGCCCTGGCTGGTAGCACAGTGGACAAGGTGCCGGCCTGCAAACCCAAAGGTCGCAGGTTCGATTCCCCAGCCAGGGCATATAACAAGGTTGCAAGCCAGGTCTCCATTCAGGTCTGTGGCTGGAGGCAGGTGAAAAGCAACCATACATTGATGTCTGTCTCCCTCTCTGCCTCTCTCTCTTCCCCTCTTTCTAAAAATAATAAATAAAATCTTTAAAAAAACAAAAACAAAGATGTGGATAGGAGCCGAAACAGAAAAAACAGTTTGCAGTTCATTGTACTTAAGCTATTTATTTTCTAGTCAGGAGTTTTAAGTGCACATATTAAAACTAAACTATACCATTCGGACTTGACTCTAAAAGTCAGCCATTTCAGCAGCAGCCTGAAAAGCTACCATCATCAAGTTATTCCCAACTAGGGAGCCTCAGTATTTGCTGTCATACTTACAACTAATTCTGCAATTTTATGCAGTCATTCTAGAGCCACTTGAATTACTGGAGCACAGCAGCACTTTCAGCTACTGCTAAAATTACAAGGTACCTACTATCTAGAACATTTATAGTGACACAGAAAACTCAAGTTAAATGGCTTGACCAATGATGCCAATAAGTTTCAAGTTCACCATCATTTGAAGTTACACAAGCAAAAAAAAAAAAAAAATACTGTCTTCTAAAGAAAGACTAATTCTGCTAAGTGAAACCATTGGAGTCTATTGGATTTATTCAGAAGTACCACACAGCTCCACAAGCAGTCCATGGGGAAACAGCGTTTCAATAGCTTCAACACAGTACCAAACAAGGCTTTGTTGGCCTGCCTTTTCCAAGAAACAGAGATGTCTCTTTTTACTTAGTCCATCTGCTGTAAGTGATAACCAGATATCTTTGTGACAATTCAAAATTAAAACAAAAGCGCCTCCCCCTTCCAAAACTTAATAGCAGAGATGAGTCCAACAGTGATCACAAAGAATTTCAATGCTTTAATAGAAAGCCTCCAAATGAAAGAAACAAAGCATTCAAAAGTGGTCTCATGGTTCACCTTTAATGTACTACCAAGTACCGCTGCTACGCGGACCAGCTAATGCTTTCCCCTAGCTACGCGGAGCACTGTTCCAGGCGCTTCACGCTCCGTACCCTGCTCAAAGCTGCCACGCTAAATGAACCCAAGAGTCCAAACTCTTCAACTCACTAACCCTAACCCTAACCCTAACCCTAAGAAGATGTAACTAATTTTAATTTTGCTCGAAATCGTTCTGTCTCAGTGAAAAGACTTGCAATTTATCAGAAGGAGGAAGTTTAACGCCACTTAAGAAATTATTTCTTTAAAAAAGTTGTGAGTTAAAAAACAAAAGCATACCACACCCACGGGCTAATTAATGTGTACAGGCAGATGTTTAGGGTGCTAAACAGGAAGTCCTAAATTCCTTCACCCATGTCCTGAGAAAACTCTGTCCTTAACACACAATGCAATTTTCAGTATTCTTTCTTAATGGATGAATACTGCATGGCCCAAGTGGCCAGGCAAACTTTTGTGCTGCATATTTTGAGGGGTATGAAAATTTCAAGCTACATTATTAACTCCCACATGAAAGCTGATTTGAACTTCCCAAAATTCACCTTAGTGTTTTATTTGTTTTTTTTTTTTTTTTAACATTTTATGTGATCCCCAGAAGCATGCTTCCAGTATAAAACCAGCTACTGGAAGCGAATTCTGTATTTTATCATTTTTTAGTCCCAAGACAAAACCAGATTTGTACAATTTTCAGATAGGATCTGATTCCTTTTGACTAACGGCATACTTTTGGAATCTTGCTTTTCCACTATTACACATATGCTCCATCTCTCTTCTAAATAAAAGGTTGATTGTATCTATGTGATCCAAAACACGTCAGATATGTACACACATTCATCCTTTGGAAATTTCCCCAACTGGGAGTCATGTGACAAGAGCAAATACTGTATCTACACAAGGCAGTAAACCATTATTTTTATTGTTCGAACTAGTTAAAATTTTAAATTAAATTAAAAAGCCCTGACTGACCATGCTTAAGAAATTTTTGCTGCTTATAACTAGCAGCTAGTATAAAAATTTGAAATTAGAGGGATAAAAAATTAGACTACTAATTAGTGGTTGAGACACCTAAAGGTCCCTTCATCCACCAGGTTAACTCCCAGATGTAAAATAACAATATGTAACCTTCTGTAATCTTTAAAACACACACACACACATGCATGACATGAACACCTAATACGATGGTGACTCACAGACCTGAGCCTCAAGAAACTTCTAATTTAGCAGGCATGATGAAATCCATACACCAGGAACTATAGCACCAAGAAACACATAATCAAGTATATAAAATTAAAATTTGTGTCTGTCATATTTGGTATCCATGCATGTTGTTTCTCTGCTATCTACAAGTACACAAAAAGCACCGGAAGCACTTTTCAACCAGTTTGCACACCTGAAGTGGCACTAGGCATATAAAAGGTGCAACAAATATGGCTGTAAATTGCAAGCAATCTTTATTTTGTAATTCAAATGTCACAAGAGTTAAATTTTCAAAACTACAGGTTTTAACTAAGACATCATGGAAACATTATACTACAAATTCTCCTAAAGTCAATTTAAACTTTTTTCATAGCAATACAAATTTCATCACATGGTCTATGATGCAACAGAAGGAAATCACCAGGTTATTACTCGTCTCCTTCACTTAAAAACATCACTGAGACTCACCCAACTGTATTATATAGTATTTACTGATTTTTAAATCATGTGCTGTATCCTTAAGAAATAACGTTCTACAAAAACTCAGCTGTGTTTCATATGTATTCACTCTACTTTATAACAAAATCTTTACTTGTATACATCCACAAAAATTTTCCATCTGAAGAAAAATTTGTGGGAATCACTTCAGTTGTCCCTCTAATTCTGGCAAAAATGATTAGGAAAGCTGACGTTAAAAGCTTTTTAGACTAAGAATTATGAAAGTCTAAGGGTCAATTAAAAACCCACAGCAGGCTCTACAGTAGTCTTGTCTTTAAAAAAAGTGATTAGGTCTATAATCACATCATTACTTCTGTATTGCTACATGCCTTATTTCAATACAACCTTTTTGATTCTCAGCATAAGGCTCTTACCTGTTGTATTGCACAACCAAGAGTTACTCAGAATGAATACAGAACATCTGACACTGAAACTCCAACTCTCCAAGTAAAGGAGAAGGATACAGAAAGAAAACGTAACAGACAAAGTAACATTAATGGAAAGGATACATAGGCCCAGCACATAGGATGAAAACTGTCTAAGAAACAAAAATAATACAAATAGCATAAAAAGCCATTTTTTACTACAGCAGTTAAGGAGAGGAAATAAAGACACCAATAAATGTTGGGGATGTTGCAGCAAGAGAGCAGGGAAAGCAGAAATTGGATTGTTAATAAAGATGGAGGGTACAGCTTGACCCCCCACCCCCACCCCATTTCAAACATGGAAGGAATAGCAACAGCAAATAACGTCTAGGGGAACAGAGTGTGACAGCAGCCTTGACACCTATGTCTCCTACACAATGTGAAAATCCTGGGGCTCAATATCACTAGCCTCAGGTGTGGTGACCTGCTAGCATATCCTTCACAGAACAGATATATTCTTTCTGTATTAACCTAAAAATGACAACTGGGTTGTTCTAGAGTCTTAAAAGGCAATTTTAAGTTTCCCAGTGTTTTTTTTTTTTTTTTTAATTTCCAATCTTTGTTAAAAGAAATTGCTCACCCCTTTGCACATGAAATTCCTTTAACAAGACACATTGAATCTCTCATGAAAAAGCCAAGTTACAAACTCTAGTCTGGCAACAGTAAAATTCAAGGGCACACAGTAGATCATGCAAGTTTCTGAGTCTGATTTTGAGGGCTGGGACTAAGGATGACACCTTTTTGTTTAAGAGAAGCAAGGCTTAGCAAAAAAGGTAGGGGACAAACAAAAGCTGTGCCTGACATAATTGCTTCTGTGATTAATCAGTCTTATTTTCATCTTTAATCAAGTTTATATAAAGAGCTTTGTTCCCACTGAACACAAAAATGGCATTATTATGGTATGTTTATGTAGCCTTTTCAGCATGCCACAGGAAAACCTCGCTTTCTGACCTAGAATAGTTTTGCAAAGTATAAACCCTTTCAGTAGTTAGTGATGTAAGGCTGAAAACGTATCATAAACCGGTATTTAACTGGACATATGAAAACCGAATAGTAATTACTTAAACAAGACAGTGATAAAAGCCTTTTCGCCATTTGAATGAACTGCCATTTTCTCAAACTTAGCTGAACCTTCTTCTGTTTCTTTATCAATTTCCCCAGGGAACCTGTCATTGTTTCTTGACACAGAAAAAAATCACACCGAGCCCGTTTCCTTTTCTTGAACCAATCTGAAGGCACTGTTCTTAACCTTAAAAACATAAGCCCATGCTGGCTAACTGCCAGTGTCGCTTTGGAAGTGCAGGTGACAGATGCAGTCAGAGCTGACAGATGTGCACTGGCTGCAGCCTGAGCCTCACTGCAAGGAGCACACGGACACAGCTCGCAGATACACATCTCGGCAGAAGAGTTTCAAAAACTGTCCTTCCCCATTAAATTTACTCGAAGGATTCTTACTGGCTCATGTTACCCCGACTCTTGCCCCGGCTCAGCCCCACCCACAATTCATTTCATCTTCCTCGGTTTCTAGATCCTTCTTCACATGTTTGATTAATTAAAATAATAAAATAAGGCGGAGCTCTCGACCGAGGTGTTATTTGGAAGCTCTCCAGCCGCCGCAGAGGCCGCTTAAGTTTTACGGGAAACGGGAAACAACGGACTCCCAGCATCTTGGCGCGATCCCTCGCCCCCGGGGTTAGGGCTCCACAGGGACAGATGGGGACTCTCCCGTCTTTCCGGGGGCTAACACTAAGGAAAAAAGGAAAACACCTCTTCTCTTATCCTCCACCCCGCGGGATAACGCTCCGAGGCAGTGACGCCCCACCCCCACCTCGTGATCCCCTAACGCCACCCAGTCCAAAGAACTGTACCCTCCCTGGGCTCCCGGTCCCATTTCCTCCACCTGAGCGCCTCTCCTCCAGTCATCTGCTCCCATACAACCCAGCCACTGCACAGCCCCAGTTCCGCACTCGGCTGCCCCGCGGCCAGACGCCCCGCACCCGGCACGCAGGCCGCCCAAGGGCCGGCGCTACCCCGTCCCCCCAGGGTCGCCTATGGGGTTACCGTGGGAAGAGGGTGCGGCGGCAGAGGACACGGCTGCAGCGCTGATGTCGGTTGCGTCGGACACGAAGGAGAAGCTGGAGGACAAGGATGATGATGAGGCGGGCGCGCTCCCCAGTCTCCATGGAACTCCTGCCCCGGCCCGTTGCTAGGAGCCCCCGAGGCTCGGGCTCCGTCTTTCGCGCTTTGTTGTTCCGGGTACCCGGCGGCCGCTGCTTCCCCCGACAATAAATAGACTAGACCAGGGGAGCATAGAGACGCGGGGGAGGCTAGAGCGTCACCGTACAGTTACCCCCCCCCTCCGGTGCCTCGCTAGCCACTCGTTTCCGGCTCTCACTACTCCCGTCACTTTCTCCACTTCCGCTTCCTCTTTCCTGATCAAGAAGCCAGGCCCCTCTGGCCGGCAAGATTGGCCGAGTGGATACCTGGGGGAGCCGGGCAAAAAGGGTACCTGGGGCTAGACTTTTGCTTGAGCTGTTTAAAGAGATTTTGAAAAAAAAAAAAAAAACTCGGTATCTGTTGTACGTTTTTAGCTGATACCTGAACATGAGTACGTAATTTCTGGGTAGAGTATAAGTAGACATAACTTTTTTTGTGTCGAAACCTTAGATCTTTTTTTGGTAGTTGAATTTATAGAAAAGGTCCCTTTTATCATAATTAGCCTGAGCTAGGTCTTAACCAGATTTGTTTTCTAAGATATGTTCTGTCCTTTGCTTTTGCAGTTAGACGTGTTAATTTACGATGTCGCGGTAAAGGTCTCATTCAAGAATTCTAACCCTAGTCCTTAAGTAGAGCAACAGGAGTTAATAGATCACGATGGATGAATAGATAAATCGGTGGGATGGACGGATGGGTAGACAGATAAGCAGAGAGCTTAGGTCCCACTTCTGTCGCTTGTCTCTTCGAGAGACCTTACATAATTTGGGTTTGCAGTCAGGACTCTCCCTTGGGAGTCAAACACTTCGGAGGCTTTTCCGCCACGTGGCTGAAAGCGAGAGGGATGGGCGGTGGAAAGGGGTGGCTGCCGGCTGGGGCTGGGGTGCTGAGCCGGAGAAGCGGTAGCCCTGGCTGACTGGCGTAGGAGGGCTCTCGCTCATGTGGAAGCTGGGCGCCTGGGGCGTGAGGCCCCTTCCACAGCTCTGCGCCCACGTATCCCCGAAACGAACCCCAAGGAGCGCACACTAGCCCGTTGGAATGGCCGCACCGCGGTCCAAGTGCGCCCTCGGGACTTCTGCGAGCTGCGTGCGGGAGCAAGATTTGGGTACGCCCCCCGGGGAGCTCCCCCGCAGCCCACTCCCAGGCCAGCTTGGGCCTCTGCTCCGGAACTCGGCCGTCCAAGATAAGGCCAATGGGCAGCTCTGATTTAATAAAAGCCCTCCGAGGCGAGCTCGTGGGTTCCTGGCCTGTGATTGATGTAATCATAAGATGAAAAGTGATAAGGCCACTCCTGACTTCTGGGAGATTAGGGGTACAAAACTATGTGGACATTTCATTATTTAGGGAGTCTTTAAGACTGCCTGTTGATGTTTGCTGAGTGTTCAGGAAAAAATGAGCAGCTAAAAGCTCTGTAGAATTACGGGATTTACACTTTGTTTCGATTTCTGTACCTTTTTTTTCCTTTTTCAAAATAATATTAAATAAATACAGTTTGTTTTAGGTATAGTGAAGAAAATGTAGAGGAGGCTGAATTAGGAAGTAATGTCTGTGTGGCAGTGGGGAGATAGTTTTTAGGAGGTAACATTTCTGCTGTGGTGGGGTTGGGAAGGATGTGCTCGTGTTTCAGGCAGAAGGAACAGGATTTGCTAAGAGTTTGCTGTGCTGTAGTATTGTGGTAGACAGAGCATCGTGATCAGAACAAGAAGAACAACATGAAATGAAGTTGGGGAGAAGGGAAGGTCTTGAACTTTTGCCTTGTGGACCATCGAAAGGAGATTGGATTTTCTTCTAAGTGCTAGGGGACTGAAGGGTTGTAAGCTGGACAGCCTCATGATCTGATTTACAGCAACAGTGACCCAATTTAAGGCCTTTATGAGGCAGCCTTCTTGCAGGGAATCAGCAAGTTACCTAGATTCAAGCAAGTCAACTACTTTGAGCTCATAGATTAGACAACAATTTGTCTTATTGCAGTAGGCCCTCATTTTAGAATTGGATTTGGTTTTGCTGCAAGTGCCATTCTCCGTAGACTTATTGAATGCTTATACACTATCATATTAGCCTATACACCATTCCTCTGATCAAGGAATTCACAATGAGATAAAGGCTATGGGCTCCACTGGAGTTACAAAGTGCTCCATTATTCAGGTGACATGTAAGGTTAAAATATTCAGATATTTTTGAACCAAGACTCTCAATACAGAAACTAATATGTGGTCTGGGCAAATAGTGAACTTTATTAGATCAGTGGTACTTAAAATGTGATGCATAGATGATAGATGAAAGCCAGTGCAAAATAGACCAATCAGCAATAAAATAGGTATAGAAATTGAAATTGAGAGGAGCATTTTGAAGCTTTGAAGAGTTTGATATTGTGACAGCTAAGCATGCAATTTCATATTTATGAAAGCATATAGGTTGGTAACTAAAAACAAAAATTTGATCCTTCACCACAAATAATTAATGCCCACTGAAGCTCTAGCTTTATGAACTTGGTTTAAAAAAATTCTATTGGAATACATTAGCTGTTGTTCACCTCTTAGTGCTATGAGAGACACAAACTGGTTCATCATGACCTTTATGAAAGAGATAGGCAGTAGTGTCATAATACTTCCATGGAATTGTTGGGAGACTTTTCCTGCCAGTGGTTTAGTTCTCCAATACTGACAGGAATCGGTTTATCTACTCTTGTCAGTTGAAACAGCTGAATTTCTGCCCCACATCAAGTTAATGCACTAGGAATGTGAAGACCCAGCAGAGCAAGTGGAGCCAGGAATGTCTGATTCCTCAGGACTCTGCAAATATCTTCTGCTATGGCCCCCTACCCTTATGCCAGTTGAGCAGTATACAGCTTCGGGCCCAGAGTCTGATGCTGCAACTTGGCTTTATGACACCATTCTGTTCCCTCCCTTTACCTCAGATAATGTCTATGGGAAAGATAAGGAACTAAGATCTAGGGAGACTGACAGAGTTGCTAGGCCAGTTTCCAAGAGATAGGGCAGAGTCCATATTTAAAGCATATGTCACAATGAGGTTTCTTCTTTTTTTTTTTTTTTTTTAATTTTTAAATTCTTTTCAGAGAGAGGTGGCTCCCCTAATCCCATTCAGGGGGTGAAGAAAAATCTTCCAAGTGGGCATAATTCAAATAGTATTTTTTTTTGTCTACCATCCCTGGAGTAGGGGATGACCAGAATGGGCAGTTGCTAATGTTTTTTGTAGTTGGACAGGGACTTGGAAGGAATAAGATTGGAAGATGGTGACAAGTAAGTGTGAGGAAGAGGTATATGAATAGATGGAGTTTTCTGAATGAGCACAAACTGTGAAGCAAACTGTCACCTGCTTGAATGTACACAACAGGTATCCAGTACAGAGGAAGCTGTTAACAATCAGGTGGACAGAAAGGCACTCTGGATGTCAGTGGTCCCGTGAACAAAGTGGCCATGGTGGAAGAGATGCATGCTAGTCATTGACTCTTACCAAGTCAATGATTTCTCCTTACCAAGGCTCACCTTGCTGACACTATTGCCAGGTGCCTAACTTGTCAAGAGCAAAGAATAACATTGAATCCCTGGTGTGGCCCTATTTCCCAAGGTGATGAACCTCTTTGATCATTGAGGGAGCAAAGATTCATCTTCATTAAAATAATCGCATATTCTGGAAATGGGTTAGCCTTTGCTGATCCAGTTTGCCAGCACCCACTCACTATCTGTAAACTTGCAAAATGGTTTATCCACCACCAGTGTGTTCCACACAATACTGCATATGATCATGAAAGTTATTTCACAGCAAAAGAAGTGCAGCCGTGGATTCATGTCTGTGGAATTAACTGATCTTACTACATACACCATCACTTGGAATCAGCTGGCTTAACTGTGACATGACTTACTGAAGACTCAGTTCTGGCCCAGTTTGGAGGTGACAACCTAGAAAAGTGGGGTTCTTTCTTATAGGATATATTTAGATCAGAGACCATTATATGTTACTCTCTCTTCTACAGCCAGAATACATTTGAATCAAGGCCTGGCAGTGGAAGTGACTCTTCTCACAATTTCACCTAATAATCTACTGTCAGAATTGCTCCTTCCTTACCTGGAAATCTGGACTGTTGCTGGTTTGGAAACTTTAGTGCCCAGGGAAAGAATACTTCTTTCTTGGGAGAGGCAACAATGGTTTCACTAAATGGGGAGATGAGACTACTACCACCTGGCCATTTTGAGTTCTGTATACCCCTGAAACAAAAAAGTAAAAACAAGAGGTAATCTGCTGACTGGAGTGATTTTTCTTCTTCTTCTATAAGTATTTACTGCATAAGTAACTCATAGAAATTAATAAATCATTAATACACTTATTTATATAAATGAAGAAAGTATACAGAAAACTTACACATGAGCAAGTTAGGAATTTTTAACTCTCATACTTACTAATAACAAAGAACCCCACCCAAAGGTGTAAACTTTTAGTGAACTTATGTACTCAAATGGCATCACTATCAGAGAAATTGGCTTCCTTGTACACGTGGGGGAAAGGAGGACAGTCTGGAACTAGAGGATCCTCTTGATACTTCCATGGCTGATATTAAGGTTACCGAAAAATTATAGCAAGCAAAAGTCAAAGGTAGGGTGTTCGAGGACTCCGACCCTTTGGAAATGAAAGTTTGCTTCACTGAACTAATCCAAACAACAGGCTGAGGCTGTCTCTGAGGGTAGGAGAAATGCAGATTGGGTAGACGAATAGGAAAGCCACAGATATTATTTATGGTCTTGATTATTAATTACAGAGATGAACACTTCAGCATCTTTGCATATTTAGCATCTTGGCTTATATAATTTTCTTCCTTTCTCTCCCAATTTTATTTTATATTCAAGTTGTTGAAAACTCTGTTAGCTTGTTAGAGCTGCTGTAACAAGTACTACAAACTTGGTGGCTTAAGACAAGACATGTATTCTCTCACAGTTCTGGAAGCCAGAACCCAGAAATCAGGCATTGGCAGCATTGGTTGCGGTGGGAGTCTCTGGAGGAGAATGTGTTCCCTGTCTTTCAGCGAGTTCCTGGTGGCTGCCTGGTGATCCTTGGCTTCCCCTGGCTTATGATACATTCTTCTGATCTCCGCCTCTATCCTCATGTCATCTTCTCTATGTGTCTCTGTGTTTCCAACCCCCTGTTCTCTCTCTCATAAGGACACCAGTTGTTGATTTAGGGCTTTCCCTAAATCCAAGAGGATCCAAGATTGTTAATAACATCGGCAAAGACCCAATTTCCAAATAAAGTCACGTTCAAGGGTGCTGGGAGCTAGGACTCAAGACATATATTGCTGAGATCACAATGCAACTCACCACAGAAGTTAACTTTACAATGAGTCTTGAGACAACAGAGTGTTTCGAACTGTGACTGAATTTGAGGATTAATTAATATACCCAGCAATGGATACAATGACTCCTAGGATTCTGTGTCTCTTTATTTTTGGGAAAAGGTGAGACCTTCACTTGTAAGATGGTAACAGTGCCTTATAAACAAACATTGCTTATAAATAGCATTATTTTGTTGTGGAAAGGAGCGGAGGGGAGCTCAAAAGTCAGGCAGGGTCCTATGATGCACGGAGCTCCTACAAAGCCAGCAGCTTCCAGTTCCCAGGGATCCTCTCCCACAGCTCATCCCCCAGGCCTTGCTGTCCTGTGTTTCATAGGAGTGCCCTCCAGCAAAATGCCACCCTTTGAACTGCTTTTCTCACATCTGGAGCATGAGGATGGGTTTCAGTGAATTTGTCAAGCATCACAGCAAATTCTTTGTTATTCAGAGTCATGGCCTTGACCTCTCCAACAAGGGCTGGAGCTCAGCCTGTTAGAGGGGTGGAGTCTCCCTGGGGTGCCCCATCTCAATTCTAGAGTTAGTAGCTGCTCCTTATATGTGCTATTTCTGTATTCTAAAAGTTTTCTTCAGTTGTTTCTGAACACTGCAATCCTCTTTTATAGTTAAATGTTTTTTTATATTGTTCTGTCTCTGCTCAAATTACTGTGTGGTTTATCTCTTCTGATTAGAGTCAGTACCCTGGCACTTTTCTTGGCTCCTGTGACTGATTGGGAAGAGGATATGGCCAAGTCTATCAAAGAGTGTCCTACCCTCTTAATTGAAATTGTATCTGGGAAAAAAAATTTCCTTTCTGTCATTGAAGCTGGGAAGGGTAACAGGCTGACATATCCTGTCTATAAGGAAGAGGAGACACTCACCAGAAGATAACAAAGCTGACATGGAGAGGGACCAGAGACAGAAGATGGAGGAAAAAGAGAAGCAAGTGTACAACTGCTTGGATGGAAAGGATCAATAGTACTCTAGGCCTGTCCCGAAAGTATCAGCCATGCAAACTTTTAATTATATTGATGTTGGCTCAATACTTTCTGAACATACCTTGGATATAAATCAATTCTCCTCAAATGTATCTATAAATTTAATGTTACCCAATCAATAGCTAATGACCATGTTAATGAAATTAATCAGATTCTAAACTGCACCTGCAAAATAAATGCACGCACAAATGACTCAGACAATTTTGCAAAAGAAGAATATTAAGCTGCCAGATATAAAACACATAAAAAGTCATTAATAATACACTACAGAATTGAGCAAGGGTGGGCAAAACCATGAGTGGAAAAAAATAGAAAATACAGATCTTGTATTTAAAAGAATCTAGTAAATGATAAAGGTGGCATTTCAACTCTGTTGGAAGAGGGTAACCAACCAATACATGGTACTAAGATGGCTGGCTATCCACTTAAGAAATATACATATGTAGTCATATCTTTATTTCATAAGAAAAATAAATTCCACATGGGTTAAAAAACTTTTATTTAAGCTCCATTATGGAACAGTTCTTATGACATTTGTCAAAGGTGCAGGTTTCAAAGATCCTCAGATCTGTTAGATTATATCATCTAATCTCTATCCATCTAGTTTATTTATAACTAACAGTGTGCACTTTTTTCCCACACAAGTAATACGTGTGTACCTTTTCTTTGTAGGAATTCAGACAATAGAAGCATAAACAAAATAGGGGTTTTCTTTAGTCCCCCTGCTTGTGGATCCTACTCCTCTTCTCAGAATTAACAGTATAGGATGACATCTAGTTCCTATGAATCAGAAATTCTCCACTGTTCTGGTATTCTGGTAGCACCTTAATTTTTTTTAAGTGCTGCAGTAAATTAACTTCTTTGTTTTTATTTCTGCTCTGTTAATTAAACTTTGAAAGGTTAAAGAAGTAAACATGTTTTTAGGCTACCTTCTTAAAACAAAAGTTCACCTGGTCATTTAATAAATAATTCAATTCACAACTAAGATATGTAATATTACTGGGAAATTAATACAATAAAAATTACTCTGAAAGTGCATCTTATTCTTTAGTGGTGGAGAACTTACTTTATTTCTACTCTGGAAATTTTATCATGCATACTTAGCAACTCAAGTGGGGTAGTGGGGTGGGGGTTGATACAAGAAGAGTGTTCTTGTATTGTTTGAAGGAGTTAATCTGATTAATTTTAGATCTTGCTGAGTTGCTCAATAAGATTACTTAAAGACTGCTGCTATTATAAAGAGAATGTATTATAAAAGAGTGTATACACATTTTAGAAGGCAAAAATTAAATACAATAAATAAACTATTAAACAAATATAAAGAAAGCCAAGAAAGGAAACAAGTATACAGAAAAAGTAGAACAAAAGAAAGCATAAGGGAAGGTAGTTGAAACAACTCACAAATTTCATGTGCACATAATACATGTAAATAGAGTGTAAACTCCCATGAAACCTCCTCTCCCAGGAAACTATAATAATGGGTTAAAAACAATTTAACATTTTTCTGTGTGTAAATATATTGAGTTTGCCAGTTTAAAAACAGATTATTCTGGTAGATTAAAAGAATAAACAATCAGAACATATATTCTGCTTTTTTTATACAAAAGATTTTTTATATTCAAAGAACAGAAAGCATGAAAGTTAAAGCACAAAAGGATTCCAAGATGGCGGAGGAGTAAGTAGCGCTATACCAATCTCCTCCAAGGACCAATCTGGAATTACAACTTAATTGGGGAAAAATCATCAGAATAACCAACAGATCACCAGCTGGAAAGAAGCCTTATAACCAAGGACAGAACAGAAGAGGCCGCTTCATCACAACATGACTGGTAGGAATCACAGAAACACAAAAGGGCTGGCTCCCATGGGCGACAGTGGAAGGGATGGAGTAAGGGATTCCACTTGAGAAGGGCGGCTTCTAAACTCCTAGCTGGGCTTCCCAGGCTCCAGCAACACAGCTGAGAGTAAAACAGCATCCAGTTGTGAAAAGCAAAATGCCATGGGGTTTGCTAGCCTGAGATGGCTAGAGACAGAGTTACTAAAGTGACCACAAATGAAAATACATTAGCACCCACTTACCCTGGGTTGCAGCAGAAGGAGGGCAGAGTGGACTAGAGATGCTTAAGGAGAGTTTGGAGTGGTGGTTTTGAGGAAGGAAATGAGGGAACAACTGACAAGGTCCCAGTACTGACTCATCCCCCACCGCAGGTGGACTACGCTGGGCCAGGTGACTTCTGCCTGAAGGGATGTCATAGCCCTGCCCTTTGGAATCAATCTGCCCCACCCAGTGCTGCCTGAGCCTGGTGGCTGATCACTAATTCAGTGGATAACAACCACATCAATCTGTCCCACCTAGCAGTGCCTGAGCCTGGCTGCTGATCACTGATTAATTGGATTATAACAATTAATTGGCCCTGCCTAGTGGAGCCTAAGGTGACCACTGATCACAGATTGGTTGGTTTACCACTGAACTAACTGGTCCTACTCAGTGGTACCTACATCCGATAGCTGAGCACAGATTAATTTGCATTAAAAACTGAAGGGCACAGATGAAGACAGTGGATCTCTGGTTGGCTGCAACAGGTTTACTAGGCCCAGACTATGGAGTGATCTCATGTGACCAGAGGTGGGTCCAGGAAGTAAAGTGCACCTCTACACAACAGAAGTTCACACCACAAATCATACCAAGCATCTTCTCAGATCGCAATGGCTTGAAACTAGAAACCAACCTCAAGGAAAAACCTCAAAAACATTCTAATTTGTGAAGACTGAGTAACATGCTATTAAGTAATGGATGGGTTAACAATGAGGTCAAAAAAGAAATAAAGTTTCTGGAAACAAATGTAAATGAATACACAACAGCCCAGAATCTATGGGACACAGCAAAGGCAGTCCTCAGAGGGAAGTTCATAGCAATACAGGTCTACCTAAAAAGATTGGAAGAAACTCATACAAACAACCTAATCATAAAGCCAGAATAACTAGAGGAGCAGCAACGAACAAGCCCAGAGCAAGCAGAAGGAAGTAAATAATCAAGATCAGAGCAGAATTAAATGACATGGAGACTAAAACTACCATGCAAAGAATCAATAAATCCAGGAGCTGGTTCTTGAAAAGATAAACAAAATCAATAAGCTTTAACCAGACCCATCAAGCAAAAAAGAGAGAGGACCCAATTAACAAAATCAGAAATGACAGCGGAGAAATCACAACTGATACCACAGAAATACAAAGGATTGTAAGAAATTACTACAAACAACTATATGACAAGAAATTTGACAATCTAGGTGAAACGGACAAATTTCTGGAAATGTATAATCTACCGAAACTGAATCCAGAAGAAGCAGAAAGCCTGAATAGACCAATTATTACTAGTGAAATAGAAGCAGTAATAAAAAACAAACAAACAAAAAAACAACAACAACAACAAAAAAAACTGCTCAGTGTACAAGAGCCCTGGATCAGATACCTACACAGGTAAATTTTACCAAACATTTAGGGAAGAACTAACTCCTATCCTTCTTAACCTATTACAAAATATCCAAGAAGGGGGAAGACTTCTGAACTTTTTCTATGTGGTCAATATTATTCTAATCCCAAAACCAGGTCAAGACACAATAAAGAAATAAAATTACCAACATCTCTGATGAACATAGATGCTAAAATTTTCAACAAAATTTTGGCAAGCCAAATCTAGCAATACATTAAAAAGATCATACACCTTGATCAAGTGGGATTCATCCCAGGGATGCAAGGATGGTACAACATTTGCAAATCAATAAACATAATACACCTCATCAACAAAATGAAAGATAAAAATCATATGATCATATTGATAGATACTGAAAAGGCATTTGATGAAGTACAGCATCAATTTATGATAAAAATGCTCAGCAAAATGGGAATAGAGGGAGCATACCTCAACATAATAAAGGTCATATACAAGAAACCTGCGGCCAACATCATACTCAATGGGCAGAAACTAAAAGCTTTCCCTCTAAAATCAGGAACAAGACTAAGCTGTCCACTCGCTCCACTTCTATTCAACATTGTTTTGGAAATTCTAGCCGTACCAATTAGATAAGAAAAAGGAATCAAAGACATCTAAAATGGAAAGGAAGAATTAAAACTGTCATTATTTGCAGATGACATGATAGTGTACATACAAAACCTGATAGACTCCACCAAAAAACATGGCTTAATAAGCAAAGTTAGCAAAATATCTGGATATAAAGTCAGTATTAGAAATCAAAGACATTTTTGTATACCAACAATGAAACATCAGAGATAGAAGCTAAAAACAAATCCCATTTACTATAGCAACAAGAAAAATAAAGTACTTAGGAATAAACTTAACCAAGGTGATAAAAGACTCATACTCAGAAAACTACAGAACACTGAAGACAGAAATTAAAGAAGATACAAATAAATGGAAGCATATATACCATGTTCATGGATGGGAAGAATTAACATATTTTAATTATCCATACTACCCAAAGCAATTTATAGATTTAATGCAATCCCTATTGAAATACCAATGACATATTTCACATATCTAGGAAAAATACCTTAAAAATGTATATGGAGCCAAAAATAACCACAAACAGCCACAGCAATCTTGAGAAGGAAGAACAAAGTAGAAGGAATCACAATATCATATCAAACAATACTACAAGGCTACTGTCATCAAAACAGCATGGTACTGGCATAAGAATAGGCATATAGATCAATGGAACAGAATAGAGAGCCCAGAAATTAACCCAGGACTCTATGGTCAACTCATATTTGACAAAGGGGGAAGGAACATCCAATGGAGTAAAAACAGTCTCTTCAACAAATGGTGTTGGGAGAACTGGAC